>JAGTTD010000008.1:24039171-24556663 GCA_018398585.1 Simmondsia chinensis | reverse complement strand
TTAACTTTTTTTTCTTAAATATCTTCCACATAATTTCATTATTAGAGGATTTAGAAAAGTTAACCAGGGTTTAGGCTTTTGTTGCTTTTGTCCGTAGTCCATATGTATGTAGGAGGTTCTTATTGTTGTTTGGCTTTATCTTTGAGCTCTAAATAGCATGCATGTATCATTCATTCTTCACTCAATACAAGTCATTCTAATTCTTTATAAGGTATCACAGCCTCTCTACGAATCTAATCTCTCTCTCTCTCTCTCTCTTCCCTTTTTTTTTTTTTTTTTTTTTTTCCGCTGTCAGTTCTATTAGTTCTCTATTTGTCTTCATTTTTTAAGTTCTCAGCATTTTCATTTCTACTGTGGCAACTATTAACCTTAACCCTAATTCCACCTCAAAACCAGACCCCCTTGTTCCCATTGGAACCACCACCGCCCAACCCTTAGACCTCGTTTAGGCTCATGCCAGTGCATTTGTGGCCCCATGGACGAGGGGACCCGCATTGGACATGACCGGCTTTCCTCGTATCAGCTTCATATCCTCGAGTCCATTCCTCAATGGACTAATAGATGCCAGTGTCGCCATCTCTGCTACATTGTTAGCCCCCATGAGGCCATAGGTATCTTAATTTCTTGGCTCAAGCATCCCCACCTCCCTTCCTCCATTTCTCTTACTGTTGACCCTTGTGTGAATGGTGGTGCCTGCAGCCCAATTGGGTTCACCAGTGGTGGGTTCTCTTCGGTCAGACTTCCTGGGGTTATAGCAGCCGCTATCAGCTCCCATGGGGTCCCACCAAACCCTCCTGTTGGCCCAGCCCTCTGGTTGCAGTCCCTTCAACCTAACCCTAATTTATATCAAACCACTAATACTCTTCTATTACTTCCCCTCTCCAGTATTTCAAACATTATAACTATTAAGTTGGAAAATGCAACTGACTACCCTGCATAGAAAGAAACAATTCTACATGTTTTTGACATCACAATAATTAATGGGTTATATTGATGGTACCCCATCCCTATCCCCCTCTCTATGTAACAAACTATAATGGGACCTCAACTGCCAAACTCTGAGCACATTAACTGGGTTAGAACTGAACAGAGCCTTTGCTCTTGTTTTTCTACCACTTTATTTCGACCCTTACTAAATAACATTGTCCGACACCACACCTTTAAGGCATGTGTGATGTCCTTGTCAAGCAATTCTGAGACCACACGTTTGCCAAGGAATATGATATGAGAACTCAAATTGTTAACATGCATAAAGATGGCAAAACAATGGAAACCTATCTATCTGAGTCAAAGTCCATTGCCAATGATTTAGCTTCCACAGGCATTCTGATTTCAAATAGAAAACTTGTCTACTATGCCGTCTATGGACTTCCAATTGAATACTTTTGCTACTTTAACATGCAACACCTCGCCCACCCTAAGCTTCAAAACTCTCAAAACGGCCTTACTAAATGAAGAGAGTGCCCAAACCGGATATCAAGGGCGCTCTCCCACTGATCAACAGCATGCTCTAGTTGCTACAGGTGCAGGTCCCCGAGGTTCTAACCTCAGTCCTGGAGGAAGTGGACGAGGGTAACAAAGGAAGCAATAATGGCAGTTGTGGCGGTCAAGTGGGACCAATTCGGGGGACAACAGTAACAACACCAATTGGGACCCGGTGCTCCACCCACACATACAACACCAATAGCACCCCAATCGGTCCACAAGTAACACCCCACTTAAGTCTAATGGAATCCTTGGGCTGGGACCTCAACCTTTACGAATTATGCAACCAGACTGGTCATGGTGTCGTCTCCTGTCCTTACTGGTTTCATCGAACTACCTTCCTCTTCATCCCATTCTTTTACTTCCATGTCCATCAATGACTCTCAAGGACACAGTTGGTACCCTGATTCAGGAGAATTTAATCGCATGACCCTCAACTCAGGTATGCTACATACTCTTATTCGTTATCGTGGTCAAAAACATGTCCTAGTCGAGAAAGGTGCAGTGCTACCTGTAACACAATTGGATTCATTATCGCTAAAAACAAAACAACATCAACTTCAACTTAAAAACATCTTGTTTGCTCCTAAACTCACTCTTAACCTCCTACCCATTAAAAAGCTTTGTCATGACACTGGATGTATTTTTAAATTTAATTCATTTTTTTTTTGGTAAAAGACAAGGCTATGGGACACTGCTTCTTTGAGTTTGTAGTAATAGACCGCTATATAGTTTCTCGCTCCATTCCATTGGATTTATGGCACGCACACAAGTTGGCGATTTGTCGCTCAGGACACTTAGGACGCCCCATATTAGATGTTTTACGTACTTGTTAGCTTATTTCTAGTTCCCATTTTAATGATATTTGTCAGGTATGTAGTTTTGGGCAAGTCCTATCAGTTACCGTTTGAGTGTATTTTACATCTGGTTAATTTACCATTGCATTTGATTCACTCGGATGTATAGCAATCCCTGTCACATTAAATTCATGTCATAAATATTATGTAACTTTTATTGATTACGTCATTCCCTTTACTTGGCTTTATCTAATACAACACAATTCTAAAGTTTTTGAACTATTTGAAACTTTTAAAACATTTTTTGAAAGCCACTTTTCCGTTAAAATCAAACATGAATTTGATCACCAATGCATGAATTCCCTATGTTGCCAACAAGGAATTCACTTCCGGCCCGTGTGTCCCAATGCCCCATAACAAAATGGGGGTAGCGAAACAAAAGCACAAACACATTATTGAAATGGCACAGATACTCTTAATTCAATCTCATTTACTATTTACTTTTTTGGACGATGCAGCTTGTATTACTGGCTTTACAATAAGTTGACTCCCCATTCCTGTCATTAAAAAACTCACCCCCTTCTGAAAAAGTTTTTCAAAAATTTCCTGATTACTCAAGTTTTTGTGTCTTTGGGTGTTCTTATTACCCTAACAGCACACCTCGTGCCCCTCACAAATTGGCCCCACAATTCATACCATGCATTTTCAAAGGCTATGCAACACGTTACAATGGTTACTGATGTCTTGAACCTAAAATGGGAAAATTCTACATAAGTCAACATGTCCAATTTAATAAGCGTAGTTTTCCCTACCTCAAACTAGCAAACTAAACTCAGAACCCACAACCCGTCACAACCGCAACAATAGTTGATCTTCCCCACCCCTGCCCATTGTGCCGGTTCTCCTTGGTCATGTCGCTCCGCCCTCGGGTGGCATCCCAAGCATGGCGCCTCTGCAACCTAGTAGTGTCGCTCCACCCTCGGGTGCCAGGCCAACTATGGCACCACTAGTTGCAAACCCCCTTGCTCGCATCGCCCTCAAGTGGCCCTTTTGGATCACCTCTCCCCTTTCCAAGCCACCGTATGCCAGCAGTAACCCCAACACCCATCACTGCCCCCTCATCAAACACCACCCTCACTAAGGCCACTATCACCGCCCCTACCCAGATGACAAACCAACAGCCTCACCACCAGTGACCGATTCGATCCCAAAATTCGTGCCACCCATGTCTATCGCGAAAGCACTACCATCCATAGCTGAAACCGTGTCTAACTCCAACATTCAGCCAATGTGAACAAGGGATAAAAGATGGTATTCGAAAAAGTTAAACACTTGCTTTCTTTTTCTACAATAACTATACCACAAGAACGCACATGTTATTTGCAGGCAGTTAAATATCCGAAATAGAAGGAAGCCACAGTGGACGAATTCAATGCTCCAATTCAAAATAACACTTAGGAACTTGTTCCCCCTAATCCGACTGAAAACACGGTAGGTAGCATTTGGAAATACCGAGGTAAGTATAAAGCAGATGGCTTTGTGAACCGCTTCAAGGCTCGCCTTGTGGCCTAAGGCTTCCACCATAGTGAAGGTATTGACTTTAAGGAAACTTTTAGCCCTGTTGTCAAACCTTCCACCATCCATTTTATCCTCACACTTGCTATCACCAATGTCTGGCCTATCAGGCAATTGGATGTTAAAAATGATTTCCTACTTGGTCATCTTAAGGAAGAAGTGTACATGCAGCAGCCTCAAGACTTTATCCATCCTAAATTCCAAACCATGTTTGTAGACTACGAAAAGCTCAATATGGACTCAAACAGGCTCCTTGAGCTTGGTTTCGTTGGTTTACTACCTTTCTCTATAGTCTTGATTTCACTTGTTGTGAACCTAACCCTTCCCTCTTCCCCTTTCAAAAATCAAATGATATCGGCTGCTTCCTCCTCTATGTTGATGACATAATCCTCACTAGCTCCAAACCCAACTCCCTTTGACTCCTTCATTTGCAACCTATCAACCCAATTTCCATGAAAGATCTTTGTCCCTTACATTACTTCCTAGGCATAAATGCTACACAAGTAAAACAAGGACTATTGTTATCTCAACACAAGTATATAATCAACAGCCCTACCAAACACCAAATGCATCATGCCAAACCCATCAAAACTCCGGTCCAGGCCAGCTCCCAATTATCATTAAATGATGGTGATCACTTCCTTACCCGACCAAGTATATAGGTGTTGTTGGGGCTCTCCAATATCTCACCATGACACATCCTGGTATATGCTATGCTATTAATCTTGTCTCTTAGTTTGTGCATGTCCCTAGGACTAGTCATTGGCAAGTTGTGAAGCACATCCTCAAATATCTCAAAAGCACTCCCAACCATAGGATATCTATCCTTCCCGGCTCCTACACGTCTATAATGGTCTACGCTGATGTTGACTGGGGTGGATGTCGTGAAACTCGTCACTCAACCACTAACTATGCTCTGTATCTGGGATCAAACCTCTTCTCTTGGAGCACAAAGAAGCAAGCCACAGTCTCCAAATAACTGAGTCCAATTATCAGACCTTGGCTCAGCCATAGCTGAAGCTGATTCAGTATGCTACCACATGCGGGATATTGGCCTCCGTCACTCCAGTCTTGTCATTATCTACTGTGGCAACATGGCCGCTTCATACCTTTCTACCAACCCTGTATCCAGTGACTGCAGTAAACATGTGGATGTTAACTACCACTATGTTTGTGAAAAGGTCCTCAAGGGTGATCTCCAGGTTCGCTATATTTCCACAACCATGCAGGCAGCTGACATCTTCATGAAGGGGCTTGGCACTTATCTCTTGCACTACCATAGGAACAATCTTTATATTGCGGCACTACATTTAGATTGAGGGGGCCTATTAGATGATTCACGTATTTAGGAAAGTCAACTAGGGTTTTAGGCTTTTGTCTCTGTTGTCCTAGTCCATATGTATTTAGGAGGCTATTATAATCTTTTGGCTTTGTCTTTGAGCTTTACATAAAGAGCATGCATGTATATCATTATTTTTTCACTCAATACAAGTCATTCTAATTATGCACATTCATTATGATTTCCAGTTGCGCTACATAAAAAAAATAATAAAAATACCTAAAACACAATTTAACTAAGATTAAAAAGGTTATTTAAATTTAAAAAAATTTTAAATTTTGAAAACAAAAGTTATAAAAGTAGTTCCTCTACATCCGCCAGTTATCTGCCCTTAAAGCTCAGGGGCCTTTGCTTATGGACAGTTTATAAGGCAGGGTTTGGGGGACGCCGGCGGAGGAGCAAGGGTGGGGAAGAGGAGTAAAGAAAAGGGTATTTTTGTAATTAAGTTCAAATATTGAGGGTGTTTTGGTCTTTTCCTTGAATAAGTTATTTTTAAAGTATTTCTTTTTTTTTTTTTTTAATGTCACGCTAGTAAAAATTAATGAATATTTAGCGTTGTTATATAGAGTTTACTTAGAAAAAAACTTTTTATTGTTTCAGATATCTTAAAAATATTTTAAAATAGTAGGGTATTTGAATTATATATTGCCAAGCCTCGAGCTATTTAAACTAACTTTTCTCAAAAAAAAAAAAAAAAATTTGTGAAAGATATTTTTTGAATCACTATTTTGATGCTAGTACATTTGACTCTAAAATTTCATGATTACTATTTGTTATGTGTTCATTTCAGAGGTTTTTCTACGAGTTGTTAGGAAAATTGTAAAAATAGGTACTATAAATCAGTCAATGGTCTCAAGGAGTATAGCAAACCACTTTCCCTAGGACTTATTTCATAGATATTGAAAAAGTCTCAGGGATACAATGAAACAAAAAAACAAATTGAAAGTAGGAGGGTAGAGAGGAAGGATAGCCAAGACAAAAGAATAAGAGGATGATGTAGATTTCAAATATTGTTTTTTTAATCTCTTTCAATCTTGAGAATGGAGGGGGGTATTTATAATTTTTCAAGTGTCTTTTATAAAAAGACACATCCCTTTACAAAAAGACAAATCTCTTCATGCAAAAGACAGCAAACTCTCTTTTACTTAAAATACACCAACAATCCTCCACCACTTTCAAAATACATTTATGAAGTACATACATTCTCAAATAAAGTTTACATCATCTTAGAATAAAAGGAAGCCTTTATGCATACATAAAGGTCTTACTATTGAATCCTCACTTAGTGAAGACATGTTACAATTAATTAGAATAATATAGTAGACTAAGCTTTGAGCTATATGTCCAATTTGGCTAATAGAATATATTTTCCACACAGAAGACTTACTCCTAACACCCGTCGTCTTCGACTTGCACATTTTAGACCTTGTGCCCTGTGCTCTTCACGAGTTTTATAAATTCAAACCCATCTCATTAAAACTCTTCTTGAAGAGGCCAAACTTCATATTCATATAGGTAGATCCCATTGATCATATCCTTACAACACGACATTCAATAATTTTCTTGGGTCCATTAAGAGCATACGCTCAACTTTCTTTTCCGTTTGTCACAGGTTACCAAGCATTACACCCGGGATGGAATTTTTTAGTGCTTGCAATCATACAAATGATGGAACTCATTCACTGAACTCAAGACCTGGCGGTTTACCAAGCGTTGGGTTGAGAGTCCATCATGGGTGATTAAATTTGTCGGCTTAAAGACCCATCATTTTACTCGTATTTATTCTCAAGTCTCTAGCAAAGCTTTTCATGAAGGGATTCACTATATTCTGACTTGCATTTACAAAGTCTATAGTGTTCACTCAATCTTCCACAAGTTGTTTCACATAACTATGTCACATACTAATGTATCTGGACTTTGCATTATACACCTCACTCTATGCACTTGAAAGGGTAGCCTAACTATCAAAGTGGATAAAAATAGGTGATATTAGCTTAGGCCACAAAGCAATCTTATACAAAGCATCCTTTAATCATTAAACTTCTTTACTAGAAAAACTAGAGCAATAAACTCTACAATTATGGTGGAATTAGTAATACATGTCCATTTCTTGGAACCCTAAGAGAGAACACCCCCACCAAGTAGGAAGCCGAACTCCCTTATAGAAGCGTAATCCTCCTTATCGGAGATCCAATTGGCATCCAAGTATCCTTCTAAAGTATAATAATACCCAATAAAAGTAATACCATAATCAATGATTATTTTAGTACCCTATGTGTCACGTGCAAGTAAAATTTACTTAGGTCACTAGTGTATCTTCTTAACTTTCCAACAATAAAGGCTATATTGGGCCTTGTGCCAGTCATAGCATAAGTCAGACAACTTATGAATATCTCATACTCCCATTGTACTATTGTAATACCTTCATTTGGTACCAAATATCCATACCAAATATCAACATGCCATCGACATATATCTGATTCATTTATTGCCTTTTTTCAAAAAGCGGCCACATGAGAGTTCATAACCTCATCAAACGTCATAGGATTTGACTCTATAACACAATAATATGCAACTTGGCCATCCATATTATCTCTAATTCATTCCACTAGAAATGTATAAAAGTTCGGTCAGAACGACTTCTCTTTTCTTGCTCTTTTACTTCTTCTAAGTTGTAAAGCATTATCAGGGATTTCTTCCCTCACATTATGAATTTCATCATTTGACATAGACATGTCACTTTCAACTAAAATTCGATGAAATTCAAATTCTTGGTCTAGGAATTGAACAAAAACTATTTTCTTCTTAATATATTTACCTCACATTACTACAATGCAACATCATTTTATCGACATTAATGTGAGATTCAAAATTACTTTTGGATACTCATCCAAATTTATATTCATGAACTTCAATTTATCCATAATTAGCTCATATGAATCATCATCTCATTTATAATCATCAAACTATGGGTAATTGAAAGTAAATCATCAGAACTCAATATTCATATATTCTTTAGATTTGGCCACTTTAGTGACTAACATATGGATATGAAATCACGTAATATAATTATTTTTCATGTAACAATTGTACATAAATTATCTGTAATATAAATTGCACTCAATTTGAGTATTTAATTCATAAGACATAATATCATTGGATATATATAATTTGTCTTTCATGACACTAATTTTATTCCACTCAAATTCATGCCACTTTCTATTTTTTACCAAGCAAATAGAATGCATTCACGTTCAGGAATTAAAACCACAAAAATTCATGATGGCATTAACATGCGCACGTGTATTAATCACATAACCATATTAGCATCCATGCTTATACATAATTTGCATTTCATATATATGAACTTACATGTATTAATTACATTAATTGTACATGCATTAACCTTGTAAATCCATTAACATATATACATGCTTATACTCATCAGCTTTATACCCTAAAGGGGGAAGGCTGTGTTCATCAACCCCCCCCCCCCCCCCCCCCGACCCAGCTTTTGCGGGAGCCCTTAAGGCACTGGGTTTGTTGTTGTTGTTGTTGTTGTTGATGCTTATACTCAAATTCTTTTTCATAACTATGAGCATACATATATTAAACCTCAATTTAGTGATTCTTCAATCTATAAATTCATAAGGGAATGAAATTACAATATATATATATATATATATATATATATAAATTATACTCTAACTATATTCACTAATTGTGTGTACATATATTTTGTTTTAACCGCCATAATCTAGTGAGAATTAAAAACACGGTTTTCATTTTTACCAATTTATGATAAGCATGTATCCGTAACTTATTTATTTATTATTATTAGTTTTGGCATCGTTTAGGCACTTAGTTTCAACAATCACCCAATAAGGATTTCCTTTTTGCCATCGTCTCGACATTTGATTTCAACTACATCCAAAACATGAAGTTTTATACATAGAGACATATTATGAGTTACAATAATTATCATAACCCATACTGTGAATCAATGGATTGAAATTCACATGTAATTCAAAGTACTTAATCATAATTAATGGTACAAGATCATTATTAACTACCAAAATGAGTCATTCTTTATTAACTACCAAAATGAATCATTCATAATATTAGTGGTGGTTTGAATTGTTGATTCCACAAGGAATCATGAATTTAAACATGGTTAACAACCAACAGGTATGCAAATTGATTGAAGGCAAAATGTTGTGTAGATGACAATGCTCCACTGAAAATTGCGGGTTAGAGTCTGTTCAAGAGCACATTCCATTTCATGTGCCAACTTTAATTAATGTCAATGGTTTCCTTGACAACAGAAACCATACCTATTTTAACCATTTTTCCTTGTCCCCTTTTATTTTTTTTATTTATGGCCCCCCTTTTTCTTGATTAAATTATCACAATCCTCATCATTTGATCAAAGTTCCAATCCGATTGAAAAGCAATTGATCAAAACGTCCATGATACATACAGTCAAAACAATGCCCAAATAGAAAATTATGAGTTCTTAAATTTTGGTTTTGGTACCCACGTGTAAAGTTACTTAATCATATGCATAAACAACAACGCATGAAACACAAATTTTAAAAATCTTGGAATTCCATGTTTTTTGCATATATTTGAATTAAAAGGTATATCTTGATCCATAGCAGTCCCAATCTTAATCACTATCATCAATCTCACAAAATTTGCCATCAAATCATGCCAAGAGAAAAAGCTATTTCATAAGTGAAATTAAGTCTTAAGATTGTTAGGAAAATTGTAAAAACAAGTACTATAAATTAGTCACCAGTCTCAAGGCATGTAGCAAACAACTTTCCTTAAGACTTATTTCGTGGATACTGAAATAGTCTCTGGGATACAATGAAACCAAAAAGCAAAGTGAAAGTAAGAGTTTAGAGAGGAGGGATAATCGAGACAAGATAATAATGTAGATTTCAAGTATTATTTTTCTTAAAATCTATTTCAATCTTGAGAATTGGAGGGGGGGAGGGGTATTTATAACTTTTCAAGTGTCTTTCATGTAGAGACATATTCCTTTACGAAGAGACGCACATTTTCCCCCAAAAGATAGTGCCAAACTATCTTTTACTTATTTTGATAATACACCAACAGTTTTGAGAATCAACATCTCATTCTTTATTGTTTTGGTTGGTAAGGTAAGTTTCTTTTTTGTCCTTTATAGGCTTTGTGCTTAGGAATGAGAAGTGTGGTTGCCTTGGTCTTTGTGGTTTCTTGGTGTTGGTGCAGTGATATGTCTTTTTGGTTGTGGGCAGTAATTGAATAGTGAGAGTGTTGCGCTTTTGTTGTTCAATTGAAAATTTTTCTAATCTCCTATTTTGTATCTTAAGTGTTTCTTAGAGTCATATCCTATTTATCAATAAAATTGGCTAAGTTATAGATTGTTGTTAATTTCAAATATGGGCGAGAGTACTTTTCTCATAAAAACTTCTAATTATTTTTTTTGATTCTACAAAGGAAAATTACTATTTTTGTACCCATCTCTAAAAGTAGACCACAAATTTTAAACTTATTTAAAGATGCTTTTACAGATTAGGCCCCCCAAAAAAAAAAAAATTAATCCAAAAGCTTAACAAAGTATTTCTTTTAGTTACAATGCCCTATCGTACTCCTTATAATACGGCCAAACACAGTTTTATGATGAACCTAATGTGGTGTGGTTGTTTAATTTGATTGTTCTCATTGTTGGTCATTTTGGGTTGAGTTCTCTTAATTTCAGTTCAATTAGGTCCATTATTTACAATTTTGAGTTATCTAAGGTCCAAATAAATTTAGGTTGGGTTATTTTGGGTTTCAGTCATCTTAGGTTTTGAGTGCGTAGGTTGGGTCAATTCATTTTTGGATTAGCTCGTTAGATTATTCAAGTAGGTTTGAGCTAGGTAGGGTCATTTTGGATTTGAGTTATCTCATATTTTTCGTCAAGCGGGTTAAGCCACTTCATACTTTGAGTTAGATCCAATTTAGTTTAAGTCAAGTAAAGTCATTTAGGTTTAAGTCATTTAAGTTGGGTCATCTCAAGTTTCAAGTTGAATTAAAGTCAGGTTGGATCTTTTGGTTTCAATTCATTTTAGGTTGATCAAGTTGGTGTTGGGCTTCTTGTGTGGAGCCGGGTTTTATACTACTATGAGCCAAAACCGATGGAGTTCATTAGTCACTGAAGATGGAAGAGGAGCGTGATCTCATGAGTAAGGCTCCTTATGCCTTAACTATTTGCTCATTGATGTATGTTATAGTTTGCACTAGGCTAGACATCGCTCATATAGTAGGAGTTATAAGTAGATATATGAGCAATTCAGGGAAGCAACATTGGGAAGCTGTGAAGTAGATTATGAGGGACTTCAGATACTTGTTTGTGTTTCACTTTAGGAGGTCCTAAATTAGCTGGGTTTGTAGATGCCGATTTGGGCGGGGACATAAGCAATGGAAAGAGCACGACTTGGTATGTGTACGCCAAAGGTGGTACAGTTGTGTCCTGGTGTTCGAGTTTGAAGAAAGTGGTAGCCCTATCTACCATTGAATTTGAGTACATTACTGTGTTAGAAGCTGCAAAGAAAATGGTCTGGCTCCAGAGTTTCTTAGAAGAACTGGGGGAAGAAAGGGGAGAAAGGGTGTTTTCCATAATGACAGTTAGAGTGTAATCTTCCTTGCCAAGAATCCAACATTTCACTTTATAACTAAGCATATCGAGTGACAATATCACTAGATTTGTGACCTTCTTGAACAAGGGGATTTGAAGCTTGAGAAGATATGTGGAAGCAAGAACCCAGTAGACATGTTAACAAAAGTAGTGACACTTGAGAAACTGGAGTTGTGTGCAACTTTAGTGGTCTTCCAGTGCTACTTGAGTTGCAGGGATGGAGTGATTGAGTGTATAGAGATGGAAACGGGTCGGGTTTGGGTTGAGTTTTCCTTCATCCAGATCCAACCCAGAAAAAATCCGACCCAAGCCAAACCCCAAAAAGATCCATTTATTCTATAAAAATTCAATCCAAATCCAAATCTATCGGGTGGAACGAGTATCCAACCCAAATCTATAATCCATTTAAGTTATAAAATAAATTATAATATTACAATCTAATATTAATATATATGACCATAATAGTATAATAATAATACCTCAAAAGCTAATATTTGGACAAATTGATATATCTTTTCCCTTTTTCATTTAATATGTATAAATATAATAATTATGTAATATTAGGCAATTGTTCAAATCTCTCTTAACAAGTAAACCTTATACATGGCTTAGTATATACAAAATATTATAGTATCAGAACAAATAACCAAATGTTGGCACAATAAAAAAAATGTGGAATATGATTTGATGTACTAAAGACTTAAAATTTAGTAATTTTAAAATTTTATCATACATAAAACATAATTTCGGGTCAGGTTTGGATCGGATTCGGGTTGGATTTGATGTCATCCAAATCCGACCCAATCCAAAATCCAATTTGCAACATCCAAATCCAAATCCATTTAAAACCCATTTTTTGCATCCAAATCCATCATAAATGGATCAGGTTGGATGGATATCCATTGGATTCGGCTTCAATTGCCATTCTTAATTGTATGTTTGGAGGCATGAGGTTTTGGGTACATGGTAAACTAGTCTCCAAGTGGAAGATTTGTTGGGCCTTGGTTTGGGCCTAGGTCGAGGCCCAAACCCATTTTCGAGTTTTCAGCTGAAGAATTAGGGTTTCTTTACCTATGCTTATTTAAGCCCTGTTGAGGGTTTGAGAGAGTAGTGTGAATCATAAAAACTCTCTGTAAAATCTTTAATTAATAAAATATCCCTGCAACTCCGTGGACATAGGCAATTTTGACCGAACCACTTATATCGTGTGTGTTTAATTTAAGTTTCTCATTGAATCTTTCATTGTGCTTTAGTTGTTGTATTTCCTATCAGTTGGATGATTTTGGGTTTCATCTTGGTTGATTAAAAATTGAATTACAGTTCCCTTCCCACCCTAGGAATTGGAAAATTTAATTTTCAGCTAAACCTTAATTCCATGGAATTGGAAAAATTGTAATTTTAGTTCCAATAGATAAACAAACCTACTTTTGAGGCAACGGCGATGGATTATGCTAGGGTTTGTGTACAACTCGATGCTAAGGTAGCATCGATCAAGCAATTGCTCGTTGACTATGGAACAGATGATTTGTTCCCTATTGAGGTTAAATATGAATGTCTCCCTAAGCACTGTACGACGTGCCATGTTTTTGGTCATTCATGCCAAGACCCACAAGAACCGGTCCCCATTGACAAGCCGGCTAGGACGACCGGGAAAAACTGCTGGAAAAAGAGGAACCGCCGTCGTAAGAAAGCGGCGGCTGATGCAACTGTGGGCCAGGAGGTGGTCCCGGTGACCGCCACCACGGGGGGTGGCGTGGAGCCCGTCCTAGGGCCGGCACAGGATGCTCCCTTGAGGGCACATGTTGTTGGGCCAGGGGTGGGTTTGCATGAAGGTGAGGGTGGCGTTGTTGGGCCGCCAATTGGGCCTGAGGTTGCTGTTGGACTGGCCGAGGTTACTGAGTCACGACTTGGGCTTACGGATGATGGACAACGGGTTGAGATTGATCGGGATGGGCCTTGTGTTGCAGGCCTGCCTTCCTCTACTTGGCCCACACTTCCTCTTCCTGCTAGGCCTTAATTGGGTATTCAGACTGGGCCTGTCTCACCTCCCCATGCTGCTAGGGGAGGTCTTTTGTGTTCTGGGCCTCAAGGCCCAGAACCGGGGGTGATATCTCACTCCCTAGCCCAGCGCAACCCGTGCGCTGGGCCTACCGAAGCCCTCAGGGATTCGTCCAGTTCTACTGGGCCAGTTAGGGCCTTAGTTTCGCTTGTCCAGCCCGGTTCTTTGGATCGGGTTGAAGATCGGTTGGGCCTCTCAGAGAACTCCTAGCCCGGGCTGAGCCGGGTCGGTGACTACTTGGGCCAAACTGTTCGGTTGGATGCGAGTTCACCTATCCAAGAGGAGGATTTGAATGCTATGATACCAGTTGAAATAATTGATGCTCATGATACCTTAGTTGGGCTCGTGGAGCCTGATTTCTGCTGTGTTAGTGACTGAGACACGTCTTTTGTCACTATGGGCACTGCTACTACTATTGGGCTTGAGGAGAATTCAGCGGTTTTGCCTCAGATTGAATGTCGGACAACTCGAGCGGCTTCGAAGAAGCAGCCTCAAGTTAGCAACAAGAAATCTAAGGGCAAGAAGAAATCCTGATTTTCCTTTTCAACTTCCTCGCTTAGGATTTACTTTGATGTATTGATGTACTCATTGTTTTTCCTTTGTTCTCACTTTTAGAGGTTTGTACTTAGGAGTTTCTTTGATTTTCCTTTGTATTTCCTCTTCGTTTGCTTTTGGCATGTTTTGCTTTCTTTTTGATTGCTTTTGTAGGCTTCGGCCAACTTGGGGTATGCCCCTCGTGCTCATGTATGGACGTACATCGGTGCGATTTTTTGATATATATACGCTGACTTATCAAAAAAAAAAAAAAAGATAAGCAAACCACAAAATTAGAATTATGGACCCAATTCTAGTTTCAATCTCAATTCTACTCTACAATCCTACGCATCAAACATGACTTTAAGTATTTTTTTTAAACAAAAAATATTTTTAAATATCACCCCTACAGTCACATTTGTTATACATAAACAATGCTAAAAATTATACGATAGCATATGTGTATGCTTAAGATTAAATATATAGTATAATATTAGAGGATATTCATATTAGTATAGAGTAGAATCACATTATTAAAGTTCGTTAGGGTACTATGTATTACCCATCTTAATCTTACATCAATTACAAACTTAGGGTCATTATTAACCTTTAGATAATTCTAGACTCTTTATATTACGAGTTTTTCTTGTAACATTTAATATCAATAAATGACTTTGCTGTTCATTTACATGGTATTAGAGCACTCCTAACTAGGATTTTCTCCTTTCTAATTTCAAATATCGGTTTAATACTTCAGGTCTAAATTTTTTCTATAATCTAATGGTAGCTAATAATAACCCTAATATCCCACTAGTCATGTCTCCCCCATTCCCCTAAGACCCCACTAGTCATGTCTACCCTACTCCCCTTCTTTTTATCGCTATTGTGCAGCATCCAGCAGGGGCGGTTGGCAGGCCTTCTTCTTAGCCATGAGTCTCGACAGTTTATGATTTTTCATATATCCGTGCCTTGCCAAGTCATCGTTCACTAACACTATCCATGGGGATGCCTGATTTCCGTCATATTGATTCCATCTGCATGGGTCCCTTCCTCCATGGGCTAACATATGGAAATGGACGCCAAGTCTTTTACTTGGTTACCCTTTGTGAGGCTACTATTGACTCAATCTCTAGTCACGGGCATCCCCACCAATCTTCCCCCCTTCTTCTCATGTCTGGCTTAGTCACCACCACACCAACTGTCATCGGAGGGTCACCTGTCCACGCCAATGGCGTCGCTGTGGCAACTGCCTTTCTCCCCACCCCTTTCCAACAAATAGTAAACCCTAATAATAATATCCCCATATATCCATCCCCCCCCCCCCCCCCCCCCCCCCCCCCCCCCAAATACTAATATATCAAACATTATAACTAGCAAACTTGAAAGCACAACCGATTGTACCGCTTGGCAAGAATAATTGTATATCCTTGTAGTATCTCACCATCTCTTGCGACACAACGATAGTAGCTATCCCTATTTTCTTTCTTATTTTACCAATACTAATGATTCCACCACTCCAAACCCCAGCACATAACTTGGGTTAGAACGAACTAGAGCCTTCACTCTTACATTTTCCCCACCCTTTCTCATTCACTAATTAATGGCATTGTCCGACAACCCACCTCAAAAGCCATGTAAAATGCCCTAGCCATGCAATTTCGATATCGCTCATTGGCTAAGGATTTTGACCTTAGAACCTAAATTACAAATCATCAAAAAGATTAAAATTCTATTGGAAACCTATCTCTCTGAATTAAAGTCCATAGCTCATAACTTAGCTGCCATATTTTCACTAATTTTAAATAGAGAACTGATTCACTAAACCCTTCATGGCATTCCCGTTGAATGTTTTTCCAATTAGCATGAAATGCTGCGCGCACTTATAGTTTTTAGGAACTTAAAACTTCTCTCCTAAATGAAGACGGAGCCATAAATCGCTACCATGAGTGCTCCTCCACTAATAAAATTCTTGCTCTAGTTGCCATAGGAGCGCACGTGCGTGGGGGGGGGGGGGGGGGGGATGTGGTAATCGAGGCCGACATAATTCTTTTCGAGGTAGATGAGGGGGGAGTTCTGCAAGACAAAGCCAACTATAACAATCGGCGGCAAGTGGAGCTTATCTTGGTGGGGTTTGTTTCATTTGTTAACTGATCTAAATGGCTGGTACAATTAACTAATCCATTAAATTGAAATATCAAACTAAAATCCGTTAATCAAAATATCGAACTAAAAATTCTGTTAACTGATCTGAATTATAGGTACGGTTACGGAAGTGGTAACTTTTATTGTATTTTAGGATAGTTACGGTTCATATTTTGTTCATTTGTTAACCAAATTACTGAATACAACACACACACACATAAAGAATTTTCAAAAGTAAAACAATAAACGAAACCCTATCAAACAACTAGTGAGCCAATGAAAATTGAAATGTCACATCCTCCTTGTTTTTTAATATCTTATTGATGAAAAATCGGTCCTCAGTCCAAGGCATAAAAACTATCTTATATACCTGATGTCTAACACTCTTAATCCACTTAGTTTTGTTGTTTTGGGGAAAACGTTATTCATGTGTTGAATATTAACATAAGTAATCAGTTACTGTTAAGAGTACTTTTTCATTGCTTTAGAAATTTATGAACATTTTATTCGCGTATCAATTGGAGCTTTTTACAATTTATATGTGTCTTTTATCTAGCTATTGAGTAACGGTATAACTGAACCAAATTACTGAAAAGCGGTCAATCAATCTTTTTGATAACGTTAAAGATTAGAGATTTTTGAGTATTTTGATTATGGTTCACCGAATCAAAAGACTTTTCCATATGGTTAAGTGTTCAACACCGTTACTCGTTGATGTGTCCATCAACGCCCTTAAGACTATAGGTGGTACACTGTCTCAGGAGTTTCAATCTATATGATACTTAATCCAGGTATTGTCCATAACGTTCTTCCATATAATAGTCATAAGAGTCTTCTTGTCAGTGACGACATCTTACTACATTTAATGCATGTGGGATCTTTGTCCATGACACTAAAACTCGACCACTCTACCTAATAACATTATGCTTGTCCTTTAATTAACATACAACCTATTGTCAATTCAAATTCTTTGTCAAGGTAGTAAGTATACCATTGAATCCAATTTCTTTTATGTCAAGGACAAAGCTACCGAGACCTCACTACTTTGAGTATAGAGTAATGCACCACTTTATAGTTTATCACCTCATTATGTTCTAGAAAACCTAATTAGTTAATTTTAAATGTTAAATAAATGAAAATATTTATTTATTTATTGTCTGAATATATTTTATGAGTCTAAATATATGTTTGGTTGTTTTCTAAAACATTCCATGAGATGGATGTAGTCCAAGATGACATGTCAGGTTTAGTTTAAATGGTTAATGAGATTAAACCACGAATAGACTTAGATTTGTTAGAAAAATTGATAGTAAAACCCCAAAGCTTCATAATATATCGAACTCCTAAGGAAATACATTAATCATATTGATTCAAGACAGAACACTTCTCTTAAAGATTTCATCTAACACCTTGCATGCAAACTCTAGACTACTCAAATTACAACAACACCTTAAATTAAATTCCAAGAATAGACATCTCTCATCAATATTTGATCGAACCCTTGACGGGCCTATTTGGGGACACTGCATTTGGAGTAAAATTCAATTAAACGATTTGAAATGAAAGTTTCAAGATGTTTAAAAATTGACTAATATTCAAGCATAATAACAAAGGAGAGAGTAATCAGAAAGATCTTACAAAACGATGATATCACGTCGTGGTAAATGACAGTGTCCTAAAAGATGATTTCGCTCCGGTGCACACAGTGAAACCGGCAACCGTCCTCCAGGATTAACACGATCTGACTCTTAACGTGTACTCATTAATTGCCGGGTAGGAGTACCTTGAACTTTGCTCAAAATCTTTGGAAGAAAACTCATAGCACTGATAAGATGTTTCAAATATCCCTTTCTCAATCTTAAAGAGTCGACAGTAAGCATAGAGAGAGAAAAAGATGAGCTTATCTTAATGGCAAAGGGGGATGGGTATATGTGGAGAGGGAGAGATATGGGGTATATATTGATTAATGATGTAGAGGACAGTTTGGGATATTAACACCGGACGTAATAAATTGCAATGGTAAAATAATGGACGCAATAAATTGTAATGGCTATATTGTTAATAAATTCCCAATGGTCACAATTTTAATGACGTTGATCGGCTAGTAACGGCAAACGGTTTTTTAATAGGTGCGGTAAATTATTTTCCAAAAAATTAATATACCCGTTAAGAAAAAGATTACCCACAAAATTTTTCTAATGTGAGATACAACTCTCTCATAAAACTAAAGGTTAGCTTGTATCATTTTTTTTTTCCAACAATCTCCCATAAAGGATATAAGCAGAATAAAATAAATAAGAATAGATTGTGCAAAGGGAGTTCAATTTTTTAGTGCCGATGTCTTGCGACTTCAATCATCACCTAGTGTAACCCAAGTTTAGGGCCAACATCTTGCGAGGTGGCTTTCGTCTTGAACCTCACAAGGGGTTGTATAGTCTTCCACTCGAACACATACTAAACTCCAGATCTAAGCAACTCCTGCGGTTTGACGCATTTTATCGGCCATGCGCTCGTCCTGGATATTCATAGGCGCTCTAGAAGACAAGTCTTAAACCTTCACAGGGAGCGGCCACACTCCCACACCTACATAGGTGGATTCCATCAAGTGTGTGTTACCACACAACACCAAACATATGGGCATGGGTCCATTAAGAGCTAAAGCTCAACCTCACCCCTAGTAACATACGGACAGTATCCATCAAGTGCAAGTCTTGCTTACACCGCTAAACATATGGCTATGGACCCGTCTCCGCACTGTCTTACCATAGGGAGGGACAACATGAAATACAATGCATTCCTTAAATAAAACTATGACTTTTCACATTGAACCTGTTAAGACCAGGTTGGATACATCACAGTTTATTCATGTATAGACTTTAGTCCTGTCCCCCTCGATGTTTGCACAACCGGTTTACTACATAGCATTTCTATCAATGGGTCTACAAGGTTCTTTTCAGATCTTACATAATTTAGTGATATCACTTTCTTTCGATTAGATCGTTTACGATCTTATGCCAGAGATAAATAAGTCTCCTCTTGCAAAATCCATCAAGTGTGCAGTGTCCACACTATCCATTATGGACTATGGGTTAGATTAAATCATCAAGCTCAACCATCACGAATGGTGTTTCAACATTGTACTGAAATAAAGCGGTACTTGAGAGTCTACCACTGCCAACACCAATCACAAGTTGCTCTCTTACCCCCACATTGAGGTATCTACAACGAGCTTTTAAACAACTAGCTCCATCGCCTACCACCTTCAACAAGAGTCAGTATAACATAATAGTGGAGTAAATATCATGTCAATGAAATCATATCTCTACCCTAAGTACTCAAATAGTACACATCGTGTGTATATCGTACATATAGTTGGCACGAAAAATGTATACCGCAAATTTGTCAATTTCACATATCATCACAATTGTGAAACATTATCATTTCAAATCAATTGGATCACCCCCAGCTTAGGTCACAAAAGACCATATACCCATTCTTATCATACTTAGAGTACTTGCATTATTACTATTAAGGGTAATCCTTGTATTACCAATGTCATATCAGATTTTGGTGGTATCAAGAGAAAAAGGTCCATAATTCACACGGTGCCTTTACAATTCAACTTAAGGCAATTCAAGCCTTTGCAAGGCTCTCGAGCCCAAGTGCTAGCATCGTCAAGCTATTTACACTAACTTTTGGACAGTCACCAACATAATATTTTCACCACAATCAATTTTCATAAGCTAGCTATAACTAGAAAACATTGGCAAAACCACAATAATCAGAAATGATTATGATCATATATCTCATAGGCTCTCTAGTACTCTTACTACTCTCATAATAGAATGTCTCACACTACATTCTTTAGCCATTCAATTTGTCTACCTGCCAACTCAATTTTTAAGGACAATTAAGCAATGTAGGTTTCAGAAAGGTGTCACAAAACATAGCTCATTAATGAGCCTAAATGTACTTTCATTAGTAGAATATCTCTCACTGATGTTAGATACCAAATACAACACATAGTCTATTACAATGTCAACCCCATTCATAGTACTTCACTAGTACTTCAACAATTTAATAAGAGCACTTCAATATTCATCATTTGGATCAATGTATGTAGACTAGGTCTACCATTAACATATGAAATAATAGGACGAATGTTGTATTTTTCATCAACCCATAATGCTATCAATCACTTTTGCATATTTAGATTGTGACACGATGCCACTTTTCTCTCATCATCAGGTGAACACAAGGGTCATATAGTATGTTATCCAAATGACCAACATGAGCATACAACATATGACAATAACCTAAATAAGGTATTTAGACACAAGCGAAATACCAAGCCCATGATCAATCAATGTTCTCATATGACTTGTACCTTACCATTTTTCCAAAACTAGAAAAGAAGGCATGAAACAATGATCTTATGGGCATAATAAGTCTCCAATGACAACACAAGTCCACATATAACTCAAACATATCATGTTTTCCCAATCACAAGTTGAAATTCAACAAATCAGTCCAAAACCCAGCAGTATTAGCATGGATAACAAAATTCAACAATTAAATATCATAATCTGCAGTATATACACAACATATAGCACATCATAAACAGAAAGTATTACTCCAGTAGTGCGAAATCCAGCATGTAAAAGTCCATAACTGCATGTACATCAGCATCTTACATCCCACAATCTGTACAAGACAATATGGACAACAACATACAGCCTAAAACAATATGTTGTAGTACTTCAGCTTGGAAAAGACACGTTTCAACACTTAAAACAACAAGCTTTTCATCATTCCAAGTAACATATTACAATATATTCATAATGCTTCCAACACAATCATGAGACATACATGAGACACATCAACATGGAGATTAATTTACAAGAATCAACTTTTTTCACTTAGGTCACCCAAAATATGCAAGAAATTCCATGTTTTGAAATCCAAACTACGCCATCATTTAATCTTAATGGTAAACCACTACTAGGTTGAAACCCTGGGACATGAGGTCCTAGTTTCAAATTCCCTCTTCCCAAAACTAGTTACCTGCCAAAAGAGGAGGCTAACAAGGCATCATGAATAATCTACTATTCTCTATCAAATGTGTTTGAAATCTCATATAACCGTAACCAAACACAATGATAAAAAGTATCCATGTTTTTTAGTCTATCTTTTGATCACTAGTTTTGACTTTTATTTAGCCGTTACTCTTTAATTTTGTTTTTGAATATCCACTCTACCTCCAATTAGTTTACACCCTTTAAGAATATCTGCCGGTTTTCGTGAGTGACTGGTAATTGTTCTCCAAGACTAGAATCAATATACTCCATGATCTAAAATATGTTTAACCACAAACATATGAGATTATTGTCTTTTATATATATTCTATCAGGGTGGGATATCATTACTTCGTCTTCACTTGATAAAACTCAGTATAATTTACATTGTCCTTTTAAAAGTCCAAATTAATGCAATCTACACAAGTTCTTGCAAAATAATCAATATTATTTTACTAGGCTATACTTCCCCGCATTTCGCTAGCCTGAGGCATAAGGCATATGAATGTGAGTTTATCTAAACGACATATGCAGCCTAATAAGTGCATCACACAAGGTCATAGAGTCTAATCAAATACAATACTTTAGTGCTGAAGTGCCAACTCCATGGGTCAGGCCTAGAAAAGGCCCAGTGAAATTTAACACTTTAGTGCTACATTTGCGGGGATGAAAATTCGTATCAAACTGTAAAATTGAGATTAGACAACATTATTGTAGTATGCTTGCTATCAAAATTTTACATGCGGACATAAGTATTAAAACTGAAACTAAGAAGTAAGTCATTTGTATTTCATACAAGGTTGACATCATGAAATTCAAAACCATGTGTCTGAATTATTCTAATACTGACCTATTTCTATTGATTTTTAAATCTATTGATTCTTCTTTTATTGTAGCTCGAACAACATTTTGTTTTATTTATTTATTATTTCTTGAGAAACCCTCATTTTAATTTGACCCAACATATATATTTTCTTTAATTTATATTTAGAACCAAATAGTGAGTCAATTATTCAAAATCAAGAGCTTCCTTAGTCGATGAGAAAATTAGCAATCAATAATTGCATTAATTCCAAGCAATCAAACACAAGCTAGGCAATTCGTCAAACATTTTGTGTGCAATCTCAATGTCAGTTAACGATCCATACATATGAATAAGCGTATTTCTTAAGAATCATGCTTTTCACAACCATGTTTCACACTCTCACAATGCAACTCCTTACCCAACATCAAAAACCCAAATTTTGCAAAAATTTTCAGTAAGAAACAAAATGTGAAACTATCAGGATTCTTTCCTTTCTCTCTCGTCCTCTTGTAGTACTCAAAGGCCTTTTCTGGGTTGTTAATTTCAAAAGTATACATCCTTTTTATTCCTTCTGATTATGTAGTTAACCTACGCTAAGTGTTTGTACATTACACAAACTCTACTTTAAATTTTACCGAAAATATAAAGTCATTCAATCTGATATAATTACCAAGTAATGTAATAATTACTCATAATAAACTACTTTAGAAATGTCAAGAAAAGTGTTATTACCATGATTGATTGTATAATCGTCTTTTAGATTGTTAGAAAAATTGATAGTAAAACCCCAAAGTGTCATAATATATCAAACTCCTCAAGAAATACACTAATCATATTGATTCAAGACACAACATTTCTCTTAGGGATTTCATCAAACACCTTGTATGCAAACTCTAAACTACTCAAATTATAACAACACCTTAAATTAAATTCCAAGAATAGACAACTCTCATCAACATTTGATCGAACATGTGACAAGCCTATTTGGGGTCATTGCATTTGGAGTAAAATTCAATTAAGTGATTTGAAATGAAAGTTTCAAGATGTTTAAAAATTGACTAATATTCAAGCGTAATCACGAAAGAGAGAGTAATCAGAAAGATCTTACAAAACGATGATATCGCGCCGTGGTAAACGCCACTATCCTAAAAGACGATTTCATCGTTGCTCCGGTGCACACAGTGTAACCGGTAGCTGTCCTCTAGGATTAATGCAATCCGACTCTTAACGTGCACTCATTAATTGCCAGGTAGGAGTACCTTGAACTTTGCTCAAAATCTTTGGAAGAAAACTCACAGCACTGATACGATGTTTCCAATATCCCTTTTCTCAATCTCAAAGAGTCGACAGTAGGCAGAGAAAGGGAAAAAGATGAGCTTATTTTAAAGGCAGAGGGAGATGGGTATATGTGGAGAGAGACAGATATGGGGGTATATATTGATTAATAATGTAGAGGACGGTTTGAGATATTAACACCGGACGTAATAAATTGCAATGGTAAAATAATGGACGCAATAAATTGCAACAACTATATTATTAATAAATTCTCAATGGTCACAATTTTAATGATGTCAAACGGCTAGTAACGGCAAACAGTTTTTTAGTAGGCGCGGTAAATTATTTTCCAAAAAATAAATATACTCGTTAAGAAAAAGATTAGCCACACAATTTTTCTAATGTGAGATACAACTCTCCTATAAAACTAATGGTTAGCTTGTATCATTTTTTCCAACAAAATCAAACTAGTGATATGTTGTTAAAGTATGTGCTCGTAGTCAGTGATGATTTTTGAAAACTTATTTGATAAGATTATAATACGATACTTTAAATGGCTTGTCTTAGTCATGTGGATACGGATCCAAAAGTATTATGTTGGTGTTGTCTATATGATTGGAATATTGAGAAGGACAACCTGAATTAGTTATTTCTTAACTGCTATCATAAATAATTAGTTATGTAAGACGATAACTTTAAATCCAAGAAATAGTCTAAACTCGTGCATGGATTGTTTGTTGCTTTGATGTGCTTAAATGATTAGTCAAACTGTGTTGAATTGAATCTTACATGCATTGGGTAATGGCATGAAGTGTAGCGGGAACAGTTGTTTTATGTGGAATCTATAGTTTCTAGCGAGATAAAGAAGTCCCCTTTGTTAATTCGCAAATATATGAACAAATTTTAGAATATTTGGCCAAAGTATTCCATATGTTTGACATTTGAAATTAATACAAAAATTATTTCTGTATTATTGAATTATTTGAGAAGGGCGGGTTGGCAACTATGGCGATGGATGTGAGAAAAGTATTGATAGTAGCTAAAGTTATTTTTGTTCACGGATAACTCATAGAGAGGTTAACTGTCATAATAAAAATTATTTTAGAAATTTTTTAATTAATATATTTAATTTTAGAGTGCAGAAAAAATATATTTAGTGAAATTAAATTTTAATAAATTGTAATCAATAGTTATCATAAGATAATAATTAGATTTGATGTTTTTGGAGTTAGAGTTAGATTGTCCCTAAGTTCCCTGCGCAAGCTTCAACTAAAGTACTGTTTGAAAATATCTAAACATGAATTCATGAGATGAATTATTTATTTATGAGATAAATAAATTTTTATGCTAAATAAATATTCATGGAATAAATACATAATACAATAAATTATATCATTGTTTAAATAAAAACCAAAATAAGGTGAAGGAAAATTGTCAACGAGAATTGAGAATTGCATGATGTGAGCGAAATAATTTCAACACGGCTTACACGTGCACACGCGGCTCTCTGATGTCATGTGTGACGTCGCTGCTGGGTTTTGTTTTCTATTTAAACGCATATTTTACAGAGAAAAATAAAACAATTATGGTTTTGGAACCTGGTTTTCACTTATAATGAAAACCCTGAAAATTATTTTTAGGACATTTCTAAATTTAATGTTTAACATAATTTTTTTAAAAAAGTGTTTTTTGCAAAGATTGAAAGAAAAAGTTCTATTCTGAAAATTTTTCTAAAATAAATATTTTGGGAGCCCACACTCCGGTGTTAGAAGATGTTATTGTAAAGACGATATTAAGGTGTCTGAGATCTTCCTGTAATTTTAGATCTTCAAGTCATAATCTAGATTCGCGCTTTAGGTATGTTTAATTAATATGTGATATTTAATTTGTTTTTCCTTTGTTTCGTTTATACATAGCATGTTTTATTTTGTTCGATATTTTTCATTTGCCATATTATGAATTTATTAGAGTAAAATCTAGATCTAATTAAATAGTTTAATTAGATCTGGGCTTTAGATTTAAAATTGAAAATTTAAAATTGGTTTTCCACTGCCTCGCTCTTGGAAATATTTTTGAAATATGTTCCCAACAATTGGTATGAGAGCTAACTTTGAATATATTCATAATTTACAGTAAAAATATCAGATTTGATGAAATAGGAGTATGTAGAATTATGAAAATATGAAATTGAAATTGAGAATTTCATTAAAGGGAAAAGACAATCCTGAATATTGTTGCTAAAGAGTTTAATAACAAGATTGAATATCCATTAAAGTTTTAAAATTGTTTAAACTTTATATGAGTCATGATTCAATCAAGGAGCGTATTTCTAAATCGAGTATGATGAGATCAGATATTCAAAGTGTTGCACGATTTAGATTATTAATCTAACATGATTCAATTTTGAATCAAGATATGAAATATTAAATTGTTGAATATTTTATAATAATCCAAAAATGTTGTACATCTAATGTGATTACATATACAGAATTATTTGCTGATCTAATAAGATCAATATTAAAAAATAATTATTTTTAAATTAAAATATAAAAAAATTAAATTAAATTTAGGGTAATGCTCAATGATGGCCGCTGGGCATATACCTCAAAAAAATAATTTTATTATTTGAATAATTCAAATAAATAAATAATTAATTAGAATGAGATCTAATAAATATTATGCGATAATCTTTTCTAAATGTGTTAAGAAAAATCTTTAGTTACTGTTAAGAAAAATCTTTAGTTACTCCAACCTTTAGGCCTTAAGTGTTGTTATTCAAATAGTTTGATAACATGACATTTATCAAATTTAGTTCACATGTTCAACATTATTTAAATGAGTTGAATATTATGTATGATATGAATAAATTTATAAGGCCATATAACTTGGTAAAATATTTTATTTCGTCGAGTTGGGGAATTTTTTCAAATGGATCTAATATGATTAGATAATTTAACAGTTGAATTATTTGAAAGGATAATTCTCATAATGTATCTAATGAGATTAGATTGTAAAGGTTGGATAATTAAAAAAACGTAATATAAATAGGATTTTATTTAATTTTTAAATAAAATTTAGAATGTGATTCAAATATTGATTATGAGATAATCAAACTTAAAAGAAAGATCCACCATTGAAAATTTCAAGTGGGAGCGAGGTTTGGGAGTTGATTCCTCACGGTCTCCATTGCTGGTATGATAGTATAGCGAATCGGCGCTATACCCGAGGAGAGCTTTTGTTCGCAGAATACAAGGTTAGACTTCTTTAGAATGTACTGAGTTCCGGGAAAACAGGTGTGACCACATATCCATGGAATATCTTATTTACTTGTACTAACGTCTAGGCAATGGTATACACATGACTAGGATAGTATGGTAGCCTTGTATAGAGTATTGTGGTACTATTTTAGAGGCCAAGGTAGAAACGTGAGTTAATTATGTTTAAGAAACTAATTAATTAAGAATAATTCTTATTTTATTGATAGCTCGTTACGTCCCTCTCCCATGGAGCAATGGGTAGATGGGTTAGCTCATCATTGCACACATACAGAGAATGGTTAGGTGGATTCCATGTTTATTTGTTTGCTAAAATTATTTAAAGGTTCACAAGACTCAAAATATCAAGTGGGATCGAGCTTCTAAGTGAATGCTCATGGCCTCTGTCACCGGTTTAGCAACATAGTAGGTGGGTCCTACACCCTGAGGAGGGCATTCATTTGCATAATACAAGGTTAGATCTCTTAGAGATAGACTGAAGTGCCGGAAAAATGGGTATGGCCACGCCCAAGTGGAGTACTTAGTGAACTTGTATGGATGTCGAGGTAGCGGTGCACACTTAACTAGAGTCTACATTAGGATCCTTGAGGAGCTCCGTTGCATGACCTTAGAGGTTGAGGGAAGTGTGGTATGTTAAATGTGTTTAGTAAGAGCTTACTGTTATAACGATAGTTGTGGTAATAAAATTTATTTGGGAATTTTTTTAGTAAATATATTATTCTAGAATGCAATAAAAATTATTTAGTGGAATTAAGTTTTACTAAATGGTAATCAAATGTTATTATGAGATGATAATCAAATTTGACCCATTATGAGGCAGAGTTAAATTATCTCTAAGGTCCCTTCGCAAGCCTTAACTTAAGCACTGTTCAAAAATATCTAAAAATAAATTCATAAGATGAAGTATTTATTTATAAGATGAATAAACTAGTTTTGCCAAACATAATTCGTGAGATGAATTATTTATTCATAAGATGAATAAATTAATTTTATAAAATAATATTCATGAGATGAATTTTATACATGTGGGATTTTAAAACAAAGAAAAGGAAAATCGTGTTTAATTAGAGGTGATCCTTGTGTGCGTGAGTTGACCAACCAGAAAGCGACATGTGTCGCTCCTGGGGCTGCTTGATGGATAATAGCGGCTACCGCCATGGGCAAATCGATATCTGATACGTGTCATGCTAATTGATCTGGGCTGCCCAACTATTTAGTCCACGTGCTCTGGTACTGACTAATTGGATGCCGCTGCGTGTCACTTTCTTATATAAATATAAGTGTGTTTTAGCCGTGAGAATATTAAGGTTTTTTTTTTGTTTTGTTTTTTGGAACTGGTTTTCTCCCATAATGAAAACCCTAAAATTATTTAAGAGATTTTCTAAATTATTGTTCTTCATAATTTTTTTGAAAAATTATTTTTCGAAAAGATTGAAGGAAAAATTTCTGTTCTTTAGAAAGTGTCATCATGAAAAAAAAAAAAAAAAAACTTGTGGTATTGAGAATTCTTCTTCTAATTTTAGATCTTTAAGTCGGAGTTGGGATTCGCGCATTAGATATATCTAAATTAAGTATTTAATATTTAATTTATTTTTTCTTTATTTTGTTTGTTCTACATGCTATATTTATACTTGTTTTATTCATTGTTTTTGTATGTCATATTATAAACCTATTAGAGTAAGGTCTATATCTAATTAAATAGTCTAATTAGGTCAGGACTTTGGATTTAAAATTAAAAATTTTAAATGAGTTTTCTGCCACGCCCGTTTAAGGAAATATTTTTTTAAATCTATTCTCCATACTTGCAAGAAACGTATTATTGGAAAGAGTTCTCACCCATTTGATATCTCAATTCGGTCTTGTCGACGAGGAGTTTTGGGTAGCTTGGTTCGGTCACCAAGGCATACATGTAAGTGTCGGATCGTAAACTATGAATATTGATTGTTTACTAAATGTAAGAAAAGTGGCCTCCTGGGAAGGCTTCACCCTCAGGTTGGGGGCACTGGGAAACAGCCTCCTGGGAAGGCTTCACCCTCAGGTTGAGGGCACTGAGAAACAGCCTCTCTTCAGGTTAACACCCTGAAGGGGGAAGGCTGCGTACATCTCCCCCCCCCCCCCCCCCCCCCCCCCCCCCGGCAGACCCTGCGTAGGCGGGAGCCCTTGAGGCACTAGGTATATTCCTACTAAATGTAAGAAAAGCAATCTTGCATGTTATATGACTTGTTTACAATTTTGATTTCAGATTGGTTGTTACCTTATGCAATACGATCAATACTAATATGTGTTACTTGTCTATTCTGTTATACTCACTAAAATGTAATATATCTTAGTACATATAGTAGATGCTCAGAGTTCTTTAGTTTGTTGCGAGTATATCTATAAGTTGAAAAGGACATTTAGAACGTTAGACTAGACTAAAGAGTTAGTCAATTGCAAGATTCGGACATTAGATGTTAAATGTTTTCTAGTATTAGATACCTGAAAATTCAACTTTAGTAGACAGGATCAGACATTTGAAAGAAGTGTTTGATTAGAGAACTGGTAGCATGAGAACAAAAGCTGAGGGACACAATTGTATTAAGAAAGTTCAGTCAAGTGCATGTCATATGATGATAGCTTATTTAATTGAACTAGAATTCTTGATGCAAATACTGATAGCCAATCTCAACAAGATATGATCCTGACTTGCCTATCAAGGTCTTTCAATCGGTTAAGGCTGGATACATTGAGTAATAGAGATTGCTTATTGTCCAAAGTAATGAAAGTATAGTTTGAGAAAAGGTGTCATGAGAATTAAGGGAAGAGTCTCTTAGTATAAACATCAATCTCAAGAATTAGGAACCTCAAGAGGGTAAAAAATAAAACATGAGTGAAAATAGTTTTGTCTCTTTTATAAAAGATTTGGAAATTAATGTTTAGAAGGAATTGCTTAGGTCCTTAGCTTCAGGGGCGGATCCAATAAATAAACAGTGGGGGCATGGGTCCCTAGTGCCCGTAGCTCAGAAATGTAATTTTAATAAATTTTGATTTAAATTCATAGGCGCAAATATATGAGGCCCCATTCCCAAGCCAATCTACCCCCTACACTCAAGTCACGTGCCCCTCATTAATTTCCCTTTCCCATTCTTGTGCCTCTCTCTCTCTTTCTCTCTCTCTCTTTCTCTTACCTTCACCTACTTTAAGTACTTCAAAACCCTAAGCCTTGCTGTTACTACCTTGCCCACCCCCTAGTGCCTGGTGGCCTTGACTCACCAACCACAGCCAATCCTTTTTTTCAAGACACGTTTCGTTCTCTCTTTCTCTCTAACCCTCACTGAAGTCCGTCCTCCCCTCCTCTCACTGAGCACTCTCTCTCTTTTTCCCTCCCTCGATCATTGCTAACAGTTTGCCAGCCTCTTCTCGGTGTTCTCCTCAGTCTAACTGAAAGTCTTCGCTAGCTTTCTCTATCTCTCTTGCATTTTGGCTTTTTATTTATTTATTTTATTCTTTGTTTTCCTATTGGTTTAGATTTTGTTCACACATTAAACAAAAAGGGTAAGTGATTGTGCGATATAGGTTGAGGGTCGGGAGTGAGTTTTGACTTAAAAATTATGTTTTAGGGTGGAGTTGTTGAGTTTTAATATAAAAATTAGGAAAATTATTATCTAGGTATCCTTAGGTTTGATTATTTATCACCTATCTACCTAAATGATAAATGTTTAAATTTTAGGATATCTAAGCAATAATTTTCCTTAAGAAATATCTTTTAATTGATAGGTAAATAACATTTTAATGGTATTCTTGTGTTTGATATGTGCCCCTAGTGAGTATTTTTTCTGGATCCACCACTGCTTAGCTATTGTTGTTGCCAAGACTAAAAGCTAATAAGACAAGGTATTTGACATCCTGTCTCCTCTAGTTGTGACTAGTAGGTAATTCACTAGTGTCTTGGTGAATGAGCTTTCAGCAAGGACACCAAAAGATAGCAATTTGAGTCAAGAAATGTAATTTTGATTTTGAAGTAACTATCTTAATGTACTTTAAAAATTTTATTTCTATCAGCTATTTGTTTCAAAATAGTTTTCAATTATTTTTCAAAAAAATAGACTGATAATTATATAAACAAAATATTTATTTAAAAGTATATTGGTAGATAGTGACTTATTATAATTAGAACTATGTTAATGATAATTTATTCACCTAATACAAGTTAGGCTATATAACGTTATAAAAGAAGAATTTCATGAATACCATAAAGCTTTTAAGTGGCATTTGATCTTAAGTCGCATTAATTTAGTATGATTTAAAACTGGTTTGGTTTCTGTTGTAGGATTATTAAGTACTAAAATGATAACTGGTATGCGAATCATGTTTGAATTAATAGTGACTGAAAGAGCCTTTAATAGAAAAGGCAATAGAGCCACTAAATTGTTAGAACTTGTTCATAAAATATTTATGGACTGCTAAAAGTTCAATTGAGCGGAAGCGAATAGTATTTCATAAAATGTTTATAAATAACTACTCAATTAGTTGATATATAGATATAACTATGAAGATTGACGTCTTGAATCCATTGAAAAATTCAAAAAATTAAAGACTAAAGTTGTGATCAATTAGGTAATTATATCAAGTCACTTTCATTGGATTAAAGTGATAATTTCAGGAGAATTCTTATTTTTCCTTACTACAAAGTATTGTAGAAAGGATCAATAATGTGTTATTGAATATGGTAAGATTCATATGACGAGTCATATCTGTATATCAAAAAGGTTTGTTTTATAAGAGGTTTTAGAAAGCGTTCTAAAAGTACATAAGATAGCTTGTGTTAGACAGATTGACAGTATAAGATATTGAGTCTCTACAGCTTGATACAACTTATAGTGTAAATGGTTTCTTAGATATATTTTCAACCAAGTTATTGTCACACTATGTACGTGAGGGCTTTGGTGTAGTGGGAGGATGGTCAGGGTCACCTAACAGATTCATGTCTTTAGTGTTAATGGTTAAGCATGATGGTGAATATGATTCTTTAGACTACAACAAAACTCTTAAGTATAAAGATGCAGACCAATTGGTCAGAGCAATAAAAGTTAAGTTAAAGTAATTGTATTTTAACTAAATCTCAGAACTTGTAGAGGCATCGATAGGCATTAAGTCCATTAGATTGGCTATGAATGGATCTACGAGTATAAAGAGTTCACTGGACAAGAAGGTTGAGACCTTCTAAGTCAGATTGATGGCAATGGGTTATACCCTAATGAAAGGAATTGTCTTTAATGAAACCTTCTAGCCAAATGTCATACTTAAGTCCATAAGAATACTCTCATCCATTGTATTTCATATGATGAGATACAGGAAATGAAAGTCAAGATGACATTTTCTGAATGGTCATCTTGGTTATGTATATGATACAACCAAACAAGTTTGTCGCCAAGAGTGAAAACCATATAGTATGCAAACAAAAGAAGTTTATTTGTATACTTAAATAAGCATCTTGTTCATTGAATAGTAGATTCGATGACGGGTAATCAAGACCTTGGGATTTGAATCAATGATTAGTGAACCATTAGTGTATGAGTGACATAACAAGAAAATAGAGAGTATGTTTTGTATACAGATAACATTCTACTCATTAAGAATGGTGTAGAATTGTTATGAGATGTTAAGGTTTAGTTGTCTAGTTAGTTATAAGGTGAAAGACCCAAGACGAGCACACTATATTCTTAGGATCAAGCTTATGCGAGATTCAAAAGATGTGAGGTTGTCCTAGGTAGTTCATTTTAAAAGGGAGTTTAGACGTTAGAGGTCTAAAATTCATTTTTACCTTTCAGTGGGAGTCATTAGATGGTAAAGAGTAACGTAGTATTGTATTGCTTAGTTCATTATGGAAGTCAGGTACTTGACAGCTATGAAGTTGTTGAGTAGACTAGTTGACTCAGAAGGTTTCTAGTAAATCAAAGTTTGTCAGCAAAGGAATGAGACAATGACAGATCATTATTGATTAAAATTTATAGTGAAAGAGTTAACAGATCACCAGGGGATAGTTATGCAATGTAGGGCTAATTGGGTTTAGGACAAGTGGGCAATTATTGAAATTGGCGTCTTGAAAAAAACCAAATTAGTTAGTTTTAAATATTAATTAAATAAAATTGTTTTATTTATTTAATATTTGATTGTATTTTACGAGTCAAACATGCGTATAATTATTTTCTAAAATGGTCCATGAGATGGACATAGTCCAAGATGACATGTCAAGTTTGGGTGGTTAATAAAATTGAGCCACAGATAGACTTAAATCAAATATATGATATGTTGTCAAAATATATGTTCGTAGTCGGTGATAAGTTTGGATAACTTATCTAATAAGACTAAAATATGATACTTTAGATGGCTAGTCTTGGTCATGTAGATAGAGATCCAAAAGTATTACGTTGGTGTTGTCTATATGATTTGAACATTTAGCAGGACCACCTGAATTATTTGTCTCTTAACATTTATAAGAAATAATTAATTCTGTAAGATAATAACTCCAAATCTAGGAAATAGTCTGAACTCGTGCATGGAGTGTTCGTTGCTTTGATGTGCTAAAAGAATTAGTCAAAGTGCATTGACATGAATCTTACATGCATTGGGTAACGGCATGAAATGTAGGGGGAATAGTTGTTTTACGTGGAATTTGTAGTCTCTAACGAGATAAAGATGTTTGCTTAGTTGATTCGCATGCATATGAACATATTCTATAATCTTTGGCCAAAGTATTCGATATGTTTGACATTTAGAATTAATATCGAAATTGTACCTGTATTATTGCAGTTCGAGAAAGGCGAGTCGGGAACTACGTCGAGAGATGTGAGAGAAGTAATGATAATAGTTAAAGTTACTTTTGCTCACGGATATCTAATAAAAGGGTTAATTGTCACAATAAAATTTATTTGGAAAATTCTTGAGTAAATATATATTTAGATATAGAGTGGTAAAACTTATTTAGTGGAATTAAGCTTTACTAAATGGTAATTGTTATCATGAGGCGATAATTAGATTTTGCCTATTTAGAGCTAGAGTTAGATTGTTCTCGAGGTCTCTTCGCAAGCCTCAACTTAAGCATCATTTGAAAATATTTAAAGTGGATTCATGAGATGAATTATTTATTCATGAGATGGATAAATTTATTTTTTGCTAAATAAATTTCATGAGATGAATTTATACATATTAAAAATGCTAGAATGAATTTAAAGAAAAAATAGATAAAAAATAAAAGCGCAGCCAACACCATCTCCTAGCGGCCCAGCTGACCGCTGGCAATGTAAGGACCTGGCGCATCAAAAAATTATTATTATTATTATTATTTTAAATAGATGTGTATATATACACACACACACACACAAACACACACATGTCAACCCTTTTTTAAGCATATGTACGAGAGGCGTCGTGAGTTCTCTCTTCCAACAACAGTTTTGGTTCTTGGTTTTCTCCCACAACGAAATCCCTAAAACTAGTCTAAGGGTTTTTCTAAACTATTGTTTAGCATAATTTTTCTGAAAAATTATTTTTCGGAAAGATTGAAAGAAAAATGTTGTTTTGAAATTTGTCCTAGAATAAATATTTTGGGAGCCCACACTTCTGGTGTTAGAAGAGGTTATTGCGAAGAAGACCTTGAGGTGTCAAGAAATCTTCTTGTGACTTCAAATCTTCGAGTAGAAGTTGGGATTTACGCTTTAGGTATGTTTAATTAAATATGTGATATTTAATTTGTTTTTCTTCATTTCGTTTATTCTACATTTATACTTGTTTTATTCGATATTTTTGTTTGTTATATTATGAACCTATTAGAGTAAGATCTAGATCTAATTAAATAGTTTAATTAGGTCAGAGCTTTAGATTTAAAATATATATTTAAATCGGTTTTCCACTGTGCCTACTCAAGCCGTTTAGGAAAATATTTTTAAAATATGTTCTTAATAGTCACGCCATGGAGTTTAACACTATCATAAGTCATTTATGACCCTGCATAGGTACAAACAGGATCCTTAGGCACTTCGACTTCCAAGGCTAAAATGGAACCTAATACAAGAGAGTGATGGGTTTGAATATGCCTCAACTTGGTCACTAGTGGAGGACTCGAAGGATTAAAAAGAGAGAAGAGGAGACGGAAGAATGCATAGTTTTCCATATGTCAAATGATCTCCTAAAGCACTCTATTCATCAAGCGATTTTCACCCATTGAATGAACTATCAGTCAAGGAAAGTGGCAAAAAATACGGCCTTAATATGGAGAGTGGGAAGATATGGAGAAGCAAAAATTTTGGCCTCAATTAGGCAAGAAACAAATATGAAAGGATTGGGCATTTAAGCAGTTAACACATGTATATGGAGCTTGAGCTTGCTCCCTTGTGTTGGTAAACTATAATTGAGGAGCTTGCTATGATAGATGGGCAAGTAGGTTATACAGACAATTATTTTGACAAAATTTAAAACAACGCAATTCGCCCCCAGTAAGGGTAAATCAACACAATTCGCCCAGTAGAGGCAAGAGCAACACAATTCTTCTAGTACAGGAAAAATCGACATAATTCGCCCAGTAGGGGCAAAATCAACACAATTTACCCAGTAGGGGAAAAATTAACACAATTCGCCCAGTACCGGCAAAATCAACACAATTTTCCCAATAGGGGCCAAATCAACACAATTCGCCCAGCAGGGGAAAAATCAACATAATTCGCTTAGTAGGGGCAAAATCAACACAATTTGCCTAGTAGATGCAAAATCAACACAATTCGCCCAGTAAAGGTAAAATCAACACAATTCGCCTAGTAGAGGCAAAAGCAACGTAATTCGCCCTGTAGAGGTAGAATCAACACAATTCGCCCACTTTAACCAACTTAACAAAATTCGCCTATTTTATCCCTCCAAAACACATTTATGCATAAGTACAAAAGGATAGAATCAAACATACCCATCCACAAAGATCCTTCCTCTTTAAGTAAAGTCATACTCATCCACAAATAAGCTTCCTATATAAAAAGGACTAAACACTCCCTTCACCAAGACCCAGGGCTACGATCATCTTCCCGGAACAATAATCGTTCAAACGCCTTACTTTCCTCAAGCTAAGTATTTTATCTCTATTATTTCATTTATTACTTACCCTTATTTACTATTTCATAATATGGACATTGACCTGAGTGTTGGAGGGGTCCCTCGTGGGTTGCTGCACGGGCCCCTCTAACAGTTCATTTGATTTTGCAGGGAATATCAAATTGGGCGTGCAGCTAGAGTTTGAGTTCAGCTCATCCTAACGGGCCCCACCTCATACAGAACTCCAAAGTGATGAATAAGCACACTAACCAACTTCGTTTTGACATGTGAATCGACTTGTAACTGCTTACGAGTGAAAAGTTATATACATTTAAAAGCCCACCATCCAACGAATTCCCTATCCGGTGTTTTCCACAACATGGTGAATTCCACAACTCGGCATTATCCGTAACCATGCGTCTTCCGTAAAGCCTGGCGTTATCCCCGATGCTTCTCTTACTGTACCACAATCACGATCCCAAGCCGTCGTCATCATTCTCACTAACGACCATCACTTCCGCGACACCTAGGAGTTTAACCACCATCCTCTCAAAAGTCGCCACACGTGATGCTTCGTTCACCATGTGTGAAGCTTCATCTTCCACCACCACTATCATTATTCCCATTACATGTTAGCACCAGCATATCACCCATATTCACCACTGCCCTCGGTTGCAAATTAGCCGCACTGGCATGCCGGTCGTCATTGGTTTTTCATCACCCACCATGGTCAAACCCTTGCTCTCTCTTTCAAACCCGAATTTGGGTAAATTTCTATGACAATCTTAGCTCAATTCAGCCACCAAAGAGTCGTTTTCATTTCTATCTTAATTCCATTTAACCCTAAATGGGTCCATTTTCACTACCATCTCAGTTTACTCAAACCCAAAATGGGTCAATCTTCATTATAATTTGGTTACTTCAATCATAAATGGGTCACTTTTTCTTACAACCCTTATTCAAATAAACCATGAGTGCGTCAGTTGTCGTCACAATCTTAGTTTGATCCATTCTTGATTTGTTCTAGCTCCCATTCAAATTAAACTCTAATTGGATCAATTTTTATCATGATCCTGCTTCGTGTCGACTCTAGTGGAACAAATTTTATATAATTCTGGTTCAACCATCATACTAAATCAAATTCTGATTGAATTAATTCTTGTTACATCATTAGTTCGTCTCAATCCCAGTTGACTCAATACTTACAGGAGTTTTAGCCTACTCAAGTCCTGATTATGTCGATTCCTTTTCAATCAGCATGTAAGGGATTCAGTCTTCATTGCAATTTCACTCTGATGGATTTTAAGTTGAATCAACCTTTGCTAAAATTTCTAGACTAGATAAACTATACCTCAGCAAACTCTTGCTATAATTCTAGTTCAACTAAGTTATACTTCACCAGATCCTTACCCATAAATCGTCGAATTAGCAATTAGACATGATAATTCCAAATTAAGGGTATTAACAAAACAAGGTAATTGACCCTACCTTTAATGATTTCAAAATACAAAATGCACATTATCCAACAACAAAACATGAGTGCAAATCAAAGAACACATATAAGTATTGAGTTCTAGAATAGTAAAAGTATTTATAACAAGACAGCCAGGTTACACAATTCATTCTAAGGACTTCGTTTAGGCAGGTAAGAGACCTTATAACTCCCTTGGAATTCACAAGGCACGTCATTTATCTCTCTCCATCCAAGGCTAATCCAATTACTCAATGAATTTCTCATTGGCATATTCTATACATCCACGAAGAAAATCCCGAAGCAAACAATTCATCCAAGGGAAACTCAATCTGCTGTTACGGCACAAGCCACTTGTGATGTGCTAGCGTGGTAATTTTTTGCCTATAAAACACTAGCAAGGGCAATTTAGTCAAAAACACGGAATCTAGCCGTACTTGACTTGCTTCGGAAGCTTAGTGATGTCACCATCTCTTGAAATCAGACATGACTATATGCTAAGTACCTTTTGCGAAATATTGTTTGGCCTGGCTAAATCAAGTGAGATCAAATTTCAAAAATGCGTCCGTGTTAAAAATCATTTCATAAGTGGTGGGAGCAGGAAAACTTCGCCATCATTCGCGATTCCCTATCCATTGTGGAGTACACATCATTTTAGGATTGGGGGACTTCATCCCTATTCACAGTCAGAACATCATTTTAAGTAGTGGTACAAATCCTTTTAAGACTGTGGCACTTCATCCCTGCTCACAGTCCGAACATCATTTAAGCGGTGGCACAAATCCTTTTAGTCTTGGGGGACATCGGCCCCGTTCACTGGCCGAACTTCATTTTAGTGGTGATACAAATCATTTTAGGGTGGGGGGACTTTGTACACATTCACAATCCGAACTTCATTTCAGCAATGGCATAAATCCTTTTAAGACTGGTGGACTTCGTCCCAGTACACAGTTCGAACTTCATTTCAGCAGTGGTACAAATTCTTTTAAGACTGGGGGACATCATCCCTGTTCACATTCCAAACTTCATTTCAGCGATCATATAAATCCTTTTAGGATAGGGGGACTTCGCCCTTGTTCACAGTTCGAACTTTATTTCAGCGGTGGTACAAATCCTTTTAGGATAAGGGGACATTGCCTGTGTTCACAGTCCAAACCTCATTTTAGCGGTGGTACAAATCCTTTTAGGATTGGGGGACCGCATTTTTTTTCACAGTCTGAACTTCATTTCAGTGGTGGTACAAATCCTTTTAGGACTGTGCGAATTCGTCTCTGTTCACAGCCTGAACTTCATTTCAGCGGTGTACAAATCATTTTAGGACAGGGGGACTTTGTCCTTGTTCACAGTCCGAACTTCATTTTAGCGGTGTAAAAATCCTGGTAGGACTGGGGAACTTCGTCTTTGTTCATAGTCCGAACTTCAATTTAGTGGTGCGACAAATTCTTTTAGGACAGGGGGGACTACGTCCCTGTTCATAGTCTGAACTTCATTTCGGCGGTGGTACAAATCATTTTAGGACTGGGGGACTTCGTCCTTGTTCACAGTCCGAACTTCATTTCCGTAGCGATACCAATCCTTTTTGGACTGGGGGACTTCGTCCTTGTTCACAGTCCGGACTTCATTTCAATGGTGGTACAAATTCTTTTAGGATAGGGGGACTTTGTCCCTACTCACAGTTCGAACTTCATTTTAGCGGTGTACAAATCCTTTTAGGACTGGGGGACTTCGTCCCTAGTCCTAGTTCGAACTTAATTTAAGCGATGGTACAAATCCTTTTAGGAATGGGTGAATTTTCCCCTATTCCCAGTTCGAACTTCTTTTTAGCATCGGTGGACTTTGTCCCAGTTCACAGTCCGAACTTCATTTCTGCGGTTGTACAAATCCTTTCAGGATTGGGGGACTTCGTCCTTGTCCATAGTCCTAACTTCATTTCAGTGGTGTTATAAATCCTTATAGGACTGGGGGATTTCGTCCCTGTTCGTAGTCCAAACTTCCTTTCAGCGACTGTAAAAATCCTTTTAGGACTAGGGCATTTAGTCTTTGCTCATAGTGCGAACTTCATTTCAGAGGTGTACAAATCCTTGTAGGACTGGGGGGCTTCGTCCCTGTTCACAATCCAAACTTAATTTCAGCGGTATAAAAATCCTTTTAGGATTGGGGAACTTCATCCCGATTCACAGTCCAAGCTTCATTTCTGCGGTGTACAAATCCTTTTAGGACTAGGGGCCTTCATCCCTTTCCAAACTCCGAACTTCATTTCAGCGGTGATACAAATTCATTTAGGACTAGGGACTTCGGCCCAATTAATAGGTTGAATTTCATTTCAGCGGTGTACAAATCCTTTTAGGACTGGAGGTCTTCTTCCCTTTTTAAAGTTCGAACTTCATTTCAGTGGTGACACAAATTCAGTTAGGACTGGGGCACTTCGCCCCAGTTGACAGTCCAATCTCCATTTCGGCGATAGTGAAAAATCCTTTTAGGGCTGGGGGACTTCGCCCCTGTTCACAGTGCGAATTTATTTCAACGGTGGTACAAATCCTTTTAGGACTGAGGGACTTCGTCCCTGTTCACAGCACGAACTTCATTTTAGTGGTGGTACAAATCCTTTTTGGACTGAGGGACTTCGTCCCTATTCACAACCCAAATTTCATTTTAGCGGTGGTACAAATCATTGTAGGACTGAGAGACTTCGTCCCTGTTCATAGTCCAAACATCATTTATGCGGTGGTACAAATCATTTTAGGACTAGGGGACTTCGTCCCTATTCACATTCCGAACTTCATTTAAGCGGTGGTACAATCATTTTAGGACTGGGGGACATCACCTTTGTTCACAGTCCGAACTTCATTTCTGCAGTGGTACAAATCCTTTAAGTACTGGGGGACTTTGTCCCTGTTTACAATCTGAACTTCATTTCAGCAATGGTATAAACCCTTTTAAGACTAGGGGACTTCGTCCCTGTTCAGAGTCTGGATGAAATTTCAGCTGTGGTGCAAATCTTTTTAGGACTGGGGGACTTCGTCCCTATTCACAGTCCAAAGTTCATTTCAGTGGTGATACAAATACTTCTAGGATTGGGGGATTTTGACTCTTTTCACAGTGTGAGCTTCATTTCAGCGGTATAAAAATCTGAACTTTATTTCTGCGACGTACAAATCCTTTTGGGACAGGGGGACTTTGTCCCTGTTCATATTTCGTACTTCTTTTCAGCTGTGCTTTAAATTCTTTTCGGACTTGGGGACTTCGTCCCCATTCACAGTCCGAACTTCATTTCAGTGGTGGTACAAATCCTTGTGTGACTGGGGGACTTCGCCTTTGCTCACAGTCCAAACTTCATTTCCATGGTAGTACAAATCCTTTTAGGATAGTGGGACTTCATCCCTTTTAACAGTTCGAACATCATTTCGGCAGTGGTACAAATCATTTTAGGACTAGGGGACTTCGTCCCTACTCACCTTCCGAACTTCATTTCAAAGGCGAAACAAATCCTTTTAGAACTGGGGGACTTTGTCCCAGTTCACAGACTGAACTACGTTTCAGTGGTGTACAAATCCTTTAAGGACTGAGGGACTTTGTCCCTTTTCATAGTCCGAACTTCAATTCAGCGATGTACAAATCCTTTTAGGACAGGGGTTCTTCGTCCCTATTCACAGTCCAAACTTCATTTCAGTGGTGATACAAAATCTATTAGGACAGGGGGGCATCGTCCCTGTTCACAGCTTGAACTTCATTTCCGTGGTGGTAAAAAATCTTTTAGGACTGGGGGACTTTGCCCCTGTTCATAGTCCGAACTTCATTTCAGCGGTGGTACAAATCCTTTTGGGACTGAGGGACTTTGTCCCTATTCACAGGCCGAACTTTATTTTACCAGTGGTATAAATCCTTTTTGGACTGGGGGACTTCATCCCTATTCACAGTCTGAACTTCATTTCAGCGGTGGCACAAATCCATTTAAGACTGGGGGACTTCGTCCTTGTTCAGAGTCCGAGCTTCGTCTCAGCAGTGGTAAAAATCCTTTTACGACTGGGGGACTTCGACATTGTTCAGAGTCCGAACTTCATTTCAGTGGTGGTACAAATCCTTTTACGATTGAGGGACTTCGTCCCTGTTCAGAGTTCGAACTTCATTTCAGCAGTGCTATAAATCCTTTTACAATTGGGGACTTTGTCCTTGTTCACAGTCCGAACCTCATTTCAACGGTGAACAAATCCTTGTATGACTGGGGACCTTAATCTCTGGTCATAGTCTGAACTTCATTTCAGTGATGGTATGAATCAATTTATGACTTGGAGACTGTGCCACTGTTCGCAGTCCGAACTTAATTTTAGCGGTGGTACAAATCCTTTTATGATTGGGGGACTTTGTCCCTTCTATGGTCCGAACATCATTTTAGCGGTGGCACAAACCTTTCGGGACTGGGAGACATCGCCCTTGTTCACAGTCTGAACTTCATTTCCGCAGTAGTACAAAGACTTTTAAGACTGGGGGACTTCGCCCCTGTTCACAGCTCGAACTTCATTTTACTGTTGGTGTAAATCCTTTTATGACTGGGGGACTTCATCCCTATTTACAGTCCAAACTTCATTTTAGCGATGATGCAAATTCTTTTAGGACTAGGGCACTTTGTCCCTGTTCACAGCCCAATCTTTATTTCGGCGGGTACAAATCCTTCTAGGACTGGGGGACTTCGCCCCTGTTCATAGTACGTACTTCATTTCAGCAGTGGTACAAATCCTTTTAGGATTGTGGGACTTCGTCCCTGTTAAAAGTTCGAACATCATTTCGGTGGTGATACAAATCATTTTAAGACTGAGGGACTTCATCCCTATTCACAGTCCAAACTTCGTTTCAGTGGTGGTAAAAATTTTCTTAGAACTAGGGGAACTTCGTTGCTATTCACAGTCTGAACTTCATTTAAGCAGTGTACAAATCCTTTTAGGACTTGTGGACTTTGTCTCTCTTCATAGTCCGAACTTTACTTTTGTGGTGATACAAATTCTTTTAGGACTGGTGGACTTCATCCCTGTTCATTGTCCGAACTAAATTTCGAAGGAGGTAATAATCCTTTTACGACTGGGGCACTTCGCCCTTGTTCAAATTTGAACATCATTTCAGCAGTGGTACAAATCCTTTTAGGACAGGGGGACTTCGTCCCTGTTAACAGTTCGAACATCATTTCAGCGGTGGTACAAATCCTTTTACGAGTGAGGGACTTCGTCCCTATTCATAGTCCGAACTTAATTTCAATGGTGGTACAAATCCGTTTAGGACTGGCGGACTTTGTCCCGGTTCATGGCCTGAACTTCATTTCTTCTGTGTACAAATCCTTTTAGGACAGGGGGACTTCGTCCCCATTCACAGTCCGAACTTCAAAACAACGATGCACAAATCCTTTTAGGACTGGGGGTCTTCGTCCCTTTTCACAGTTTGAACTTCATTTTAGTGGTGATACCAATTCCTTTATGACTGGGCGACTTCGTCCCCGTTCAAAGTCCGAACTTCATTTCCACGGTGGTAAAAAAACCCCTTTTGGATTGGGGGACTTCGCCGCTGTTCACAGTCTGAGTTTCATTTCAGCGGTGCTACAAATCCTTTTAGTACTAGGGGACTTCGTCCCTGTCCACAGTCTAAACATCATTTTAGCAGTGTTCAAATCCTTTTAGGACTGGGGGATTTCGTCCCTGTTCATTGTCTGAACTTCATTTCAGAGGCGTACAAATCCTTTTAGGACCGGGGGACCTCGTCCCTGTTCAAAATTTAAACTTCATTTCTGCGGTGATTCAAATTATTCTACGACTGGAGGACTTCGTACCTGTTCACAGTCCGAACTTCATTTTTGCGGTTGTAAAAAACTCCTTTTAGGACTAGTGGACTTGGCCCCAGTTTGCAACCCGAACTTCATTAGAATCATGGCGTAAATCTTTTAAAGACTTGGGGACTTCGTCCCTGTCCACAGCCCGAACTTCATTTTAATGGTGGTAAATCCTTTTTGGACAAGGGGACTTCGTCCATTTTCACAGTCCAAACTTCATTTCAGCAGTAATACAAATTCTTTTAGGATTGGTGAACTTCATCCCTGTTCACTGTCCGAACTTCATTTCGGCGGTGGTACAAATCTTTTAAGGACTAGGGGACTTCGCCCCAGTTCACAGTTCGAACTTCATTTCAGCAGTGGTGCAAATCCTTTTAGGATAGGGGCACTTTGCCCCTATTAACAGCTCAAACATCATTTCAAAGTGGTGCAAATCCTTTTAGGAGTGAGGGACATCGTCCCTGTTCACAGTCCGAACTTCATTTTAGCGGGGTACAAATCCTTTTAGCACTGGAGGACATCATCCCTGTTCTCAGGCTGAACTTTATATTTGCTACGTACAAATACTTTCAGAACTAGGGGACTTCGTCCCTGTTCACAGTCCGAACTTCATTTTCGCGGTGTACAAATCCTTTTAGGACTGGGGCCCTTATTCCCTTTTCACATTCCAAACTTCATTTCTGCAGTGATACAAATTCTTTTGGGACTGGAGGACTTTCTCCTAGTTCACTGTCCGAACTTCATTTCAGCGGTGTAAAAATCCTTTTAGGACTGGGCATCTTCGTACCTTTTCCAAGTTCGAACTTCATTTCAGTGGCAGCACAAAATTCTTTTAGCACTGGGGGTCTTCATCCCTGTTGATAATCCGAAATTCATTTCAGCGGTGGCAAAAAATCCTTTGAGGACTGGGGGATTTCGCCCATGTTCACAATCCGAATTTCATTTCAATGGTGGCACATAGACTTTTAGGACGGGGGGCCTTCGTCCCTGTTCACAGCACAAACTTCATTTTAGCGATGGTATAAAACCTTTTAGGACTAGGAGACTTCGTCCCTGTCAGCCCGAACTTTAATTCAGCGGTGGTACAAATCCTTTTAGGACTGGGGGACTTTTTCCCTGTTTAGAGTTCGAACTTTATTTCAGCGGTAGTAAAAATCCTATTAGGATTGGGGGACTTTGTGCCTATTCAGAGTTCGAACTTCATTTCAGCGATAGTACAAATCATTTTAGGATTGGGGGACCTTGTCCCTGTTCACAGTCAGAACTTCATTTCAGCAGTAATGCGAATTCTTTTAGGACTGGGGGATTTTGTCCCTTTTCACAGTTCGAACTTCATTTCAGTGGTGGTACAAATACTTTTACGGCCGGGGGACTTCGTCCCTGTCCACAGTCTGAAATTCATTTAAGCGGTGTACAAATCCTTTTAGGACTGGGGGATTTCATCCCTGTTCACAGTTTGAACTTCATTTCAACAGTGTAAAAATCCTTTTAGGACCGGGGGATCTTGTCCTCGTTCACAATCCGAACTTCACTTCTGCAGTGAATCAAATTATTTTACGACTAGGGAACTTCGTCCCTATTCACAGTCCGAACTTCATTTCCGTGGTGGTAAAAAATCCTTTTAGGACTAGGGGACTTCAGCCTGGTTCGCAGCCCGAACTTCATTACAGCAGTGGCGCAAATCCTTTTAAGACTTGCGGTGGTAAATCCTTTTAACACAAGGGGACTTTGTCCTTGTTCATAGTCCGAACTTCATTTCAGCGACGGTACAAATCCTTTTAAGACTGGGGAATTCTTTCGTGATCATAGTCTGAAATTCATTTTAGCGGTGGTACAAGAACTGGAGGACTTTGTCCCTGTCAACAGTCCGAACTTCATTTCGCCGGTGGTACAAATCCTTTCAGGACAAGGGGATTTCGTCCCAGTTCAAAATTCGTTTCGGAGTTGTAACAAATTCTTTTAGGACTATTGAGCTTAGCACCTAATCACAGTACGAACTTCAATTCAGCGGTGCTACAACCCCTTTTAGGACTGGGGGATTTCGTCCCTGTTCACAGTATGAACTTCTTTTCAGTGGTGTTCAAGTACTTTTAGGACTGGGGGACTTTGTCCCTTTTCACAGTTTGAATTTAATTTAGCGGTGTATATATCCATTTAAGACTGGGGGACTTCGTCCCTTTTTAGAGTCCGAACTTCATTTCAGCAGTGATACAAACTCTTTTAGGACTGGTAGACTTTGTCCCTGTTCATACTCCGAACTTCATTTCGGCGGTGGTACAAATCTTTTTAGGATTGGGGGACTTTGCCCCTATTCACAGTTCGAACTTTATGTCAGCAGTGGTACAAATCCTTTTAGGATAGGGGTACTTCGCCCCAGTTAATAGTTCGAACATCATTTCAGCGGTGGTACAAATCCTTTTAAGAGTGAGGGACATCGTCCCTGTTCGCAGTCCGAACTTCATTTCAGCGGAGGTACAAATCCTTTTAGGACTGGGGGACGTCATCCCTTTTTATAGCCTGAACTTTATTTCTGCTGTGTACTAATACTTTTAGAACTAGGGGACTTCGTCCCTGTTCACAGTCCGAACTACATTTCCGCGGTGTACAAATCCTTTTAGGACTTGGGGCCTTCTTCCCTTTTCAGTGTCCGAACTTCATTTCAGCGGTGATACAAATGATTTTGGATTGGGGGACTTCGTCCTAATGTACAGTCCGAACTTCATTTCAGCAGTGTACAAATCCTTTGAGGACTGGGCATCTTCGTCCCTTTTCAAAGTTCGAACTTCATTTCAGTGGTGACACAAATTCTTTTAGGACTGCGGGTCTTCATCCCCATTGACAATCCGAAATTTATTTCAGCGGTGGTAAAAATTCCTTTTAGGACTTCAAAATTTAGTCCATATTCACCGTTTGAATTTCATTTCAACGGTGGTACAAAGAGTTTTAGGACTGGGGGACTTCATCCTAGTTCACAGCTCGAACTTCTTTTTAGCAGTGGTTTAAATCCTTTTAGGACTGGGGGAATCCGTCCCCGCTCACAGCCCAAACTTCAATTCAGCGATGGTACAAATCCTTTTGTGACTGGGGGACTTTGTCCCTGCTTAGTGTCCGAACTTCATTTCAGCGGTGGTACAAATCCTTTTAGGACCGAGGGACTTCGCGCCTATTCAAAGTCCGAACTTCATTTCAGCAGTAGTACAAATCGTTTTAGGATTGGGGGACGTTGTCCCTGTTCACAATCGGAACTTCATTTTAGCGGTAACGCAAATTCTTTTAGGACTGGGGGACTTCGTCCCTATTCACAGTTTGAACTTCATTTTAGCGGTGGTACAAATCCTTTTAGGATTGGGGGACTTCGCCCCGGTTCACTGTCCAAACTCAATTTCAGCGGTGTACAAATCCATTGAGGATAGGGGGCTTCATCCCTGAATAGAGTCCAAACATCATTTCAGCTGTGATACAAATTCTTTTAGGACTGAGGGGACTTCATCTCTTTTCAAAGTCCCAACTTTATTTCAGCGGTGGTACAAATCCTTTTAAGATTGGGGGACTTTGCCCCCATCTACAGTTTGAATTTCATTTCAACGGTGGTACAAATCCTTTTGGGACAAGGGGACTTCGCCTCTGTTAACAGTCCGAATATCATTTCAGCGGTTGTACAACTCCTTTTAGGAGTGGGGGACTTTATCCCTATTCACAGTCTGAAATTCATTTCAGCGGTAGTTCAAATCCTATTAGGACTGGGGGACTTCGTCCCTGCTCACAGTCATAACTTCATTTATGCACTGTACAAATCCTTTTAGAACTGAGGGACTTCATCCCTATTCATGGTCTGAAGTTCATTTCCGCTATGTAAAAATCCTTTTAGGACTGGGGCCCTTCGTCCCTTTTCACAGTCCGAACGTCATTTTAGCGGTGATACATATTCCTTTTGGACTTGGGGACTTCGTCCCAGTTCACAATCCGAACTTCATTTTAGCAGTGTACAAATCCTTTTAGGACAGGGGGTCTTCGTCCCTTTTCACAGTTCAAGCTTCATTTCAGAGGTGACACAAATTCTTTTAGGACTGGGGGACTTCGTCCCCGTTGACAGTCCAAACTTCATTTCCGCGGTGGTACAAAATCCTTTTAGGACTGTGGGACTTCGCCACTGTTCACAGTATGAATTTCATTTCAACAGTGGCACAAATCCTTTTAGGACTGGGGGACTTTTTCCCTGCTCATAGTCCAAACTTTATTTCGGCGGTGCTACAAATCCTTTTAGGACTGGGGGACTACGCCCCTGTTCACACAACGAACTTCAGTTCAGCAATGGTACGAATCCTTTAAGGATAGTGGGGAATTGTCCCTGTTATCAGTTTAAAAATCATTTCAGCGGTGATACAAATCATTCTAGGACTTAGGGACTTCATCCCTATTCACTGTCCAAACTTCATTTCAGCGGTGGTACAAATCCTTGTACGACTAGGGGACTTTGTCCGTGTTTACAGTTTGAATTTCATTTTAGCAGTGTGCAAATCCATTTTGGACTGGGGGACTTCATCCTTATTCATGGTCCGAACTTCATTTCTACGGTGATACAAATTCTTTTAGGACTGGGGGACTTCGTCCCAATTCATTGTCCAAACTAAATTTCGAAGGTGGTAATAATCCTTCTAGGACTGGGGGACTTCGCCCCCATTCAAAATTCGAACCTCATTTCAGCGGTGGTACAAATCCCTTCAGGACAGCGGGGCTTCATCGCTGTTAACAGTTCGAACTTAATTTCAGCAGTGTTGCAAATCCTTTTAGGACTGGGGGGCTTCATCCCGGTCCATAGCCTGAGCCTTATTTCTACAGTGTACAAATCCTTTTTGGACTGGGGGACTTCGTCCCCATTCACAGTCCAAACTTTGACACAACAGTGGACAAATCCTTTTAGGCCGGGGGGACTGCGTCCCTGTTCACAGTCAAAACTTCATTTCGGCGGGGGTACAAATCCTTTTTGGAGTAGGGGACTTCGTCCCTGTTCAGAGTCCGAATATAATTTCAACGGTGGTACAAATCCTTTTGGGGCTGGGGGACTTCATCCCAGTTCAAAGCCTGAACTTCATTTCTGTAGTGTACAACTCCTTTTAGGACTGGGGGACTTTGTCCCCATTCATAGTTCAAAGTACAAAACAACGGTGTACAAATCCTTTTAGGACTGGGGGTCTTCATCCCTTTTCACAGTTTGAGCTCCATTGTAACTGCGATACAAATTCTTTTAGGACTAGGGGTCTTTGTCCCTTTTCATAGTCCAAACTTCATTTCAGCCGTGATACCAATTCTTTTAGGACTGGGGGATTTCGTCCCCGTTCAAAGTTCGAACTTCATTTCCACAGTGGTAAAAATCCATTTAGAACTAGGGCATTTCGTCCCTGTTCACTATCTGAACTTTATTTCGACGGTGTACAAATCTTTTTACGAATGGGGGACTTCGTCTTTGTTCACAGCCCGAACTTTATTTCAGCGGTGATACAAATTCTTGTATGACTGGTGGACGTCATCCCTGTTCGCAGACCGAACTTCATTTAAGCGATGGCACAAATCACTTTAAACATGGGGGACTTCATCCTTGTTCACAGTCCGAACTTCAGTTTAGAGGTGGTAAAAAATCCCTTTAGGATTGGGGGACTTCGCCGCTGCTCACAGTCCGAGTTTCATTTCAGCGGTGGTATAAATCCTTTTTCGACGGGGGGACTTTGTCCCTATCCACAGTCTCAACTTCATTTCAGCGGTGTACAAATCCTTTTAAGACTAGGGGACTTTGTCCCTATTCACAGTCTTAACTTCTTTTCGGTGATGTGCAAATCCTTTTAGGACTGGGGGACCTCGTCCGTATTCACAATCCGAACTTTATTTCAACGGTGATACAAATTCTTCTATGACTAGGGGACTTCATCCTTGTTCACAGTCCAAACTTCATTTCCTCAGTTGTAAAAAATCCTTTCAGGACTGGGGGACTTCGACCCAGCCTGAACTGCATTTAAGCGGTGGCACAAATTCTTTTAAGACTGGGGGATTTCATCACTGTTCACAACCCGAACTTCATTTTAGCAGCGGTAAATCCTTTTAAGATAGGGGGACCTCGTCCCTATTCATAGTCCGAACTTCATTTCAGCGGTGGTACAAATCCTTTTAAGACTGGGGAATTCGTCCCTGATCATATACTGAAATTCATTTCAGCGGTGGTACAAGTACTGGAGGATTTCGTCCCTATTAACAGCCCGAACTTCATTTCGGCGATGTACAAATGCTATTAGGACTGGGGGACTTCATTCCTGTTCATAGTCCGAACTTAATTTCAGCTGTGTGCACATCCATTTAGGACACGGGGACTTTGTTCCTTTTTTGAGTCCAATCATCATTTCACCAGTGATACAAATTCTTTTAGAACTTAGGGGAATTCATCCCTGTTCACAGTCTGAACTTAATTTCGGCGGTGGTACAAATCCTTTTAGGACTTGGGGCAAGTCCCGTTCACAGGTCGAACTTCATTTTAGAAGCAGTACAAATCCTTTTAAGACAGGGGGACTTCGCCCCTATTAACAGTTCAAACATCATTTGAGCGGTGGTACAAACCATTTTAGGAGTGGGGGACATTGTCCCTATTCATAGTCCGAGCTTCATTGCAGTGGTGGTACAAATCCTTTTAAGGCCGGGGGACTTCGTCCCTCTTCACAGTCTGAACTTCATTTATACAGTGTACAGATCCTTTAAGAACTGGGTGACTTCGTCCCTTCCCACAGTCTGAACTTCATTTCCTCGGTGTAAAAATCCTTTTAGGTTTGGGGCCCTTCGTCCCTTTTCATAGTCCGAACTTCATTTCAGCAGTAATACAAATTCTTTTAGGAAATGGGGACTTAGTCCGAACTTCATTTCAGCGGTCTATAAATCCTTTAATAACTTGGGGTCTTCGTCCCTTTTCACAATTCGAACATTATTTCAGCAGTGACAAAAATTATTTTAGGACTGGAGGACTTCGTCCCCTTTGACAGTCCGAACTTCATTTCCACGGAGGAAAAAAATCCTTTTGGGACTGGGGGACTTCGCCCCTATTCACATTTCGAATTACATTTCTACGGTGGTACAAATCCTTTTAAGACTGGGGGACTTCATTACTGTTCGTAGTCCGAACTTCATTTCAGTGTTGTACAAATCCTTTTAGGACCGTGAGACCTCATCCCTGTCCACAATCCAAACTTCATTTCAGCGATGACACAAATTATTTTACGACTGGGGGACACCATCCCTGTTTATAGTCCAAACCTCATTTCCGAGGTGGTAAAATATCCCTTCAGGTCAGGGGGACTTCGCCCCAGTTCGCAGCCCGAACTTCATTTCAGCGGTGGTTCAAATCTATTTAAGACTAGGGGACTTGAACCCTGTTAACAGCTAGAACTTCATTTTAGTGGTGGTAAATCCTTTTGAGACTGGGGGACTTCGTCCCTATTCACAGCCCAAACTTTATTTCAGTGGTGGCACCAATCCTTTTAAGACGGGGGAATTCATCCCTGATCATTGTCTGAAATTCATTTCAGCGGTGGCTCAAGGAATGGAGGACTATGTCCCTGTTAACAGTCCGAACTTCATTTCGGCGGTGGTTTAAATCCTTCCAGAACAAGAGGACTTCGTCCAAGTTCACAGTCCGAAGTTCATTTCGGCGGCGAAACAAATCATTCTAGGACTGGGGGGACTTCGCCCCTGTTCACAGTCCGAACTTCAATTCAGCGGTGATACAAATCCCTTAAGGACTGGGGGATTTCGTCCCTGTTCACAGTCTGAGCTTCATTTCAGTGGTGATACAAATTCTTTTACGACTAGGGGACATCATCCTTGTTTATAGTCCAAACCTCATTTATGCGGTGGTAAAATATCCTTTTAGGGCAGGGGAACTTCGCCCCAGTTCACAGCCCGAACTTCATTTCAGGGGTGCCGCAAATCCTTTTAAGACTGGGGGACTTTGACCCTGTTCAATGCTCGAACTTCATTGTAGTGGGGGTAAATCCTTTTAAGATAGGGGGACTTCGTCCCTGTTAACAGTACGAACTTCATTTCAGTGGTAATACAAATCCTTTTAAGACTGGGGAATTCATCCTTGATCATAGTCTGAAATTCATTTCAGCATTGGCTCAAGGACTGGAGGACTTTGTCCCTGTTAACAGTCCGAACTTCATTTCGGCGATGGTTCAAATCCTTTCAGAACAAGGGGACTTCGTCCAAGTTCACAGCCCAAAGTTCATTTCGACGGGGGAACAAATTGTTTTAGGACTGAGGGAGGGGGGGTGGGGGGGTTCGCCACTGTTCACAGCTCGAACTTCAATTCAGTAGTGGTACAAATCCTTTAAGGACTGGGGGATTTCGTCCCTGTTTGCAGTCTGAACTTCACTTCAGCGGTGATACAAATTCTTTTACGACTGGGGGACATCGTCTTTGTTTATTGTCCAAACCTCATTTCCGAGGTGGTAAAACATCCTTTTAAGACAGGGGCACTTCGCCTCAGTTCGCTGCCAGAACTTTATTTCAGCGGTGTCTCAAATCCTTTCATGACTGGTGGACTTCGGCCCTGTTCAAAGCTTGAACTTCATTTTAGAGGTGGTAAATCCTTTTAAGACTGGGGGACTTCGTCCTTATTCACAATCCAAACTTCATTTCAGTGGTGATTCAAATCCTTTTAAGATAGGGGAACTCATCCCTGATCATAATCTAAAATTTATTTCAGCGGTGGCTTAAGAATTCGAGGACTTCATCCCTGTTAACTGTCCGAACTTCATTTCGGCAATGGTTCAAATCCAATCAGAACAAGGGGACTTCGTCCAAGTTCACTCTCCGAAGTTCATTTCGGCAGTGGAACAAATCGTTTTAGGACTGGGGGGGCTTCGCCCCTGTTCACAGTCCGAACTTCAATTCAGTGGTGGTACAAATCCCTTAAGGACTGGGGGATTTCGTCCCTGTTCATAGTCTGAGCTTCATTTCAGCGGTGATACAAATTCTTTTACGACTGGGGGACATCATCTCTGTTTATAGTCCAAACCTCATTTACACAGTGGTAGAATATAATTTTAGGACAGGGGGACTTCGCCCCAGTTCGCAGCCCGAACTTCATTTCAGCGGTGGGTCAAATCATTTTAACACTGGGGGACTTCAACTCTGTTAACAGCTTGAACTTCATTTTAGTGGTGGTAAATCCTTTTAAGACTGGGGGACTTCGTCCCTATTCACAGTCCAAACTTCATTTCAGTGGTGACACAAATCCTTTTAAGACTAGGGAATTGATCCCTGATCATTGTCTGAAATTCATTTTAGGGGTTGCTCAAGAAATGGAGGACTTCGTCCCTGATAACAGTCCGAACTTCATTTCGGGGGTGGTTCAAATCCTTTCAGAACAAGGGGACTACGTCCAAGTTCACAGTCCAAAGTTCATTTTGGCGATGGAACAAATCATTTTAGGACTGGGGGGGCTTCGCCCCTGTTCACAGTCCGAACTTCAATTCAGTGGTGGTACAAATCCCTGAAGGACTGGGGGATTTCATCCCTGTTCACAGTCTGAGCTTCATTTCAGCGGTGATACAAATTCTTTTACGACTAGGGGACATCATCCCTGTTTATAGTCCAAACCTCATTTTCGTGGTGGTAAAATATCCTTTTAGGATAGTGGGACTTTGCCCCAGTTCGCAGCCCGAACTTCATTTCAGTGGTGGCGCAAATCCTTTTAAGACTAGGGGATTTCGACCCTATTCACAGCTTGAACTTCATTTTAGTGGTGGTAAATCTTTTTAAGACAGGGGGACGTCGTCCCTTCTCACAATCCGAATTTCATTTCAGCAGTGATACAAATCCTTTTAAGACTGGGGAATTCATCCCTGATCATAGTCTGAAATTCATTTTAGCGGTGGCTCAAGAACTGGAGGACTTCGTCCCTGTTAACAGTCTGAACTTCATTTCGGCGGTGGTTCAAATCCTTTTAGAACAAGGGGACTTCGTCCAAGTTCACAATCCATACTTCATTTCGGTGGTGGAACAAATCGTTTTAGGACTTGGGGACTTCAACCCTATTCACATTTCGAACTTCATTTTAGCAGTGATACAAATTCTTTGATGACTGGTGGACTTCATCTCGGTTCATAGTTTGAACTTCATTTCGGCGATGGTACAAATGTTTTTAGGACTGGGGGACTTCGCCTCTGTTCACCATTCGAACTTCATTTCATCGGTGGTGCAAATCCTTTAAGGACAGGGGGACTTCGCCCCTGTTAACAGTTCGAACGTCATTTCAGCGGTGGTACGAATCCTTTTAGGAGTGGGGGACATCGTCCCTGTTCATAGTCCGAACTTCATTTTAGCGGTGGCATAAAACCTTTTAGGACTATAGGACGTCGTCCCTATTCACAGTCTGAACTTCATTTCTGCAGTGTACAAATCCTTTTAGAACTTAGTGACTTTGTCCTTGTTCACAGTCCGAACTTCATTTCTGCGGTGTACAAATCCTTTTAGGACTGGGGCCTTCCTTCCCTTTTCACAGTTCGAACTTCATTTCAGTAGTGATAAAAATTCTTTTGGTACTGGGGGACTTAGTCCCAGTCCACAGTCCGAATTTCAATTTGGCGGTGCACAAATCCTTTTAGGACTGGGGGTCTTCGTCCCTTTTCACATTTCGAACTTCATTTCAGAGGTGACACAAATTCTTTTAGGACTGGGGGACTTCATCCCCGTTGACAATCCGAAATTCATTTCTGCGGTTGTAAAAAATCCTTTTAGGACTGGGGGATTTCGCCCATTTTCACAGTCCATATTTCATTTCAGCGGTGATACAAAGACTTTTAGGACTGGGGGACTTCATCCCTGTTCACATGTCGAACTACATTTTGGCAATGGTATAAATCCTTTTAGGACTGGAGGACTTTGTATTCGTTCACACTCCGAACTTCAATTCAGCGATGGTACAAATCCTTTTAGGACTGGGGCCCTTCGTTTTAGGATTGGGGGACTTCGTTCCTGTTTAGAGTCAGAACTTCATTTAAACAGTAACGCAAATTCGTTTAGGACTGGGGGACTTCGACCCTATTCACAGTTCGAACTTTACTTCGGTGGTGATACAAATCCTTTTGGGACTGGAGGACTTCGCCCTTGTTCACGGTCCAAACTTCATTTAAGCGGTGGTAGAAATCCTTTTAGGATAGTGGGACTTCACCCCTGTTAACAGTTCGAACACCATTTCAGTGGTTGTACAAATCATTTTAGGGCTGGGGGAGTTCATCCTTGTTCACAGTCCAAACTTCATTTCAGTGGTGGTACAAATCCTTTTCAGACTTAGGGACTTCGTCCCTATTCACAGTCTGAACTTCATTTCATCGGTGTACAAATTTCTTTAAGGACTAGGGGATTTTGTCCCTGTTCAGAGTTCGAACTTAATTTCAGCAGTGGTGCAAATCCTTTTAAGACTAGGGAACTCATCCCTATTCATAGGCCGAAATTCATTTCAGCGGTTGTACAAATCCTTTTAGGAGTGGAGGACTTCGGCCCTATTCACAGTCCAAACTTCACTTCGGTGATGGTACAAATCCTTTCAGGACTGGGGGACTTCGTCCTAGTTCATTGTTCGAACTTCATTTCGGCAGTGGTACAAATTTTTTTAGGACTGAGGAATTCGCCCCTGTTCACAGCCCGAACTTGATTTCAGCGGTGTACAAATCCATTTAGGACAGGGGGACTTCGTCCCTATTTAGAGTCCGATCTTCATTTCAGTAGTGACACAAAGTCTTTTAGGAATGGGGGGCCTTCGTCCTTGTTCACAGTCCGAACTTCATTTTGGCGGTGGTACAAATCCTTTTAGGATTGGGGGACTTTGCCCCATTCACAGTTCAAACTTCATTTTAGCAATAAGACAAATCCTTTTGGGACAGGGGGACTTCGCCCCTATTAACAGTTCGAACATCGTTTCAGCGGTGGTACAAATCCTTATAGGAGTGGGGGACTTTTTCCCTGTTCAAGTCCAAACTTCATTTCGGCGGTGGTACAAATTCTTTTAGGACCGGGGGACTTCGTCCCTGTTCACCGTCTGAACTTCATTTCTGCAGTGCGCAAATCCTTTTTGAACCGGGGGACTTCATCCTTGTTCGCAGTTCGAACTTCATTTTTGCGGTGTAAAAATCCTTTTAGGACTGGGGCCCTTCGTCTCTTTTCACAGGCTGAACTTCATTTCAGCGGTGATACAAATTCTTTGAGGACTGGGGGACTTCGTCCCAATTCACAGTCCGAACTTCATTTCGGCGGTGTACAAATCCTTTTAGGACTGGGGGTCTTCATCCCTTTTCACAGTTCAAACTTCATTTCAGCAGGTGACACAAATTCTTTTATGACTGGGGGACTTTGTCCTTGTTGATAGTCCGAGCTTCATTTCCGCGATGGTAAAAAATCCTTTTAGCACTGGAGGACTTCGCCCCTGTTCACAGTTCGAGTTTCATTTCAACGGTGATACAAATCCTTTTAGGACTGGGGGACTTTGTCCTTGTTCATAACCCGAGCTTCATTTTAGCGGTGGTATAAATCCTTTTTGACTGGGGAACTTCCTCCCTCTTGACAGCTCGAACTTCATTAGAGCGGTGGTGCAAATCCTTTTAGGACTAGGGGACTTCATCCTTTTTTTGAGTCCGAACTTCATTTCGATGGTGGTACAAATCCTTTTAGGACTGAGGGACTTCGCCCCTGTTCAAAGTATGGACTTCATTTCAGCGGTGGTACAAATCATTTTAGGATAGGAGGACTTCGTCCCTGTTCACAGTCTGAATTTCATTTCAGCAATGACTCAAATTCTTTTAGGACTGGGGGACGTCGTCCCTACTCACAGTCCGAGCTTCGTTTCGTCGGTGGTGCAAATCGTTTTAGGACTGGGGCACTTCGTCCCTGTTCACAATGTCCTTTTAGGTCTGGGGGACTTCGTCCCTGTTCACAGCTCGAACTTCATTTTTGCGGTGGTATAAATCCTTTTTAACTGGGGGACTTCGCTCCTATTCACAGCCCGGACTTCATTATAGTGGTGGTACAAATCATTTTAAGACTGGGGTACTTTGTCCCTATTTAGAGTCACGAACTTCATTTCAGCAGTGGTACAAGCCCACTTAGGATTGGGGGACTTTGCCTTTGTTCAGAGTCCGAACTTCATTTCAGTGGTGGTACAAATTGTTTTGGAATAAGGGGACTTTGTCTCTATTCACAGTCCGAACTTCATTTCTGCGATAACGCAAATTCTTTTAGGACTAGGGAACTTTGACCCAATTCACAGTCTGAACTTCATTTCGACGGTTTTACAAATCCTTTTAGGACTGGGAGACTTCGCCGCCCCTGTTCACAACCCGAAGTTCATTTCACCGGTCATGCAAATCCTTTTAGGATAGCGGCACGTCGCCCAATTAACAGTTCGAACATCATTTTAGCGGTGGTACAAATCATTTTAGGACAGGGGGACTTCGTCCCTGTTCACAGTCAAAACTTCAATTCAGTGATGGTACAAATCTTTTTAGGACTGGGGGACTTCATCCTTGTTCACAGTTTGAACTTCATTTCAGCGGTGTATAATTCCTTTTAGGATTGGGGGACTTCGTACCTGTTCACAATCCGAACTTCATTTCAGTGACGATACGAATTCTTTTAGGACTGGGAGGACTTCGTCCCTATTCAAAGTCCGAACTTCATTTCCGTGGTTGTAAAAAATCCTTTTAAGACTGGGGGACTACGCCCCTATCCGCAGTCCAAACTTTATTTTAGCGATGGTACGAATCCTTTTAGGACTGGAGGACTTCGTCCCTTTTCACAGCCCGAACATCATTTTAGCGGTGATAAACCCTTTTAGGTTCGGGGACTTCGTCCCTGTTCATAGTCCGAACTTCAATTCAGCGGTGGTACAAATCCTTTTAAGACTGGGGGACTTCATCCCATTTCATAGCCCGAAATTCATTTCTCCGATGGTACAAATCCTTTTAGGACTGGGGGACTTCATCCCTGTTCACTGTTCGAACTTCATTTCAGCCGTGGTACAAATTATTTTAGAACAGGGGGACTTCACCCCAGTCCACAGTTCGAACTTGATTTCGGCTGTGGTACAAATCCTTTTAGGACTGCGGGATTGCGCCCCGATTCACAGTCCAAACTTCATTTCTGCTATGGTACAAATCCATTTAGGTGTGGGGGATTTCGTCCCTGTTCACAATCTGAACTTCATTTCTACGGTGTACAAATTATTTTAGGATTCGGGGACGTCATCCTTGTTCATTGTCTGAACTAAATTTCAGAGGTGTACAAGTCCTTTTAGGACTGGGGGACTTCATCCCTATACATAATCCGAACTTTATTTTATCAGTGATACAAATTCTTTTTGGAGTGCGGGACTTCGTCCCTGTTCATAGTCTGAACTTCATTTCGTGGGTGGTAATAATCCATTTAGGACTGGGGTAGTTCTGCCCTATTCACAATTCGAACATCATTTCAGTGGTGGTACAAATCCTTTTCGGATAGTGGGACTTCATCTCTGCTAACAGTTCGAACATCATTTCAGCGGTGGTACATACCATTTTAGGACTTGGGGACTTCATCCCTGTTAACTATTAAAACTTTATTTCAGCGGTGGTACAAATCCTTCTAGAACTGGGGGACTTTGTCCCTGTTCACAGTCTGAACTTCATTTCAGTGGTGTAAAAATCCTTTTAGGACTTGGGGACTTCGTCCCTATTCATAATCGAAACTTCATTTTAGCGGTGGTAAACCCTTTTAGGAGGACTTCGTCCCTGTTCACAGTCCGAACTTCATTTCGGCGGTGGTACAAATCCTTTATTTCATAGCCCGAAATTCATTTCAGCGGTGGTACAAATCCTTTTAGGACTGGGGAACTTCATCCCTGTTCACAATCCGAACTTCATATTGGCGGTGGTAAAAAATCCTTTTAGGACTGTGGGATTTTGTCCCTATTCACCTTCCGAACTTCATTTTAGCGGTGGCACAAGTTTTTTTAGGACAGGAGGACTTTGCCCCCGTTAACAGTTCGAACACCATTTCAGCGGCAGTACAAATCCTTTCAGTGGTGCGAACTTCGTCCCTGTTCACAGTCCGAACTTCATTTCAGCAGTGGTACAAATCCTTTTAGGACTGGGGCACTTCATCCTTGTTCACAGTCCAAACTTCATTTCGGTAGTGTAGCAAATCCTCTTAGGACTGGGGGACTTTGCCCTTGTTCACAGTCCGAACTTCATTTCAGTGGTGGTACAAATCCTTTTAGGACCGTGGGACTTCGTCCCTGTTAACAGTTCGAGCATCATTTCAGCAATGGTACAAATCATTTTAGGACTGGGGAACTTTGTCCCTGTTCATAATACGAACTTCATTCAGCGGTGGTATGAATCCTTCTATGATTTGGGGACTTCGTCCCTATTCACAGTCTGAACTTCATTTCAGTAGTGTACAAATCCTTTTCGAACTAGGGGACTTTGTCATTGTTTACAGTCTGAACTTTATTTTAGCTGCAGTACAAATCCTTTTAGGACTGGGGGACTTCGTTCCTATTCATAGTCCAAACGTCATTTCAGCGGTGTACAAATCCTTTTAGGAATGGGGGACTTCGTCCCTGTTCACAATCCGAACTTCATTTCAGCGGTGGTATAAATTCTTTTATGACTGGGGGACTTCGTCCTTGTCCACAGTTCGAACTTCATTTTAGAGGTGGCACGAATCCTTTTAAAACTGGGCGACTTCGTTCCTGTTCACAGTCCGAGCTTCATTTCGGTGGTGGTGCAAATCCTTTTAGGACTTGGAGACTTCGTCCCTATTCACAGTTTGAACTTCATTTCAGCGGTGGCACAAATCCTTTAAGGACTAGGGGACTTCACCCCTGTTCATAGTCTGAACTTCATTTCAGCGGTGGCAAAAACCCTTGAAGGACTGGGGTATTTCGTCCCTATTCATAGTCCGAACTTCATTTCACCCGTGTACAAATCCTTTTAGGACTGGGGGACTTTCTCCATGTTCATAGTCCGAACTTCATTTCAGTGGAGTAGAAATCCTTTTAGGAATGGGGGACTTCGTCCTTATTCACAGCCCAAACTTCATTTCAGCAGTGATACAAATTCTTTTATGACTGGTGGACTTCGTCTCTGTTCACAGTCCAAACTTTATTTCAGCGGTGGTACAAATCCTTTTAAAACTTGGGGACTTCATCCCTGTTCACAGTCCGAACTTCATTTTAGCGGTGGTACAAATCCTTTTAAAACTTGGGGACTTCATCCCTGTTCACAGTCCGAACTTCATTTCAGCGGTGATGCAAATCCTTTTAGGACTGGGGGACTTCGTCCCTATTCACTGTTCGAACTTCATTTCAGCGGTGGTACAAATCTTTTTAGGACTGGGGGACTTCACCTCTGTTCACAATCCAAACTGCATTTCCGTGGTGGTGCAAATTCTTTTAAGTTTGGGGGACTTCATCCTTGTTTACAGTCCGAACTTCATTTCAGTGGTGGTACAAATCCTTTTAGGACTGGGGGACTTCGTCCCTGTTCACCGTCTGAACTTCATTTCATCGATGGTACAAATCCTTTTAATACTGGGGGACTTCGTCCTTATTCGCAGTTCGAACTTCATTTTCGCGGTGTACAAATCCTTTTGGGGCTGGGGGACTTCGTCCCTTTTCAGTGTCCAAGCTTCATTTCAGCGGGGTACAAATCCATTTAGAACTGGGGGACTTTGTCCCTATTCACAGTTCGAAATTTTTTTCACCGGTGGTACAAATCCTTTTAGAACTGGGGAACTTCATCCCTGTTCTCAGTCCGAACTTTATTTCAGTGATGGTACAAATCCTTTTAAGATTGGGGTACTTTGTCCCTGTTTGCAATCCGAACTTCATTTCTGCCGTGGTACAACCCTTTTGGGACTGAGGGACTTCGACCCTGTTCACAGCCCGAACTTCATTTCAGCAGTGGTACAAATCCTTTTAGGCCGGGGGGACTTCGTCCCTGTTCACAGTTCAAACCTCATCTCAGTGGTGGTACAAATCCTTTTAGGATTGAGGGACTTCATCTCGTTTCACAACTTCGGGCTTTTCATCTTGATGGTGCAACTCATTTTTCACAACTATGGGACTTCACCCCTAAGTCACAGGCTAGGTATTACCTCCATCACAAAGGGTAAACCACTCCAAAATCAAGTGGCTTCACAATTAGCAATGGTTAAAAGTACATTCTTTTTGTGTGATGTAAAGCAGGTAAAAACAATTACAAGTCAAGAATTGCCCATCCATAAGGGGCAATCCTTTCCAAAACTAGTGAACTTCGTCCTTGGTCATGCTACGTTATACAACATTATGGCATATCCGGAAGACTCCGCTACTTGTCTTAATGATTGTCAAACTTGGTTGCTTATCATAGCTTGACAAAATATTTCCAATAATAGAATCTAAAATACGCCGTGTTTCTTATTACGCTTGAGTAACTCACACTCCAACCAACCTTGTGCTAAGCTATCTAATACCACAACTGGTTAACAACTTAATAAGAGATATGTAAGGTATTATCTTTATCTTCTTAGCCACCTTTATAATCCTATACATACAGCGGTGGCACATAATCGGCAATTCCAAGCCACGTTATTCAAAACAATGACATATCTATAAGCCTTTATTACCCATAAGGAATCAAACTACGATTACAAAACTTGGAGGTTCGTCGCAGCCCAATAAACAATGACATATCTATGCCTGAACAACTCACACCTCAATTAACTCTTTGTTAGTTGGGCACTACTATTGGTCAGTAACTTAAGAAAAATAATACAAGAGGTCACTTTTATCTACCTAACTTTAGGCATTTATTAACCACCCACTCAAGAAGAAGACTCACAAGTTAGTGACGTATAAACATAAATGATAACTCAATAGTAAAAAGCCATTTAGAGTGTGGCAGTCTGAACAAAAAGCTAGGATTGAGATGGACTAGTTCAATATCCGTAATGACCTGCTTCAAAATGGTCTTGGACTTTCTTATAGTCCACTTTAAACTCCTGTCATAGCCTATTCAATTTAGCTATTAATTCGTTTTAGCAATAAGTGTCATGACAAGAAGATATTGAGGGCTGGTAGTTACTAAGCCGCTCATTAGACATAAGTGCTTCAAAAGTTAGCAATAGCCTATATGATGAATCACATCCTTCGGGTAATATTCGGGTGCAAAGTGTATTATATGAATACTGCTAATCACTATTCGTGCGATTGTTTATTTGCAACCATTAACCAAGAGACATACCAAGTTCATCAGTGCATAGATGAAGCTAGAGGTAAACCAGTGCTAGCCAAAGGCATCCTTTGATAATGATACACCATGCGCTTGATTCACTTTTTGCTTGGCATGCAATAGCCCTCAAGTTGTGTTAATTCTAGCACCTGTCTTTACTTTGATATATGTCCTCGATATGCTTATCATCAAACAAGAATACTACCCTGTGTGTTTTTACTATTTCAATTATGCTTGCTACCTTGACTTTATCCAGGCATTCTATACATGACACTTAACATTCATCGAGTGCGTATGTATCACCATGGTCTGCTCTGGTGCAATCACCGCAACGGGTGTGACATTCATCACCATGGTCTGCCCTGGTGCAATCACCTGCAACGGATTCCTCACCATGGTCCGTCCTGGTGCAATCACCCCGCTACGGGTGCAACATTCCTCACTATGGTCCGCCCTGGTGCAATCACCCACAACGGGTGCAACAATCATCGCCATGGTCCGCCCTGGTGCAATCACCCGCAACGGGTGCAACATTCATCACCATGGTCCGCCCTGGTGCAATCACCCGCAACGGGTGCAACATTCATCACCATGGTCCGCCCTGGTGCAATCACCCGCAATGGGTGCAACATTTATCACCATGGTCCACTCTAGTGCAATCACTCGTAACGGATGCAACATTCCTCACCATGGTCCGCCCTAGTGCAATCACCCGCAACGGTTGCAACATTCCTCACCATGGTCCACCCTGATGCAATCACCCGCAATGGGTGCAACACCCCTCACCATGGTCCGCCCTGGTGCAATCACCCGCAACAAGCATAACACCCCTCAGAGACATACTCATCACGTTAACTACATTATGGTATATTACATACTATTTAGTCGAGCAGTAAACAAACACAACATATTTGACACTTTAATATAGTTTAAACAAGCTCAACCTATCACCAGTATACCAACCGGGTGTATGAATTCAACCACCTCTAGCTCTAGCCAGAAGTGTCTTTGCCTATCAAAGTAACATGAGCTAGATGCACCACATTCATCGCTTTGTGGGTGTTACTGACCAAATGCTAATGTACCTACTGAGTAATCATGATAGTGATATTCTTACATGTTTATCACATAAAGCTTGAATCAACATGAACGCTCACTGATATAAAGGAGCAAAATGCTTGAGTACTCTAAGTTTCAAAAAGAGCTTAGAAGCCCGGACTCTTCTAAATATTCTTACACGAATACAAATTGCAACGTAAAATGCTCTACCAAAATCCACGATCATGCTAAACACCCTATTAAAGTTCATGATAGGTCATGCGCCCAGTTACAAGTCATAATGGCTTAAAAATCCTATTATGTGTTAAATACCTCGTTACACATTTTAGTTGGATCATATGTTCTATTAATTTCGAGTAAAAATCAAAATAAACATGAATGACAATTATGATGGGCCAAAACAAGAGCATTAAGCCCATCCTCAATGTCATGACTGATTTGACAAACCCATAAACCACAAAACAACATTATCTTGGAAGGAGCTAAGGTGGCTTAATCACAATTTCCTAATATTGGCTTCGTTTGACCTACACCGAGATTAAGAGACGCAAATGGGCTAAAGCCACATCCCCTCTGTTACATCGCATAATGCCTTCTTAAAAAGGCCTTTAGTGAGGAGATTTGCCAAATTTCTCTCACTCCTTACAAGCTTGAGTGAGACCACATTGTTCTAGATAGCTAGGATGAAATTGAAGTGGTTGAGACTTAAGTGGTTTAGAAGAAAGTAATAGGTGAAACTGAAGTGGACATGATAATTTTATGTGTTTATTGAGCTAGGATGAACGGCCACGAGGTGGTTGTTTAATTTGTGAGAGAGTATATTTTCATGTTTTGGTGTTTTCTTGGGCAATTATTATTTACAGGGGACCCACTTCGCACACCGCTTGTTTGAGGCACTTTATTAGAAGTACTCGATCTTTCACAAAGTGGCGTCCTTATCTCACTCTCAAACCAGTGGCAAAGTGGAGGTATCTAACCAAGAAGTCAAGTTTATCCTCAAAAGGCAGTGCATCCTAATTGAAAGGATTGGTGTTTAAGGTTGAATTACACCATTTGGGCTTATCGGACATTCTGCAAGATTTCAAGCGACATCTCTCCTTATCCCTCTGTCTTGCTTGTGCATAGAGCTTGAGCACCAGGCATATTGGCAATCAAGTAATTTAAGTATGAAGTGCACGCCATTGGATCCCACCATTGACCACAACTCAATAAGTTAGAGGAGATGCGATAAAGAACAATGTGAATGACAAGCTTTATATAGACAAAGCCCTTTAAAGCAAGAGGAGAGAGGAAAGAGAGCAAGAGGGTGCATCTCGGTGTAGGTCGCAAGAGAGCCACTTCAACCAACAAAAATAACCTTAACACGTACCATCTCTTTAATAATACGTCCATGGTGTCATCAATATTGATATCTACAATTTGGATTCTTTGATGGAGTTAGCCACCTTAGGATGGAAAGAATTATACACATTAGTACCCTGAAGTTTGGTAAATTAATTATTCAGTCCACAAATTTGATGAAATAATATTTTAGTTCAAAAGTTAATGAATTTAATAAAATAGTTTAAATGATGGTATGCAAGGTATAAAATAGGCCTCCCATCCAACATTTTTTCATTAGCAGTGTCATAACTTTGCAATTTGGGTGTGGGATTAGGGGAACAATGAGGAGATGGTGGGTTTAGCAAAAGAACCTTGCTACTATAACAACTTGTAGGCCTAGTAGTGTTAGGTATAGTTATATCCAGAATGATCCCCTTGGCTTGGTCGACCGATTGATCAAATCATGATATGATTTGTTCTTTCCATGTGCATTGTCGGTTTTCTTATGCAAATTTTCCAGAATGCCTAATTTGTGTGTTCTTCAATGTTATTCTAATTTGCTCCATTCCAATGTATTTTTGACTTTTTAACACAAATATTATGTCATGAAGCAGATGAAATCGCCAAAAATATCATTGCAAATTAGGGTAAAAGGCATCTAAAAATGAGACACATCAGTATCCCACTCCATATATTACAAGACTAGATTCTATTATCCCACTCCATATATTACAAGACTAGATTCTTAGGTCATAGATATCCAAAGTTCATGTATTGTTATCCCATTCATGAGAAGCATGGTAGAAGGTTTGTACAGGTAGATGTATTATGTCTTCTTTTTATTTACTAATTCTACAGTGGCTAGAGAGGGTTTTAAAAAGCCACTTCTTTGGGCTTCTTGAAGATCTATGTAGAAGGTGGTGATTTTTTTGTTCATAATGTTATAATGAGAGAATTTAACATGCCTTTAAGAAAACAAAATGTATTTGAGGACATCGGAATCTATATGAAGGATCAGAAGAGCATTTGAGTGACCCATTGCCCAAGGGAGACAAACAGGACTATTGATTGGATAGTAAAATTTAGACGTTATTGATATCCTAAGTAACGCACTTATAGTTTCTATGATCCCCAGACAATTAACCTCTATTATTGTTGTTGTTGTTGTACTTTAAGAAGATTCTATCCTAGGAAGGACTCTTGAATTTTTTTTCTTACCCCTAAAAAAAAAAAAAACATAATTTATTAAGCTTCAAATTTTTGTCTCCATAATTTAAGGGTTGTTTCCGTCCAATTGCTATCAAATCCAATCCTTAGTTCTAATCTTTTTTTTTTTTTTTTATCTTTAACCCTATGTAATTCAAATTCAATTGAGTATGAATATTTTAAACATTAAGATACTAGTTTAGACCAAAAGATACCTAATGCTAGGTTAGAGCACTTTAGCCTGCAATTTAAATTTATACTAGTCTTCAATCAAGTTTTAAGATTCAATCCAACTAGATATCTATGCACCCTACCGTTAACTGTGTAGTCAATAAAAAGTTCATTTACATTTATGTTTGAGACTTGATGAGTAAAGAGTTGAGCTTGAATTAGCTTGTTAAGCTTCACGGGCCGAGTTCAAACATGAGCAATGTGTTAAAGGCTTTTAGAGCTCATTCGGTTAAGAGCTTGTTTGTTGTTTGATATTAGCTCAATTGTGAATTAATGATGATTTTTCAATAGCTCGAATAATTTGGCTTGTTAGAGAACTTGACTTTATACGAGCAAAGTCAAGTCAAATGTCGAACATGCTAGAATTTCATCATATCAAGTTCAAAGGATGTCTCAAAGCTCAACTAAAGCTGCCCTCAAACTTAACCTCATTTTGACTTATCAAATTCGAGTCCAAACAAGGGATAGTCGGCTCACCTAAGAACCTTGTCTATCGTACAATTATAGGATTTTTAATTTAACAAAGACCAAATTTTTTATTCATTTAGCATATACATACATCAGTATAGGTATACTTACAAAATCTCATTTTAAATATCATCTAGAAATACCAAAAATGATCGAATTTCTTACATATTTGATGAAGGTAATACGGCGGTAGATAGGGTGGTTGCAACTTGGTAGAGCACAAACGTTACTAAGCAAAGGAATTCAGATACAACTTAATAGGATAATTCATCAAGAATCACTAGATCTTCCTAAATATAATTAGACAACCTAACGTACTGATGTATTTTAAAAGTGTGTTTTACAACCATCTACTCGCAAGCGTACGAGACTATCGTAGCTAAATTGGATATACGGGTTGTATCCACTGGGAATCGGAGTTAAGTCAGATTCGTTATTAATGAGTGATTGGATTTTTTTGGTTTTTGTTGATTGTTTGGATAATTAACTAAAGAAAGCAAAGAAATCTATACTAAAGGTGTCAATTCAATTGAGGCTAGTTTAGAGAATAAATTCAGGGTAACTTTACTAATATCCCATCATTATATTTTACTATGACAATGATTTAGGAGACTTAGGCTACAAGCATTAAGCCTAGGTTCATATTTAAACTAGGGCTTAGGGTAATGAACTAGTCTAAAAGCATAACCTATCATATCACCCTACATGTAGCGTAGATTATCTCATTAGCACTACCTAATTTCTTTCTTACTTATAATTCAATAATAAACTAGTCTAAGGACATGACCCATTTTATCTCCCTAGGTGTAGCATGGATTATCTTAATAGCACTAACAAATTCCTTTGTCACTCCTAATTAAGCATTAATTTGCATAAAAGATTATGTTCAAGATTGGATACATCCTCAACCTTGACCACGCGTAAAAATCTATTATGTTAAAGTTTAGGCTACAAGCTCATAGACAACTGCTAATAATTTAGAAATTTAAACATGGCTACGAACACACACAAAATAATAAAAAAAATCAAACAACAAATGAATAATTCCTCACAGGGTTGCAGTAATAACATAACCAAATCATTGTCAAAAGTATAATACAAATCTGGGATATGGATGGCTATCTGTCCTTCATCCTTAAACTAAAAGAGTCTACTCTTTTGTGGAAGTTTTACACATCATTAAAATCAATAAAGAAAGAAACAATGGAAAACCTATGAAATTGAGACTCCCTCAATTTGCGTTGACATTGATACAAGCTTTGATCCTCCCAGCACTCCAATCATCTGCGCTTCGATGTTTGAGAACTCCTTCGATCTCGTAGGGGCTTCAAGAATGAGGGGAGAAGAAGAGACGTGGCCAAGATCCCAAAATAAAAGCCCCCACTTGTATATATATAGGCAGCGTGTCCAAACAGCACGCCACCCTCCCCGTTGCCGTGGGGGGCACGACTTTGTACTGGCCATATATATATATATATATATACATACATATATACATATATATATATATATATATATATATATATATATATATATATATATATACACATACATATATATATATATATATATATATATATATATATATATATATATATACATACATACATATACATACATATATATATATACATACATACATATACATACATATATATATATATATATATATATATATATATATATATATATATATATATATATATATATTTATTTATTTATTTATTTATTAAATTGTAAGACCGAATTTGATCCGCTGGGTTCTTTTTCCACATGTGGTCTAGTTTCTCAGTGTAGTCTTCAAATATGCCTTTCGCAACTTTTCAACCTTTGTTTGCTCCGATGCATTCCAAGCCTAAATGTTCCTACATTGCAATAAAACACACATGTAAAAGCCGAATATGTCATAGGAATGAGATATAAAATATGTAAACATAAGTTACATTAACATCCCCAAACCCACTCCTTACTTGTCCTTAAGCAAGATTCAACTCATACTAACTAAAGATGGAAAAATTTGATCAAGCATGTAATGGTAGGAATTACTTGTGAAAAATATTTCCAAGCATATTTGAAGGCCTACTTGAAAGTGAAGAATCCTTGTGTATTGTTATTATTTCTCATGATTCAAGTCTATTTACTAGTAGGTGAGCTCAGAACTTCTCTTCCCTTTTTCTTATTCCAAAACTTCTAAATTTAAGACGAATAGAGAAGATAATTAAAGGAATTCATTATCTAAACAAATCACCCTAATCAATAAAGAAATCTCAAGGCTTCTCTTTTCTCTCTTATATTCTTCATTTTTTTTTAAGTAACTCATGGTCAGGCGTGTCTCCCTATGACCCATGTAGCGGGTTTTCAGCCAGTGACTCCTGATCCAGTTGGCTCAAGGCACCAAGTGAAGAGCACTCCTCGAATGTAATGGCCTGAATCAAAGGAATTCACAACCTAAGCCGTTACTAGCACATACATTAAAAATATTTCATTCACATTAGGCATTGGTGCTTATTAAAGTGACTTAATGAAGTTGATTCTTCTTAAACTTTCCTTGTGGCCTGTGCAGCAAGCTTTTGACCAGTAGCTCTTGACCTAGTTGGCTCAAGGTACCAGCTGTTAAGACACCCCTACAGGTGTACTTGCTCAAGACACACGGGCTACAAGAACCAATAAATCACAGGTACTTACCTAATTGAATAGGCATTGGTACCTTTTTTTTTTTTTTTTTTTTTTTGAGTAGAACCACTCAAAATAAAAAGGTAAACTATTGATTTCAACATTGTTAGGAACAAAAAGGTAGCTTAAAATTCCTAGAATTATTTCCACTATCACAACTTAAAACTTAGAATTTGTCACAAGATTAAAGGTAAAAAGTAATAATTTCTCCCACTAGTTAAAAGACAAAAATACAAATTCAACAATCAAATTCAGAAATAATCTCATTACATTAATACTCTAACCGTCATAGCAGATATCACATTTGAACTTCAATATAAGTCACCCAAAATTCTATGCTAATCAATGCAAAAACTCAGCTAATTTAAGCAAAAATATGCCAAAAAGACAATCAAAAGTTTACACCATACATGCCATCCCCAAACCCAAACCTTGCATTATCCTCAATGCAAATAAACGAATGTAGATACAAATAAGGAAAAGAAAGAGACGACCTGTGGTATGGCATATTTAGCTGTGCATGGTGAGCAAATCTAAAAACGAAGGCAGAAATGGCAAGCTATAAAAGAAGACATAGAAGACAAAATGCTAAACAAACTTGTTAATAGCATCGGAAACATGGATCGTACGGGTGTTTAGTAAAAGAGAAACAAAGTAATATTAGTAGGGATAAAAAAAGGATCTGCAAATGAAAGAGAGTTCAATTTGAAAAACAAATTAAAACACACAACACATGTAAAAGTAGGTTGGGTTACTGTTATGAATGCGAGAATCCGGGTTGTAATTCAAAGGTGGGTGGTTTATTTGTTTGAATTGGTTTTGGCATCTAAGTTGCTAGGGGGTTAGCTTTAGGTGTTTTGGTGGGAATTATGTTTGTATGGTCCCATGTTAGTTGTTCTTGTTATTTCTCTTTAAATAGTGGTTGATTAGCTTGTAATGAGGCATTCAATGAAAATACTAAACCATCTCTTTTGAGATAAACTTTTTTCTCTTATCTAAACTCTTCTATTTTCTCATCTCCTTCACTTCTTTCTCATCCCAAATTCTCTTAATTCCTTAGGTTAAGTTCAAGATTTAATCTCGAACTTAACAATTGGTATCAGAGCCTTGATTTGGCTTCCGAATCAAGTTCATATCCGGAAACAAATTACAAAATACGATTAATTGTATTTCAATTAATCAATAAAAATAATTGTGTCACTGATTTAATTCAGATTTTATGATCAGAATTCAAATCTAAATTTTGAGGAGGATATTGGCAGTTACTGCATCAGTTTTCAGCAAATGCCTGGGAAGTGTATTGGTTGGAATTAAAAGTGATCGAATTACATTGAAGGAAGTTCAATTGTTCATTATTTGTTGAGTACATTCAACATCAAAGCTAATTCAGAGTGAATTCAATAGGATCGATTAAGCATTTGCTGCAGAAGTTTAGTGTTGAAGCAAGTAGTAGTTGATGAAGCTTTGTGCTGAGCTAGTTGTTGTTGATCGAATACTCATCTGATCGGTTGAAGAAGAAGTTTAAATTGAGTTAGTTGATCCACATTATACTTGATCATCATCAAAATATCAAAAACCAGCTTGGGGAAGCTGAATTGAGGTTCAATCAGATTCTACAACTCAGAAATTGAAGTTGAGGTAGCTGTTCTGAACAGCAAGTTCAAACTCGAATTCAAATCTGCTTTTCTTGCTAAATTGTGATGAAATTGTGTTGATAAGCTTAGAAGTGGTGAGAATTCATCAGAATCTGCGGTAATTTTTTGAGAATTATATGTTATCGAGTCACGGTTTGCTTAGGCGAAACTCTGACAACGTAGGCGAAAATCTGATAGTGGAAAGAAGAAACGAAAATTGTTGAAATCTGATTTTGTTCGTGAAGTTCGCTTTAGGTATTGTGTTGAGGACTTGATTGCGAGCTTGAGTCGAGCTTAAGTCAGAAGTGTAAGTCGAATTACTCAACTAACATTGCGGTTAGGGTTTGCTCAAATTCCCTCTGTTCGAAGTTCGTCAGTAGGGTTGGAATATGCAGTGATTCTTAAATCTGATCTTGAAATTTCAGAAAATTGTCGATCTTAACCATTTGTGCTGCTGTTAATTCGAAAATCATTCAGATCAATTCACAGTGTGAAGTTTAAGAGCGATTAATGATGGTAGTGATGCAACAGGTCGGGATTTGCTTACGAAGGCATACTTGGGCAGTAGGATGAAACAATTTTGCAATGAAATATTACAACATGTGAAGCAGCAATTCATTGGTAAGGTTGATCAGCAAGTTCAACCGCTTGAATTAGATAAATCGGATCAGGTCGTGCTTCAATCACAAGAATTGGAGGATAGACCTAACGTGCATTGGGATCAGTATATGGAGCAACTTGAAGTGAAATTAGCTGAGAGTCAAGAACAATGTCGAAGGCCAAACTCTTCCGCAGTAGCTGAAGTGCACATTGTGGAGCCACTTAATGTAGTTGAAGAAGAATTGGATCAAGGTTATGCCGTAACTGATGAACACGAGTTGGATGAGCCTGAGGTTGAACGAGATGATCTTTATGAAGACTCTTTGCTAGAGTTAGAGTATTTTGAAGAGGATGAGCTACAGTATGAAATGCTTCAGGAATGGGCATACAATTTTCATGTCATGGGAATGATAAAGAATGCAAAGAGTAAAGTGAAGAAGAATCATCTTAACAACGCATTGAAAGAATTTTGGGAAACAAAGAAGATTACAAAGAAGAAGTTGGAGCGTGAAGTGGTGTTTCAGTCTAAGAGGCTTGATGATCAACAAGAACCAACTCAAGATGCTGCTCTTTCTGATGTCTATACTGGTATACCAGGTTCAGATATGTATGTGGTTATACATGGATTAGATGCAGCAGAAATTGTGATTCCAACTGAAAAACTAGCTGCCACTGCTGAGATATCACTGAAAACATCTCCAAACCTATTAAGTATTATTCCATGGCAAGCTTATATGCAGAATGGAGGCACTTTCTCTACTGAGCGATGTCATTCTGTTAAAAAGTCAGTTGTTGTTGCGGCAGTGTCATCAAATACAGAGCAGGGCGTGCCTAAGTTCACTTGTGGGCATGCTGGAGTGTTAACTTGGGACCAGAACGACATCATCTTGGATGTTGAGCAAGGACCCTTGTGTTGGGTGAGAGATTACGAATGTATAGTTGCTGAAATGTACTATTGGCATGTCGATCGGCAAGTTCAGAATGAGCTCTTTCTTCATTTGAGTAGAGTTGTGACTTACCCAAGTGTAAGCTCGTGTGATAAGCCTCCTCCTGATCCAGGGAAGGTAGATCATGTCTATAACAAGCTAAAACTTGAGGTTGAGTGGGAGAAAAGGGTAAATCCAGCTGCCAAGTTCTGCTTCCAAGTTCAGCAGAGACTAAGTCTGATTTCTGAAAGAGTTATGGACATGTTTGAAGTTCACAGGCTGGGTGATAAGCTGAAGATTAAGTCTGCTCAGCCAAGATCCAGCAGAGTCGAAGATCTTTGGGTTATGTTTGAAGTTGTAGGACCCCCTGATGCCTTGGGGAAGTCTGGTGGTACCTCGACGAATGTTAAATCAGATGCTGATTCTCAACTTGATCTACACAGGTGCTGGCCATACGTGAGCAGGAGCACGCCAGTGATTAAATTGAATGCATCCAATGATCGGTATTTTTGGTATGTTGCTGTAAGAATCTTTGGAAAACCCTACTCAGGACAAGAACGCGAGATGAAGCTTGAGTTTGGTTTTGTTATTGCTGCTAAGTCGTTAAAACTTGCTGCTAAGTCATTAAAACTCTTTGGAGACAAGCATTCTTGGAGTCTGCTTACATTCACCAAGAACTCAAAGGGCCTTATGATGACACCTTGCAATTGGGAGGACATTTGTTACGTCAAATGCAGGAGTCCAGAACTTCAAGCCAATGTCACAAGAGCTCAGTTGATCAAGGTGAGTTAGTTGCTGTTATGGCCAGGAGAATTACAATTTTTTCCCCGTCAGTAGTGACTGAGCTGTTCAGATGGAGTTTGATTGGTGCTATGATGTCCTTTGGAAGGTGTAATAACTTGTTCACATCAATGACCTTCCTTTTGATCAGGAAACAAGCTAAAATCTGTCAATTTGATTTGCATCGGGTTAGCATTGCTGAATTTCTGAATTCTACAGCAAATCAACGTGTGAAATTGAGAGGCAATCAAGAATTGGCTGAGTTTGGTCTAAGATGGTATTGTAAATGGATGTTTAACCAATACAAATTTTGGATAAAATCCAAGATGAAGGAGTTACAGCTGCATTCTTATGGAATCTCAACATGTGTTATCACTAAGGTCAATATATGGGGTCGTTTGGGCTGTAATTGGGCATTTTTCCAAGCTGATTTTGATCCTTGGTTCTGTTGGCATGAGTTTGGGAAGCCTCCTGAGTTGATAAGGGACTCCATATGTAGTCTTATGATTTTAATGACAATTAAATTCGATTATGCAACAATCAACAAGCAGAATAGTGTTGCTGCTAACTGCATTAGGAAGCGTCTTAGTGGTGTTATTGATGTCTGGTTTGATCAATCCAGACCCCCTGAAGAGGATTATATATTCAAGCACAAATATTCTATAACAACAAGAGGCGTACCCATGTATCTGCTGCATTTTGGAGTTAGTTCAGCATGGGCTCTTTTCAGTTGCAACAGACTTCAGCAGGTCCAGTTGCAGTGTCATTCAGATCTTGATTTGCACAGGTTACATACATGTTCTTGCTATTGTTTGAGATTGTGAGGCAGTCGGCACACGCAAAGTATCTCCTATTGCATAGCAAGTGAGTTTCAAGTGCAGATAGAGTGCTTTAGATGGTTGCTCAGTTTCAAGATTTCAGTAAGAAGTTCAATACTTCATAAGCAAGAAGTTCAGCTATCTTTTCATAAGCTAAGTAATCTACATGGTTACAACTCTCTTCCATTCTTGAGGACAAGAATGTTTTCAAGGGGAAGGGAATGTTATGAATGCGAGAATCCGGGTTGTAATTCAAAGGCGGGTGGTTTATTTGTTTGAATTGGTTTTGGCGCGTAAGTTGCTAGGGGGTTAGCTTTAGGTGTTCTGGTGGGAATTATGTTTGTATGGTCCCATGTTAGTTGTTCTTGTTATTTCTCTTTGAATAGTGGTTGATTAGCTTATAATGAGGCATTCAATGAAAATACTAAACCATCTCTTTTGAGATAAACTTCTTTCTCTCATCTAAACTCTTATATTTTCTCATCTCCTTCACTTCTTTCTCATCCCAAATTCTCTTAATTCCTTAGGTTAAGTTCAAGATTTAATCTCGAACTTAATAGTTGCCTCCCAAGAATGCTAAGTTTAATATCTTCAGCCGAATGCAACGTAAAGCATAATGTCAACCAAAATCTGAGGCAATGTTTGCGATAGAATTCAGGTTAAGCTTGTTGGGACAATGCCCAAACTCAACAACATTTTTAAACCTGGGACTATTAAGGAGAAGAACATGGCTAGCATCGGGGTCTTGAGTCTCTATCCTACCAAGTTTAGGCGATGACACACAGTTATCAACACAGACAGGGACATTGCTCCAATCAGCATTTTTAATAGAATCAGGCGCACCTAATTCTACTAAAGCATCAAGACCATTAACCCTGTAGCACTCTAGCTCATCCTCTATCTAAGGGTGTCAAATAATGTTCGAGACCTTCAATTTGCCCTTGACGTTTCTGAGAGACACCTCCAACACTCATGTCCTGCAGTGAATCACAGCGTCGGCCGTTGCTAAGAATGGTCATCCTAGAATAATAGGAATGTTGTTCTTCTGCCTAAGAATAAGGTTCATATCTAAGACAATAAAATCAACAGGAAAGATAAACTTGTCAAACCCCATGAGGTACACGCTCTGTACTATCAACTAACTGAAGTGCAACACTTGTTGGTTTAAGGTTTCCTATACCCATTTTCTGAAAAACCGAGTAAGGAATGAGGTTGACACTCGCTCCTAGGTCAAGAAGGGCCTGACTAGTGTACAAATCCCCGATGACACACGGGACCATAAAGGCCCCAGGATCTCTAAACTTGGATGGGGCGCCCGTTGCCATAATGCTACTCACCTTACCGGTGAGTCGGGCCTTCTTCAAAGTGTGTGCTTGGGCACGCTTCTTTTTCCTGTAAAGGTCCTTGAAAAACTTGGCGTACATAGGAATGTGCTTAATGGTGTCGATCAACAATAAGTTGATTTTTACGTCCTTAAACACATCTATGAGCTCAACCCTCTTTATGTCATCCTTTTCCTTTAGTTCTATAAGGGCCAAAGGGAAAGGGACAGCAGGTTCATGAACCCTCTCTCGTGATCCCTCCCTATCAACAGTGGGAGGGGAGTCACATCCCTCTCAATCTCAACTTTCCTAAGGTTCTCCTCTCCTAAAACCGACACAACCTTAGGTTGTTCATGAATGAGCAAGCTAGGGTCAGTAGTAGTTGATCTTATGGGGTTTGTGAGTGGGTGAGAGGGTAACCTCCCTTCTTCTCTCCTATTCGGTGCCTGAGCTAACTATCCTATTTGGTTCTCTAATTTGGCAATAGATTGAGAGAACCAGTTGTGTAGTGTCCTCCATAAAGCGAAGCATACGCTCCTCAAACTATGACATATATCCTGGAGGTGGAGGAGGAGGGTTATCATGAGCAACAGTAGAATGAGGTCGAGCATCAGACCTGTGTCCTTCTTGAAAAATGGGAGGGTGCGCGTTACCTAGAAATCTAGGTACTAAGTGCCTCGTAGGTTGGTTCTGATTGGCATTCTGCTTCCACCACGATAAGTTCAGATGATTGTGCCATCTGAATTGTAGGTGTTGGAGAATGGGTTGTTGTTCCGCGAATATTCTTATGCTGCATAAACCTGGTCCCACACATATTCGGGAAACCGCAACACATATAAACAGTCAAACATAGAGTGATCCTCCCCCGAGCAATTGCCACACCTAGTAGTGCCACCCGATGACTCAACTGCATGGAGGGTTTGCATGCAAGTTCATCATCTGATCCATCTTCCTACTAAGAGCGTCCAGTCTAAGGTTAATGTCATCATTAGGTGCCACTTCATAGTTACCGCGTGTGCTCCCTCTAACCGCCCTCGCGGAAGAGGCTTGGTCGGGGGAGTGTTTGCTAAGGCGCTCAAATGGCGTTCACGCCTCATTCTCATCTTGTTGGTTAAATGGTTCCCCGTATGAAGCATTAACGATCTGCTTATTTGAAGCATTCATACAATCATAGAAGTTACAAGAGCCCACTTGGTGACACATGGTAGGGACAGCTACTAAGGAGCTCCTTAAATCTGTCCCAACTTTCATAAAATTGCTCTTGATCTTTTTGTTTAAAACTATTGATTGCGTGCCTAACATCCATAGTTTTGGCCTTAGGATAAAACTTGATCATGAACTTTTATTAGAGGTCATTCCAAGTGGTGATTTCACCTCACGGAAGGGACTGAAAACACTTTTTAGCTACGTCTTTTAATGAGAATGAAAAAGGGTGTAGTCTAACAGCATCAGTCGAGACACCTTAATAGTGGCATATTTTACAAATTTCAAGGAATGCATCAAGGTGCTTGTATGGACTCTCAATCGACTTCCCATAGAAAGTGGGAAGCATGTTGATGGTCCTTGATTTGATTTCGAAGTTTGCGTTACCCATGGCGGGTGCAACGTATGTTTGGGGAACAAAGTGCTCCCCAATTGATGAGGTGCAAAGTCGGCCATGGTGTGAGGTGTATTCACACTTGTTCCGTATCGCCTCACAGTGGATAGAGCCAACATAATTTCCAAAATGTAAGGTAACAGTTTCGGATTGAGATGGCGTCTACCTTGCATAGAATATGGAAAGCGAGTTGAATACACGTTGACCACAACCTTAAAAATAAACAGAAGAAATGAACACAAAAGAAATAAACAAAAAGAAACTCGTTAATCCCTAAATCCAACTTAGTGTACCGATTCCCCGACAACATTGCCAAAAACTTGATTTATTTTAAAAGGGTGTTTTAAAACTATCTACTCGCAAGCTTATGAAATTGTCATGGCTAAATCGGGTATACGGGTCATATTCACAGGGAATCGAAGTTATGTCGGATTTCATTATTAACGAGTGATTGAATTTTTTTGGTTTTTTTTATTGTTTGGATGATTAACTAAAGAAAGCAAAGAAATATATACTAAAACTGTCACTTCAATTGAGGTTGGCTCAGGGAATGAATTCAGAGTAATTTTACTCGTATCCCATCATTAGATTTTATTATGACAATGATTTAGGAGGCTTAGGTTACAAGTACTAAACCTGGGTTCAAATTTAAATTAGGGCTTAGGATAATAAACTAGTCTAAAAATATAACATACTGTATCACCCTGCGTGTAGTATAGATTATCTCATTAGCACTATCTAATTCATTTCTTACTCCTAATTCAATATCAAACCTGAACTAATACTTAAGTTAGGGCTTAGGGTAATGAACTAGTTTAAAGGCATAACCCATCTTGTCACCCGAGGTGCAGCATGGATTATTTTAATAGCACCAACGAATTCATTTGTCACTCCTAATTAAGCATTAATTTGTATAAAAGATTATGTTTAGAATTGGGTACGACCTGAACCTTGATCACACGTGAAAACCTGTTATGTTAAAATATATGCTACAAGCTCATAGACAAACGCTAATAATTTGAAAAATCTTAACATGGCAACAATGAATAATTCCCACAGGTGTGCAAAAATAATATAACCAAATCATTGTCAAAAGTATAATATAAATTTAGAATACATGCGTCTACCTATCTTTTATCCCTAAACTAAAGGAGTCTACTCCTTCCTTGGAGTTTTACATACCATTAAAATTAGTAAAGACAGAAACAATGGAAAAATTAGGAAACTAAGACTCCCTCAATTTATATTGATGTTGATCCGAGCTTTGATCCTCCCAGCACTCCGATCACCTACACTTAGGTGTTTGAGAACTCCTTGGATCCAGTAGCGGCTTCGAGAAGGAGGGGAGGAGAGGAGACGTGGCCAAATATCCCAAAATAAAAGTCCCCTCTTATATATATATGGGCGACATGCCCTAATGGCACGCCACCCTCCTCGTTGCCCGGGGGGGACTTTGTTGGGCCTGTTGGCCAATATATATTACACACACACACACACACACACATGAAAAGATACTTTCTTTAAATTTTAAGACCGAATTTGATCCGTTGGGTTATTTTTCAGCACGTCGTCAGATTTCTTAGTATAGCAACATTCCCAGTGCCTCAAGGGTTCCCACCTAAGCAGGGTCTTTTTGGGGGGGGGGAGGTTAGGGTGGATGTACGCAGCTTTCCCCCTTCAGGGTGCTACTCTGAAGAGAGGCTGTTTCCGAATACCCCCAACCTGAGGGGTGAGGACTTCCCAGGAGGTCATCCATCCTGGTACTATTCTCGCCCAAACACGCTTAACTTCGAGTTCTCAGTGTATTTTCAAATTTGCCTAAATTCTACTTGATTTCGCCACTTTTTAACCTTTGTTTGCTCCAATGCATTTCAAACCTAAATGTACGGAGATTGCAATAAAATACGTATGTGAAAGCCGAATATATCGCAAGAATGATGTATAAAATATGTAAACATAAAATACATCATATAGTCCTTACCACTAGAAAAACATAAATGATCAGCCAGGGCTGACCTTGACAATTTCTAAGACCCAAGAAAACCTTATAAGTAAGATCTTTTATATATATTAACATTTATCTTAATAACACCATATCAACACAATATTAAAATTTTAATTATAAAATTTATTAATATTAAGAATTAAAACTTCAAATCCTAAAACTTTAAAATACAGTGTCGTAATTGGTTACTTAGGGTAGGGTGGTTGGAGTGACTTGTGGCCCAATGATCAGAAATGGTACCGTAAGTCGTGCATGATTCTCAGGTTGGGGGTCTTCGGAAACAGCCTCTTTTTAGGTTTAACACCCTGAATGGAGAAAGCTGCGTACATCAACCCCCAAACCTCGCTTCTGTGGGAGCCCTTGAAGCACTACGTCTGTTGTTGTTGTTGTTATTGGTACTGTAAGTCGTAGTTGGCAATCAAAAATGGAGAAATATGGGGTTGGCTTTTGGCTGGAGAGTCCAACTGCTTCCCTTATGTATTAAAATTAAAATATAAATATCTCTCTCTCATTTCTACCCCACTTTCCATTCCATTTGATCTGTGATAAAAATTCTCACCTAACCCCCCCCACCACTCTTCTTCTCCAGCCGCCACCTTCTCTGTTCCCTCTGTGTTGCTCTCTCTCTCTCTCTCTCTCTCTCTCTGCTTCGATCCGCCATGGCGTTCGACAAGATCAAGGTCGCCAATCCCATTGTCGAAATGGACGGTACTCCCTCTCTCTCTCTGAGATCTTTGTTACTGGATCTTCTTCTTCCGTTTCGGACTTTTCGAACGATTGTTTCTCGGTTCTATTGGATCTGCTTCTACTTTGCAATAATTAATTTTCTAATTTCTCGAGTATCATCTGTGGAATATCTGATCCGTTCTAGTTGTATTTGATATATGAAATTCACTGGATCTTGTGCTCATGTTAATCTTTCCAGTTTGTTATATAGATCCCTGGAAATGAAGTTCATATATGCCATCCTATAACAATGATCCTCTATGGTCAATACGTATCTCATAAAGACGTGTTAACATTATTTTCCACAGCTAAGATTATGCCTTGAAAAGAATGTTAGGATTTTTAAAGATCAATGCATGCCAGATTATAATAGAAGGTGGTCTTATTACGAGATCTTTCAACAAAGAGCTTTGGAGGCTTTGCTAACATAGCTTCTACTGATTATGTTATTAGTTAATGGTTTTTGTTGTTGTATTTTATAACTTTGAAGACATCTTGTCCTTAACCCTTTCTTACATTTTTTTTTTCTCTTAATATTATCCCTTTTTTCAATAAAAAAAAATTACAATCTATTGACAGTTACTATTTTCATGCTTAGTTTTCAACTTCGTGATGTGTACACGATGTTGATCTGAAGCTCCTTCACTCATTTTGTTGTTCACTAGACTATGATCTGTTGCCGTAAAATGCATACGAGATTTGAGTATATGAGTTCATTTATTTGTGCTCGTATTGGTGACGTTCTATTGAACTGTAATGCAAATGATCATTGTTGTTTGCAAATTTTTGCTATGTTTTATTGCTTGATTGGGTTATGCGGATGCGATAAGCTTTCACTGGACATTTAAAATGATGTATGCTACTATGGTTACCCTTTGCCTATATCTTTAAAGTGTTTCAATATAAACCCTTCCTGGTAATCTGAGCAATAGATGTAACTTGTAGGGTTATTTGCGTGAAAGGTCCTTGTGCTTTTCTTTTTGTGTCAGTTTAATCCTTGTACTTTTAATTGTATCAATTTAGTCATTGTACAATTCAACTTGTGTCTATTTAGTCCTATGGTGAAAATTATAGTTAAGTTAACAATATAATTTTGAACGGTTTGGTTATGTAAAATACAAATGACCCAATATGAACCTACCCATTGACTCAATATAAACTCACCTGTCACTCGAGCATTACAAAGTTTGTCACTATAATGTCAATTTTATTCTAGGATAATTCACACAAAATAAATAGTATAAAGACTAAATTGACATAATAGACAAAAAAATATATATTTTACATAAATAACCCAACTTTTTATGTGTATATTTAAATACATTATGTTGTCAGTTGATGGTTTGACTTTGCAGCATGCTCTTAAAACCGGGGGCGATCAAAGGGGGAAGGGAAAGACCCAAATTTAAGAGAGAAAATTTAGTCGGGTTGCCCTTAACAAAGATGCTTATAATGGTGGTTTGGCTGTCTTTCTAATTTAGAGTTGGCTGTTTTACATTTTGCGGGTTGAGAATTGTTTGGATTAATCACGGGTCATATTGTTGTCCCTTTATCTTGCATATTTTCTAATAATACTTTGCAGTTAAGAAACTAAGCTCAGTTGGACGGTTAATAACTAATCTCAGGTGGCGAGATGAGTTTACAGAACAAAGTTTTTGTGTCTTGACCTTGTATATTTTATATGATCTTGAGTGCGCGTGTATGTGAACCATGTTGCTTGCTTCATCATTTATCCAGGATCAATGCCAAGTTTTCAAATGCTATTTCACTTATTGACTAAAGTCATCATTAGGCTGGATTCAAATTTTCATTAACAGTCCAGATGACTTCATTGGAATTGTCTGTGAGTCCGAATATGCTGCAAGAGTAGTAGTTACTATTTAAATCTGCATTTTTGTCAACATAATTCGCATGAGGAAGGCATGGGCTGGCCTACGGCCTTTTGGGTTGAGGCTGCTGCACCTCATGCGAGAATGGAACTGCATATTTCGTTATGTACTTTGCCTTAACACAGAAGGGTTTTTACCCAGGAGAACATACAAGCTTTCTTTCCTAAATCTGTACAATGCATGATCGAGATGTGCACATGTTCCTTGGAGTATAATCCTTGAAGGTTTGAGCACATGGGTGTTCTTTTCTTCATATAACCATTAATATGTCTGTAATACAGGTGATGAGATGACCCGTGTTATCTGGCAGATGATAAAGGACAAGGTAATTTAACAGTCTTTTCTTTTTCTTTTTGCTTTTCCTCATTTTGCTGTCCTTGCACAAGTTGGTGGAGAAGTACTTACTCTTGTCTGTTCATTCTGCAGCTTATATTCCCTTTTCTGGAGTTAGACATAAAGTACTTTGATCTTGGCCTTCCCCATCGTGATGCCACAGATGATAAAGTTACTGTCGAAAGTGCGGAAGCAACTCTAAAGTATGTGTTTCGTATATGACCTATCTATATTAGTGAACAGTATACTTGTGATGCTCGTTTTTTGGCTATCCAAATTAAAGATTGTCGAGTAAAATAAATTGAAAGAGATGAGACAAAATAAAGGGGAACTCTGGCTTTTGTGAGTTGCAGGTACAATGTTGCAATCAAGTGCGCCACTATCACTCCAGGTATCTTTCATGCTTGTAAAAAGTTGAAAAGAATTATTCTACACAGTATGTCTGCCATCATAATTGCTTGTATTTGCTGAGCGGTATTGTGTTCTCTATGCTTTTGACAGATGAAGCGCGTGTCAAAGAGTTTAACTTGAAACACATGTGGAAGAGCCCAAATGGAACAATTAGAAACATTTTGAATGGTCAGTATGCGAATTTGCTAGCTTATTTTTTTTCGTGCTAATGCTTTAAGTTCTTTTCATGGCTTTTGCTGGCCCAATGCTTACTGATAATTGCCACAGGCACTGTCTTCAGAGAACCTATTATTTGCAAAAACGTTCCTAGGCTTGTACCAAGTTGGAACAAAGCAATATGCATTGGAAGGCATGCATTTGGGGATCAATACAGAGCCACTGACGCTGTAATTAAGGGAGCCGGGAAGCTCAAGTTAGTGTTTGGTAAGTCCTTGTTTGCTTGATAGTTTGCCAATTTCTTTTTGAGCTAATTAATTTGTGCTTGTAGAACTTCATGCAACAGTGATATATACCCTTTAGTAGGTGCACTATGCTATATAAACAAAGTTGCACGTACTGTTACATCATGGAAATGCATGTGCAGAATTTACGAATAATATGTATACTCTCTTTTTCTCTATGACCTTCCAGTAATAGTGTGTGACCGTGAGATGACAATTCCTTGAAACTTGATTGCATGGTTTCAGTTTCACTTGCTTTCAAACTCATGAACTCGTGGATTGTTTGTTGATAGTTCCAGAGGGAACAGATGATAAAACAGAGTTGGAGGTATACAACTTTACAGGAAATGGCGGAGTTGCTTTGTCCATGTATAACACTGACGAGGTTGGAATCTTTCACTTCTTCGCTTTTCATAAGGCGTCATTATACATTTTATTTATCTCTCCATACATTCTGTAATACAACAACAGCCCAGTGCCTGAAGGCTCCTGCCAAGGCGGGTTTGGGTCCGTGCATTCTCTAATGTCATTTGTAATTCAGTTCTTGTTTTTTGCTTCGTAGTCTATTACTGCTTTTGCCGAGGCTTCAATGGCAGTGGCCTATCAGAAAAAATGGCCACTTTATCTCAGTACAAAGAACACTATACTTAAGAAATACGATGGCAGGTACACAGATAGCTTCTAAACCCTGCCAATAGCCTTTTTTTTCTGCGCAGCCCATTGTTAAGATTGCTTTTTTCATTCTACTGTCGTTGCAAGTAGTTCTCATACTTCCCTGAAATCCTCTAATCTATTTCCTTTTTCTTCCTTTCTACCTTGTGCTCTCTTTTTCACTGTTTCTATTTGAAGATTCAAGGACATCTTCCAAGAAGTCTACGAAAGCAAGTGGAAGTCAAAGTTTGAGGAAGCTGGAATATGGTTTGTACTGTCTTTGAATCTATGGTGCTTCTTGTCTACTACTAGAGAATGACATTTATTCATGACGTGTTGTTGACTTGGTAGGTATGAACACCGTCTTATCGATGATATGGTTGCTTATGCTCTCAAGAGCGAAGGAGGTTATGTATGGGCATGCAAAAACTATGATGGAGATGTGCAGAGTGATTTCTTGGCCCAAGGTTTGTGCGATCTTTGAGTGGTGCTTCATTATATCCATTCTAATAGTTCAAAGATGGTTTTGGGATGGGAAACATGATATGCTTCTATTTGTATTCACGCTGTTCTTAAAAATTTATTGGTTTGGCTGCTGAGCTATTTCCTTTGGTGTTATTGCAGGATTTGGATCATTGGGTTTGATGACATCTGTACTGGTATGTCTCATGTGGCAAATTGCTTTCTCGTTGTTTTTTTTTTTTTTTTTTTTTTTTAATGTTTTACCCTTCACTAATCTATGATGAACTAAAAACTTAGTATCTGTTTTGCTCCTTTGTGTGACTTTTCGTTTATGACTTTGATTAGTTAACCCCATAGCTGAAATTATGTGCTTGAGTTCAAGCATACCTTGATGCGTGGATTCTAAGTTGTCTTCCTAGTTCTCGTTTTCCCCTAATCCATTTGACCTATCTATAGTTGCATTGTCTGAATTGGAGTGAGGTACAACCACTTGTGCTACGGGATCTCTTGGACTTGCACTCTGACTCGACCTTTCCATCCTCTTTGTCATTTGGTATACCTGCCAAGTTTCCTCTTCCAATTGGCGGGGACCATATAATCAGACCACCCTTCACAGTTATGGTGTTGTGGATGTTAAGTAGCTAATCATAGCGGTAGCGTTGGATTTCTAAGGGAACATAAGTGGCTTTTAGGAGACCTTATGTTTGCAAAAATTTGAATGAACAATCATACAGTTATTAATTTTTATACTCCTTTGATAGTTTTTAATCGTAAATATATTTTTAAATAAATAAAAAAGAAGAGTGTAATGATGAGGCTATATGGTGTTGTACAAATGTTGATAGTAAAACAGATCTATATGCTAATGAAAAAAAAAGACAGGAAAAACAAATGTATATGCCGTCGACTTTTTTCAGTGTGTGAACTTTGTATTAGTCTCTCACCAATTCTTGTTAGCCTTTCAATGTCTAATCACCACCTTGAAGTATGCTTTTTTCTTATGTGACATTTCTAAAGTATGAATAGGGTTCATTTATCAGGCATTAATACACCGGATCCCATTAGTACTCCGAAATTAAGCATGCTTGGGCGAGAGTAGTACCATGATGGGTGACCTCCTGGGAAGTCCACGTGTTGCCAACCCTATAAGGATGGGGGTCCTCGGAAATAGCCTCTCGGCAGGGTTACACCTTGAAGGGGTAAGGCTGCGTACATCCACCCCCTCAGCCCCCGGTTAGGCGGGAGCCCTTGAAGCACTGAGTCTGCTGTTGTTGTTGTTGTATTTCTAAAGTATGAGGCATGTTCAGGTATGCCCTGATGGCAAGACGATTGAGGCTGAAGCTGCCCATGGTACCGTTACTCGTCATTTCAGGGTACACCAAAAGGGAGGTGAGACCAGCACCAACAGCATTGCGTCCATCTTTGCTTGGTCTCGAGGGCTAGCTCACCGGTACACTAATAAAGCTTTATCTCCATACAGCTATCTTTCCGCGTTATCATACTTAGAAAAAAGAATATGAATTTGATCCTAACTGAACAGGGCTAAGTTGGACGACAATGCCAAACTCTTGGATTTTACTCAGAAACTAGAAGCGGCTTGCATTGGGGTGGTTGAATATGGGAAGATGACCAAGGATCTTGCACTTATCATTCATGGGCCCAAGTGAGTGAATTATATGATACATATTTTTATGTATATTGTCATCGATTAGTGATCTCTTCTGGGTCCTCGGAAACAGCTCCCCTTCAGGGTAACATCCTAAAGGGGGAAGATTGCATACATCCAACCCAACACCACCCCCCCCCCCCCCCCCAAAAAAAAAAAAGACCTTGCTTATACGGGAGCCCGTGGTGGCACTAGGACTGTTGTTATTGTATTAGTTATCTCGTGTACATTTGATACTGATTTTTTATTTTGACTAATGATGTAGGGTTTCAAGAGATCAGTACCTGAACACTGAGGAGTTCATAGATGCTGTGGCTGAGGAGCTGAAAGCAAAACTGTAGGCTATTTGTGAGTTCATGCAAATATGGCTCCAAGTGTCTAGTTAATAATCTTTTTATGTTTCTGTCATATTTAATGCTAGTAGTTAGTAGTTAGTAGAACGGTTATGAAAAAATTGAATCAAGACAAATCTAGAAAATAACACTTAGAATTTTGGTGAGAATTAGATGATTCTCATTGATATCTCTTCTCAACTTATATACAAACGGGAAGAATGAAAACAATCTTACAAAGAAAAAAAAAAAAAAAATCCTAGACTAGTAAATACCGGCAATTAATACAAATCAAGAAATAAGGAAAACAGAATATTCTCCTTCCTAATCAAGGGTCCAGCGGCTAAGGAGGAAAGAGGAGGAAATTATGCTGACCCTAATTGTCTAATAAATGTGGAGAATATTACATAAATATAATAAATACAAAATATAATTAATTATTTTCTACAGGTTACATGCCTAATGAATTACAAACATATCATAGGAAACCATATGCCTAGGAAACCATATGCCTAATAATAATATGATGACAGGTATCCAAGAACTCTATTCTATAGAAAAAGTCTTTCTACGTTACATATCCAGTATTTGGGCTTTAATAGCCTTCTGCCCCTATCTGTCCCTTGACCGGCAAACATCTTAGTTTTTGTTCTTGTTTGAGTTTGTGTTAGAACAGCAATGTGTATTTCTTCGGATTAAAAATGGGTTTCATTGATTGAGCTTTGACTCTAAAAGGTTTCTGATGCAAACGAGTGTTTCACATCGCGGTTTGCAGGAATGGTTCGCTATGGTCACATCTGTGAAACCTTGCATGATCAACCTCGCCATGGAGGGGAACGGAATAATGGAGGGATGAGTTTATGCGTCTCCGCGCTGTGGCTGAGTACGTCCTCTTTATTTTCTCGAACATTGTTGTTGTATGACGCAATCTCGGTTACGTACGTTGGTTATTTTATGGATCCTTTTCTTCGTTCATCTTACTCTCCCTATATTTCTGGTGATTGAAAATGGTGTTGTCATTGCTCTTTTCTCAAAAACTTACTGTCTGGTTTGTGATTTCATCATTCATTAGTGTGTCTGATTTGATTACATGCAATAAAATTGATAATATCAGGTCAATGAATGTTCCTTCTCATACAGTCTGCAATAGAAGATCTACTATGAACATCTAATAGTAATACAACAGGTAATAGATGATGACCATTCAAAATTTCAAACCCGTTATATAATTTATTATATTTATTTGTAATATCGTTATTGATGCTGTTACTATGTAAAGGTAACAGAACAGTTGACTAAGCAGTAAATTATGACAATTCTATATTCCAGCTTGTAGGAACCTTTCGAAGCAATAGGGCTCTTGTATTTTCCCTTTATCTAAAATCGAAAAGGCGAAATGAGATCGCCTTTCGGCACGCTACAGTGTCGCAGAGGAGAGGTAGAGAAGCACGACGAATGGGAGAAATAGTGTTGCACAAGGGGGAAAAAAGCTAATAAACTACTAACAGCTGATCACAACAAAAAAAATAGAAAATATCTATACAGCACTAAAACATCAGAAATTGTTATGAAATTAGGGATATTATATTTTCAATAGAACGAGGATAAAAATATAAATTTAAATATAATTAAAAAGAAATAATAAATATTTTATTCAAAAATTTAGGAACCTAAATAATACTATTTATCTCTCAAATTCTCTTATTTTGTTCTTGCGGTTTTTTTTCACTACCTCTTTTACAAGCACATTTATTTTCACATGAAAGAACGGTAACTCATGAATTGGAAAGCCAAGTGATGACACGTAGGTAACACTTCTCGGCTATATGTACACACAAACATATATATATATATATATATATATATATATATATATATGTATGTATGTATAAAATATGTTTATGTATATATGTACATATATATGAAGGTCTTTACATAATTTCTAACTTTTAGGATGTTTGATAATATCCAATATTGACCATAAAAAATTGTACATGAAGAATATTCAATTTTTATGACACTCTCCCTTGGATATTCTCCTTAAAAAATTTGCGGACATAATACTCTTAAAACCATATAATGTCCGAATTATTTACGCCTTTTAAACTCCTTGGTTAAAAATCTTACCAGAAAAAAAAAACCAGTGAGAAAAATCATAACGAAGGTAAAAGAGTAAAATGCATATTTAACTCCCTTTCATAGGCACACCTAAACCAAAAGATGTCTCTGAATTGGCCAATGTCAAACTTGTACACCAATTTCTCAAAAGTTTGTTATAGGTAATGTTTTCCTGAATAACTCTTCCGAGTTCTAGAGTGAATTTTACATATACTTCACCCTTCTTCAGAAGCTTGAGAAAAGACCTTCTTTGAAATATGCTTGGTTTTGTCACCTTTAACTTGAACAATACACGTAGACTGGTCTTCATATGGTATTATATGACTCCCTTTAATCATTAAAAGCTTATAAAGTGCAAGTGTCTTATTAGTAGCTGCAATTGTTAGTATATTGCCAAAATATAACAATATAGCTGTATAAATAAATATCATGCTTGTCACTTACCTTTTACGGGTCAAATATATAACATGTACTCGCATTCAAAATTAATTGCAAGTTTGACATAACGAAATTGTGCTATATTGGTTGTTCCATTAAGATAGACTTTAACCACATTCTAATACCCTTATATAGGTGTCGTATATATATCGGTAACAAGTTAATCAAAGAGGCTATACCCGATCTTGTTAGAACTATATTGATGTGTCAATTATACCAAGATATGGTATTTTAAGGTTAAGAATTCATTTGTTATCTCATTGAGGATCGAAAGATGTCTTTATCTATATAAAAAATTGAGGCACTAAATAACATATTGAAACATTTAAGTACCGTACTTGTATAAGTTGACCAATAGAGTAATACTCTATCATATTAGTGCTCGATCTACAGGTCGAGACAAAATCTTTCCTTTTCCGAGATCCTTAATCTTGATGTCTTAGCGTAGGTGTGTAATAGCTTCTTTAATCTCTTCAAGAGTTATAATGAACGTTTGCATTCATACAAAAATCTTCGTAATTCAATTGAGTATAGCTTTCGCGGTTTGAACTTTGCTTATGGCATCTTTCGTCATTCAAGGACTTTCATATAAATATTATATCCACACAGATAAGTTGTTATCACACTCATAAGACTATACAGAGACCGCCATACCAATTGCATATATACATATATATATATATATATATGAAGCGGCTGGATTGAGAATAAAAGTTCCGTGAAAATATGAGAAAATTAAATCTACACCATTAGATCTTAAATAAAATTGATCAACGGTTCTAATTAAACCCCAATTTTTTTCTCTTCTTACTCCTTTTACATCCCATTTTTTTAACTTTCTCTCTTCTTTGTCTTTCAACCTTTCACCAATTTTTTCTTTTTCTTTTCCTTTCTACGTTTACATTCCAACTTTTTTACTCCCTCTTCTCTTTTTTTAAACATTTCACCAAATTTTCTCTTACCTCCCCTTTCTACATTTATATCCCAAATTTTTTTTACTCTTTCTCCTTTCTTTTCTAACATTTTTACTAATTTTTTTTCCTCTCTCCTCCTATTTTGATATTTACACCCTGATTTTTTTTATTCTCTCCTCCCATTTTAACCTTTCACCGGCTTTTTCTCTCATCCCCTTTCTATTTTAATACAAAATTTTTTTTACTTTTTTTCCTTTCCTTTTTAACTTTTCACTAATTTTTTTTTCTCTCATTCTCTCTCTACGTTTACATTACAATGTTTTTACTCTCTCTCCTCTCTTTTTTAACTTTGCACTATTTTTTTCTCTCTTATTCCCTTTCTACGTTACACCCTATTTTTTTTTACTCTTTCTCCTCTCCTTTTTTAACCTTTCACCAATTTTTTTTCTCTCTTATCTCCTTGTTGCGTTTACACCCATTTTTTTTACTCTTTCTCTTGTTCTTTTTAACCTTTCACCAATTTTTTGCTCTCTTCTCCTCTTTCTATATTCACATCCATATTTTTTTTACTCTCCGTCCTCTTTTTTAACCTTTCACTATTTCTTCTCTCCTCTCATTTTTAATCTTTCAACAATTTTTTTCTATGTATCCTCCCCTTTCTACGTTTACACCTCAAATTTTTTTACTCTCTCTCTCCTCTCCATAAATACGAGTCTAATACAGACCGAGTATCTCCTGATACTCACCAAGCTCATGCATGCTGCTACTGCCAAGTGCCCTCTCGCTATCCTACCCACCAACCTTAGTCCTACCCGCCAACCCAAGTCCAGACTGAGTTCATACCTGCACCCACACACCCGATGTGCTTCCCTTGCCACCTCAGTCCTAATCTATTATTACAAATAAGGGGTTAAACAACACCACACCAAAACCTCACCCCTCACCCCCCCCCCCCCCCCCCCCCCCCCCCCCCCAAAAAAAAACAATAGTTGAGCATGCTATATTGTGAATTGAGTGTAAAGCTCCCCCCCTCTCTCTCCCCTATGTTTCTCTAGTTTCTCCCCCCTTTCCCCTAGATCATATATCTATCTTTACTATCCAATATATATATCAACGGATAGCAATCTAGCTATCCTGTAGCCCTTATTTGATTGGTTATGTGTTTGATTGTGTGGATTTGAGTGTGGATTGAGCTTGTTGGATAGGATAGGATCCTGGTCCATAACAATCGAAATTACAGCAGTCCTTCCTCGGACCGATTATCATCATCACTACTGATCCTCAGCCACTGCCGCTGCCAGAATCATCACCATCGTCACCATCCTCGCTGATATTCTGACCCAGATTTTGTCACCACCATCACCATCGCCGCGCCTCACCTCCGATCCCCACCCATCACCATCATAAGCTCCCAGTTCACCCGATCATCATCTCTGATCGGTACAATCTTCGTCGGCTTGGTTATCATCATCATCATCGTTGTCATTGTCAGTGTCATCATCAACCTTCCATTGGTAACATCACCTCTCAAAATCATCACCTCCGCAATCGACCACCGCTTACCCGCCTCACCACCGACCATCATCTTCCTTATCATCATCAAGCAGAGTACCCACCCGTTATCATCATCACCATCAGCTGATTTTTAGCACCCAAACTCAACCCGCAAACAAGGTGTCGACAAAATGCCTTAATGAAATGCTCGAGGTAATTACCGAACCCGACCTGATTTATTCAAATGGAATTTCCTAGAGTCAATAGTGGAAGGGTGGAAGAGTAGTTACATCATAGTGAGAGGTATTTGGGTACCTCGAATAACTCCCTCACGAAGCTCATAAGGCTCCGCCAAACGAGAAGTGTTGGCGAGTACCTAAGCCGGTTTGAGTCTTTGGTGAACTAGTGTGGGCTAACAGAAGAGCAAAAGGTTAAATTGATGGTAGGCAGCTTGCGGGAACAGATAGCTAAAGGCATTCTCTTGTTTAGGCCACAAACTTTTCATGACACCAAGTTATTGGCCAAACTGGAAGCGAGCAATTGCGCTTATCTTGAGATCATAGCCGCAAAGGGGTCTTTGAGTACGGTGCCAATCTTGCCCACGCCAATCCCTTTGGATGCCGTCCCTGCCAAAACTCCATCTTGCCTAACCCAACAGCCGTTACCCCCGCCAACACCCGACATACTTCGGAGCTAGCCAAGTACGACGCCTACGGCACTTGATGAGGATGATGATTCTCCTTCACAACCGGCGTCAGATCTGGGCCCAAATCCAGTACTAAATACCGCCATGGGCCCACTTCTTGACATCTCCATTGATGCCGCCAGTTGCCCTTCCGTGACAGTGGCGGATGGGAAACAACAGATTGTCTTTACAACAACTCCATCTTCCCCCATCTTTGTGACACCAGTCTTTGTCCCGCCTCTACTGCTCTCAGCTGATACCACACCAACCGAATCAGATCTCCAGAGTGGCAATAGCTGATTACCGAGTTTGAGGGTGCTTTCACAGTTTCCGCCAAGCTTCCACTATCGTGTCATGCCATTGAGCACTAAGTGCCCCTTAGGGATAGTTCTTCATCATTTCCAGAAAGATGGCTCATGGCTCATGTCTTGCTGAAGTTCCAAAAGTTGGTATTTAACCCGGGAGGATTTTCTACATTCCGGCGTTGGCTCGGTGTCCATGACCCTTGGGGGCAAGGGTCTTTGGAGGGAAAAGAAGTGATACGAGCCAGAATGGGATTAAGGGTACAGAATGATGCCATCTCATTAGTCCCCATTCGCTTGGGCTGCTATCAGCAAGTAGCCGACCTGCCTGATCGTCACCCGCCAACTGCACTCAAGGTAACACAGATATGGCGGCTCCCTTACTTCTGATCCTTGAGGACGAGGATCATTTCATGGGGGCTATATTGATACAGACCGAGTATCTCCTAATACCCGTCAAGCTCATGCCTGCCGCTACCCGCCAAGACCCTTGCCAACCCCAGTCCTACCCGCCAACCCGGGTCCAGACCGAGTTCATACCTGCACCCCCACACCGATGTGCTTCCCCTGCCACCTTAACCCTAATCTATTACTATAAATAAGGGGTTACTCTCCCATAGTTGAGCATGCTATTTTGTGAATTCAGTATAAAGCTCCCCCTCTCTCCCCCTTATGTTTCTCGAGTTTCTCCCCCCTTCTTCTATGTCTCCCCCCTTTTTCCTAGATCTTGAATCTATCTTCACTATCCAATATATATATAAAGGGATAGTAGTCTAGCTATCCTTAGCCCTTATTTGATTGGTTATGTGTTTGATTGTGTGGATTTGAGTGTGGATTGAGCTCGTTGGATAGGATCGAATCTCGGTTCGTAACAGAGTCTTATCAAGACGTGGATTTATTGCATCAATTATTGTTCTCTAGAACTATATATTATTTTAGTCTTTTATTATGTTGTAAGAATTCTTATATATTATATTTTAAATGCTAAATTGTCCTTTACTTGCACCTTTTGGCTATTAGCAACAATGCCATATACAATAGGTTCGCAAAACTAGTTGCAGAGGTTGAGTATTAGAAAGAGTAAATTATTATTGATACAATCTTCTAAATGCATGATAAAAAAAGAGTAAATCATTCTAAATGCAAGGAGAACTAAATTTGAGTTATCCATGCAAATAATATGATAGCCACAAAAGAGAGGATAGAGAGAGAGAAAAAAAATTGGTGAAAGGTTAAAAAGGAGATGAGAGAGAGTAAAAAAATTAGCAAAAGGTTAAAAAGAAGAAGATAGAGAGTAAAAAAAAATAGGGGTATAAACGTGAAAAGAGGATGAGAGAAAAAAAAAATTAGTGTAAAGTTAAAAAGGAGAGGAGATAGAGTAAAAAAATTGGAGTATAAATGTAGAAAAGGGAGGAGAGAGAAAAAAAATTAGTGTAAATTTAAAAATGAGAGAAGAGAGTAAAAAAATTGGAGTATAAACGTAGAAAGTAAAAAAAAGTTGGTGTAAACATAGGAAGGGATGAGAGAGGAAAAAAACTGGGGAAAGCTTAAAAAGAAAAGAAGAGAAAGTAAAAAAATTTGGGTGAAAACATAGGAAGGGATGAGAGAGGAAAAAAAACTGGTGAAAGATTAAAAAGGAGAGGAGAGACAGTAAAAAAAAATTGGGGTGTAAATATTAAAAAGGGGAGAAGAAAAAAATTGGTGAAAGGTTAAAAAGAGAGGAGAGAAAGCAAAAAAATTTGGAGGTATAAACGTAGAAAGAAGAGGAGAGAAAAAAAATTGGAGAAAGATTAAAAAGAGAAAAGAGAGAGTAAAAAATTTGGGGTGTAAACGTAAAAATGGGAGGAGAGAGGAAAAAATTGGTGAAATGTTAAAAAAAGAAAGAGTTAAAAAAAAATTGGGTGTAAACGTAAAAAAAGAATGAGAGAAAAAAACTTAATGAAAAGTTAAAAAGGGGAGGAGATACTAAAAAAAATTGGGGTGTAAATATAAAAAGAAGAGGAGAGAAAAAAATTGGTGGAAGGTTAAAAAATGAGAGGAGAGAGAGTAAAAAAATTTGGAGTATAAACATAGAAAGAGATAAAAGAGAAAAATTGGTGAAAGGTTAAAAAAAAAGAGAGTAAAAAAAATTTGGTGAAAGGTTGAAAAAGAGAGATAAAAAAAATTGGGACGTAAAAGGAGGTGGGAGAGAAAAAATTGGGGTTTAAATAGAATCGCTGATCAATTTTCTTTAAGATCCAAGTGTGTAGATTTGATTTTCTCATATTCTCACAAAACTTTCATTCTTATTTTAACCGCTCCATATATATATATATATATATATATATATATATATATATATATATATATATGTATCCCATCTATTTCTAGTTTCTATAATGAACCTTAGGCTACAAGTTGTGCTATATCGCCTCATTCTCTTCGCATCAATATTCATAGCTAGCCTACAAGTTTTATTCTTTAGGCATTTGGACTACAAGTCTAGAAAATATACATTACTAATTCTGCTTGAATTGCGTCCTTTTATTTCAGCCAATTAATTATTTGTTGGCATTCTTGAACGAACTTATGTTCAAGATTTTCAATTTCTTTCATTATATTAGTAACTACTATATACATAAACATTTGATCAATTTTTATTTCAATTCCATCATGTCCCATAATTCATAGAGATCTCTTTATCATCAAAATTTTAATAAATTCAGTAGTCTCAGGTATCTAATAATCTCGAGGAATTTTATTTATATATCCTTATAATATTATTATATCTGAAGAGTTTTTCTCCTCAAGAGTTTCATAATAGGGGGACCAATCTTTTTTATTGCTCCTTTTTCTTTCTCAAAATATTATATCTTTGGAACCGATATGTCTACCACACTTATAGCATGCAATGGATGCATTTTTCAATATATTAGAATATCTGTCGATTGGGATATTAATTCAAGTAGGATAATCTATAATGGGGACATATTATTTAGTCACCCTCTTTCTATTAGTAAATGCATTTGACAATTGGCTTGTAATGTTTTATAAGTGAACAATTCCTTGAACTTCTGGTTCAATGATGCATTTCACATAAATTCTCATTTTCCAACTTTTGCTTTTCTCCCTTTATTCTGGAAACCTTATTTTATCAAATTTGCAGTCAGCAAGCTATGTTGTAAAATATTTTCAGTTAATATCTCCATATATTTCAAGTTTTCCATTTAGACCCATCTTTCTGCATTGAGGAGGAGTAATTGGGACATACATTATATAACCAAAATTCATAGGTGTGATATATATCTAGTTCTTGTCAGAGATAAGTTAGACTGGGGAGATCTATGTTAACCAATTGGTTTAATACAAATTAGTGCTGCAACATATATCATAGCATATGCCCATGTAAAAGTAGGCAACAATAATTATCTAGCCATTTGTTGCAGGCGTTTAGTCAGAAAATCTGTTGTGTTCGTATGCGGACTATATGGCAACTCATCCCACACAATAATCATTAAATTATTGGGATGTATATTCTCCTGTATTATTACATCATATAATTCACCACTTGAGCTCATAGTCCTATCATTTACGCAAGGAGTTTCACAAATATCACATCACTAGTGAATTATTCACAAACATGTGTCCAATGTGTAGAGGCCACTATTAATGCCATAAAAATTTCAATTTGGTCTGCATGATGAAATAATTGGCCCACATATATCCTGTTTGTATTTCTTGGAATATATGGGACTTAAACCCAATTTCAGTCGAGTATGACATAGTAATCACTTTGCCATAAATACAAGCAACACATGATATTTTACCCGATATAAGAATCTTCTGGTTCTTTAATGGGTGCTCAAGAGAATTTCCAATGATCCTCTTAATCATCTTTATACTTGGATTATCCAAATAATCATGGCATTTAATAAGAGCCTTTGGATCTGTTAACTTCTGGTTAATCATCACAACGAGCATCTCAAAAAATAATTAGATTTCTTTGTGATCTACTAGAAAATAGAGCTTTATTTGTGAGAAATATTGTTCATCTGGGGAACATGATATGTGTTGTTTTAAGGCCTTTAATTAAGTTTAAAACACATATTGTTATTACACTGTCTGCTAGACATGAATTTCCACTATTCATATTTTTCAAAACATAAAATACATATAAGCACTAACGAAAGATAAGAACGATATCATAAAATACTTTAAATGACCATGTGATGTAGTGGGTTTTATAATCTTCACAAATTGAGGCTTTAACTTCATATATATTAGAAGAGTTATTATATATGTGTTCAAAATTTTTGAAAAATTGTTCAAATTTCACAGTCAGATTAATATTTCAATGGATATACAATAGTAGGTATAGATTATAGTTGAATTTGTCCATCCTTGGTAATAAGGCATATCAGAAATAATTCACAAGTATAACTAAACATATGTTATATAAAATATTAGATAGATTATGCCACTCTAATTTGTACATATTCAGACAACATTGTTTTATTAGAGTCAAACATAATTTAGTATAAAAGACAAACTTAAAAACACACACTTCAATCAATTTGAACATTTTCATCACCTATTAGATGATCAATTCTTCCACTAGAATTTTCGAAAAAAAATTAGAAACATCTAAATGCTTATCAAGTGGAGAATAATATTCAACAAATTTCTTTATGGAAGTTTTTCTTTCCCTTTAACCAATGCCCGGTAAAGGTCCGCCAGGTGTTGCGTTATACGACAGGTACGTGTGCAATGACCTTTCAGACCACATTGGCAGCAATCTGTTTCCAGATCGTTTGACAAATTTCGTTCAGGAGATTTTCCTTTTCTATAATTCTCCTCGTTATTTGCGGGCTTCTTAAATTTTGGTCCATTCTAGGTACCATAATGTCTATCATTATGACTGTGACTATAATCTCGTCCACGACCATGTCCGCGTTCATGACCACGACCACGTTTACGACTTCAACCACGTCCCTGATGGTCTTATGTTGTGGCATTCACTTTAGGGAATGGTTCTGACCCAATTGATCGTGACTGATGATCTTTCATCAATGATTTATTATTTTGTTTAGCAACGAGGAGACATGATATTAACTCTGAGTATTTTTAAAACCTCATTTTCGATATTACTGCTGTAGGACCATATTCAAAACATGAAAGGTAGAGAAAGTTTTTTCCAGCATATCCTCCTTAGTAATATTTTCCCCACATAATTTCAATTGGGAGGTAATACTAAATATTGCAGAGTTATACTCGCTTACAATTTTAAAATTCTGCAACCGCAGGTGAATCCATTCATAGCGAGCTTTAGGGAGGATCATATACTTTTGATTATCAAACCTCTCCTTTAAATTCAGTCAAATGACATATGGGTCCTTTATAGTAAGATACTCAACTTTTAATCCCTCATTGATATGATGCCTAAGAAATAACATTGCTTTTGCACGATCGTACAGGGATGTACTATTACCCCTTTTAATTGTGTCTTCAAGATTCGTAGCATCAAGGTGATCTTAGCACCATAGATCCATGGCAAATAATTCTTGCCAAATTTATCAAGAGCAGTAAACTCAAGTTTAGTAAGATTAGGCATTATAAAATCACAAATATTAGGGAATGATAATTTACCTTAAGTATATAATGATCCTCAGATGGCTAAAGACTCATGCCAATAACGTGTTAAAAAACTAAGGACATAATATACTCAACTGAATAAGAATAAAAATACAAACTCAAATATAATTAGAGAGAATTAACAAATATTTTATTCAAAAACTCAGGAACCTAAATAATATTATTTTCTCTCATTCTCTCGATTTATTCTTATGGGTTTTTTTTTTTTTTTTTTTTTTCACTGTTTCTTTTACAAGCACATTTATATTCACATGAAATAATGGTGATTCATGAATTAGAAAGCCAAGTGATGACATGCAGGTGACACTTTTATATATATATATATATATATATATATATGAATGTTTTTACATAATTTATAATTTTTAAAATATTTAATAATATCCAATATTAACTATAAGAAATTATACTCGATGAATATCCAATATTTATAACAGAAATGACCTATATATATATATATATACACACACATTAGCACGAAGCCTGATTTTCATGTGGAAGCTCAAACTCAACTTGCGAAATGAGCTAAGCAGGTTGGAATTCAACTCATTGAGGCCTATTTGAATCCTCAGGAGTGAAGGAACCTTTTCATGTATCAGATTATGCATTTCCTGTGGTTTTTCGTTGTACTTTATACTAAAGTAGTCCAACGTACACGATCCTCACCTAGTTGGTTTGGAAAGGATTCGATATTCTTACCCTGGTTTTATAAAGAAATTTTCAAGATTTTGAGTTTCCTAATCTCCTAACTTTTTAACTTGTATCATCTCCCATTAGCTCCATTTTGAATCAAAAAATTGGGGGAAAGAAAAATGAGATGAAAAGAAAGTTAAAGGGAAAAAAAATTGTTTGGATGTCAAGGTAAAACAAGAAACAAAAAAAAAAAAAAAAAAAAAAAAGAGTTTCTAAGAAAATGAGAAGTTGTAAGTGAAAAGGCTAGAAAAAAATGGACCGCAAATGAAACGGCCAGAGCAAGCTTGGACCGCAATTTTTCTCCCCATTTTTGTAGTCTACACTAAAAGGGAGATAATTTTTCTCAAAGCTATTATGAGCTTTTTAAATTTTTCATTCAATTTTTTTCTTTCTTACTTTTCTTGAATTCCAAACATAAGAAAATTTTTTCTTTTATACTTCTTTTCCTTTTATAACATTTTTTGAGTTCCAAATGAAGTGTTGAGGAAAAATACTATAAATACTAGAAAAAGTTTACAATTGTGTATGTAATATAAATGGCAGCATAATGATTTATATATTTTTACAAAAAATAATATTAAAATAATTAGCTTTTATACATTAATGATACTGTGCCACATGAGGAGAGAGCCTTAAACGATTCAACAGATGGAGCAATAAGAGTATATTTTTGAACATTAATGAGAGTATATTTAGAGCAATGTTTTAGATGCCTCTCTCTCTCTCTATGTATGTAAGTTGTCACAAGTTTAACAACTATTATATTAATCTTAAAGGTCTATTGTAGGTTTCAGTCAATCCTAGTGGAAATTCAGGTTTAAACCATTCCATATTTTTTGTCCTTGTTTCCAAATAAGCATGTTGCATTTTCAAGTTGATAACACTAAGTTGCTTACTACATTCAACAATAGAATTTCTTAGGTAATCGTGATGATTCAAAAAGGTGGAGTTTCATATATAGATCATGTATATCACCCATCTTTTTGCCTTGCTTGTTCATATTTCTCGTATCAATATATTCACCTAGTGTCCTCACATCATGATTTTTTCTCTTGTTTGGCAACAAGGTAACGGGGGTTAAAGAGAGGAAAGGTAAACTTTTAAGAATTTTTAGACAATTAGTCTTTATTTTAACTATAATTCTATGCACCCTAATCCCTTACCTCTTTGCCAAATAAGATTAATTCACTTACCCCTCTTGACCCATTACCCTTCTCTATTAAACATATTTAAACAAGCATAGGACAATACCTTGCCCATCTCCTCTTTATCCTCCCCTTCCTTACCCCTCTTACTTAATTGCCAAACAAGACAAGGTCTTATATTAATAATAATCATGAGAGTTCATAAGATAGATACTGCTAATCGAACTATATATTAAGGTTAAAACATAAAACTAAACTTAATTTAAATTTTTTGAAAATATATAATGCTTAATTAACTTTTATTTACTTTCAAACTAATAAAGTAAGTTTGTTTATAATATATGCTTGATTTTTTTTTTTTTACTTTTTATTTATATATATTGGTAAAATCAAGATCGGATCAGTAAAATCATAAAATCGTATTATGATTCTATCCCTTAGTTTCATGTAATATCCATGAATCATAAAATTCTACAAATTTAAGATTCTACTTAAGATTCAGATCGGTCGATGATTGTGAAATCAAAGAATCATAAGATTCAAAGATTCGAATTGGGATTTTAATAACCATGTGTAGGACGAGAACAAAGATCGCCTTGGTGACATTGGAAAGATAAATGTCACAAAAGAAGGAAATTCGAGAAAGGGACCAAAACGAACCAAACACTTCCAAAACAAACGTGATGACAAGAGGCCAAAGCCTATCTGTTGGGAGTGTTAGAAGCCCGGTCACTTGAGGAGGGACTGTTATCGCCTTAAAAACAAAAAATGCAAAGGGCTGGATCATCGTACAAAAAATTCGAATAATAATTTCGTGGAGATGATATCCGAGATCAACCTAGTCCAAGATTATGATTCTTGGTGGGTTGATTCGGGGGCTACGAAACATGTTTGTAAAGATAGAAGGTTATTCAAAGTGCTTGAACCCATAGACGATGAAACTATGTTGTTTATGGATAATGGAACAACCATACCAGTCAAGGGCAAGGAAAAGTTGATTTACTTTTCACTTAGGGAAAAACCATTACCTTGACCGATATGGGTTTTGCCTCGGATTTAAAGATGAAAGTCGTATTTGGTATCTTGTTAAATAGGTTCAGGTTCAAGTAGGTCTTTAAGGTCGACAAATTTGTGTTGTCAAAAGGAGGGGGCGTTTGTTGGAAAGGGTTACCTATATGAAGGCAAGTTCAAACTTAACATGAATAATAAAACTGTTAGTTTGGTGTATATGCTTGATTCTTCGTTTCTTTGGCATCAAAGACTTGGTCATGTTAAATTTTCGTAGAATGCATGAAATGTCAAACTTATCATTAATTCTCCATATTGAAAAAGTTAATGATAAATGTAAAACATGTATGCTAAAGAAAATAATGAGACTATCATTTCCTTCAGTTGAAAGGGAAACAAGTTTACTTGATTTAATACATAGTGATTTGTGCAACTTTAAGAGCACTTCGACCTTAGAAGGAAAGAGATATTTCATAACTTTTATAGATGATTGCTTTAGATATTGTTAAGTGTATCTAATATATTATAAAGACGAATCACTTGAAAAATTTAAAGCGTTTAAAACTGAAACCGAACTACATTGAAACGTCTTAGATCGGTCGTGGTGGGATATTATGATCCCAACCTCTTAGATCGGTCGTGGTGGGGAATATTGTGATCTCAAATATTTTGAAACCATGGGAATAGTACATGAGGACATGGCACCATATACGCCACAACAAAATGGCGCGGCTAAAAGAAAAAATTGAATTTTAACCGAGATGGTGAATGCCATGTTGTCTTATTCTGGACTTAGTTATGGATTTTGGGGTGAGGCCATGCTTACGGCCTATTATTCCTAATAAGAAAATTAAGATTACCCCATATGAACAAATGAGCCCCGAATTTAAACTATCTTAAAGTTTGGGGGGTGTAGGGTAGTTGGTAAAGTCTCTGAACTTAAAAGGAAAAAGTTAGGTGAGAGAGGCATCGATCGTATATTCGTAGGATATGCAGCTCATAGTAAAGCCTATCGGTTCTATGTGATTGAATCAAACCACTATATCAATGTTAACACCATAATAGAATCGAGATATGCTATTTTTTATTTTATTTTTTTATGAAAATCAGTTTACCTCTATTCCTAGATCGAGGGATAATATACCATTTGAAAATGACACCCCTATGTCATATGATGGAGAATCATGAGAGGGAATAAATCCCCGATAATGCTCTAGAATTCCGAAGAAGTAAAAGAGCTAGGAAAGAGAAATCTTTCCGACCGGACTTCTATACGTTTTTGGTAGAAGGTACTAGAAACAATTTGGACCATGTAACTCCATATTATTGTTTCATAGAGTCGGGTCCTGTGACGTTTGATGAGGCTACGAAGTCTCATGATGCCTCCTTTTAGAGAGAGGTGGTAAATGATGAGATGGACTCTTTCATGGGTAACAATACCTAGATTTTAGTGGATCTTCCACGAGGGAACAAGCCTATAGGGTGTGAATGGATCTTCAAGAAGAACATAAAAGTCAATGGAACTATTGATAAGTTCAAAGCCCGTTTGGAGGCTAAAGGATTTACCCAAAAACATGGGATATACTACTTTGATACCTGTGCCCTGGTCGCAAGAATATCGATGATAAGAGTTCTAATAGCTCTTGCCTCTATTTACAAGCTAGAGATTCACAAAATGGATGTGAAAATGGTATTCCTAAATGGTCAGCTGGAAGAAGAGGTGTGTATGGAACAACCGTAAGGGTTTGTTGTTCCAGACCAAGAGAGGAAAATATGTAAACTCATACGATCTCTGCATGGGCTAATGCAAGCCCCTAAACAATGGAATCAAAAGTTTAATTATGTTGTTCGAAACAATGGATTCATAATCAATGAATCAGACAAGTGTGTCTATAGTAAGTTCGAAAATGGCAAAGGAGTCATTATTTGTTTGTATGTATATAACATGCTGATTTTCGATACTAATTTTGGAACAAATAGAGAAAACTAAACAATTTTTCCCTAGGAACTTTGCTATGAAAGACATGGGTGAGGCTAAGGTTATTCTTGGTATAAGAATAATAAGGAATGGTTATACACTGTCCTTGATGGAGTCTCACTACATTGAAAAGGTGTTAAATGGATTCAACTTTAGAGCTTGTATACCTATGTCTATACCGATGGATCCGAGTGTGAAGCTTGTATCGAATGAGGGAGCTCTAGTGTCATAGTTGGAGTATGCCAGAGTCATAGGATATCCTATGTACGCCATGACTAGAACAAGGCCCGATATAGCCCTTGCTTTGGACAACTAAGTAGGTACATTAGTAATTCGAGCAAATTGGATTGTCATGTAGTATATAGAGTACTGAAGTATCTTAAGAAAACCATGGACTATGGTATTTATTTCCAAGATGGGAGGATACTTTGATGCCAACTGGATCTTCAATGTAGAAGATCATGCATCCACAAGCGAATGGGCTTTCTTGCATGGTGGGAGTGCGGTTTCTCGGGCAAAGTTCAGCATTACTTCTAGAAAAAGACAAGCCAGTGGGACTTTCAGACAAGGAGAAGGTAAACATTGAGACGGTAGCGTATGGTAACATCTTACTCTATTTACGTAACTCTGTCTTGCCAATGTTTGTGGTGAAACTAGTGTTGCCACTGTATAGGCTAAGTTAGTAAGTTTATATGCCTCTAAATCATTAGCAAATAGAGTGTGTTATACATGGAACGGTTCTATACATTTAAAATGGATGAAAATATGCTATTAGAGGACAACCTTGATTAGTTTCATAGGGTTTTAAGCGATCTAACTACCCTAAAAGTAGAAGTACCTGATGATGTTTAGGCAGTCATCCATTTAGGTAGACCCCATTGATCATATCCCTGCAACATGACACTCAATAATTTCTCGGGTCCATTAAGGGCATGTGCTCAACCTCCTTTTCCCTTTGTCATAGGTTACCAAGCACTACACCCGGGATCGAATTTTACTTAATGCTTGCAATCACATAGATGATGGAACTCTCACGTTGAACGCAAGACCGGGCGTTGTACTACGCATTGGGTTGAGGGTCCAACATGGGTGACTAAAATTGACAGGTTTGACCGATCCCTTGACTTATAATTAGGACCAAGTCTCTGGCAAGGCTTTTCGTTAAGGGATCTGCTAGATTCTGACTTGCAATTTCAAAGTCCACAGTGACCACCCAATCTTTCATGAGTTGTTTCACATAACTATGTCTCACACTAATGTATCCGGACTTTCAATTACACACCTCGCTCTTATGCATTTGAAAGCATAGCCTCACTATCACAATGGATAGAAATAGGCACTATTGGCTTAGGCGCAGAGGAATCTTATAAAAATGATCTTTTAATCATTTTTTTCTAATACCAAAAGTTAGAGCAATTAACTCTACAATCATGGTAGAACTAATACATGTCTGTTTTTTAAAACCACAGGAGAAAACAACCCAACATGTAAGAATACTCAATCGCTTGTAGAAGCATAGTCCTCCTTATCGGAGATACAACTGGCATCCGAGTATTCTTCTAAAATACAAGAATGCCCATTAAAATTAATACCATAATCAGTGGTTATTTAAGTACCTTATATACCGCATGCTAGTAAACTTTCCTAGGATTGCTAGCATATCTACTTAGCTTTCCAACAGCAAAGGCTAATTCGAGCCTTTTCATACTCCAAATGTACTACTCAAGTATCTTCATTTGGTACTAAATATCAACATGTAATCGACATACAAACATATAATGACTTCTTTATCATCATCAAACTTTCTATATACGCATTTATCTGATTCATTTATTGCCTCTTTCTAAAAGAGGCATCACCAGACTTCATAGCCTCGTCATTGGATCATATTCTATGACACAACAATATGGAGCTTGACCATCCATATATCTCTAGTTCATTTCACTAGAAATTTATTAAAATCTAGACTGAAAGATTTCTCATTCCTTGCTCTTTTACTTAAGTTCTAGAGCATTATCAGGGATTTCTTCCCTTATATCATAATTTTCATTATATGACAAAGACATATTATTTTTCATTAAAATTCGATCTTTTGATCTAGAAATTGATCAAAAACTAATTCATCTTAATATATTTTGCATCACAATATCATAATGCAATGTCATTTCATCAACATTGATGCAAGATTCAAAATCACTTTTACGCACTCATCCATATTTACATTTATGAACTTCAATTTACTCATAATTAAATCATATATTCCATCATGCCATTTATATTCATCAAACCTTATGGGTAACATATGAATCATCATAATTTAGTATTTGTTTACTCTTGAGATTTGGCCACTTTTGAATCTAACAAATTGTCGTAACATGTTGATATGAAGTCATGCATAAATAGAACTCAATTTGAGTATCCAATTTATATGATGTTATATCATTGGATCAACATAAAACATAAAGTAATCATCTAAATTGTCTTTCATGATCCAATAAATTTTTATTTCACTCAAATTCACACAACCTTTATTTTTATAGAGCAAACAAAAAGTATTCATGTTCATAAATTAAAACGCAAAAATTCATGATTGCATTAACATGCATACATGCATTAATTGCATAACCATATTAAGATACATGCTTATACATTAATTGTATTATGTATATATATATATATATGAATATACATTTATTAATTACATTAATTGTACATCTCTTAACCTTGTAACTCCATTAAAATACATATATACTTATACTATTATTAGTTTTGGTAGTCTTGGCATTTATTTTCAACAACCACCCAAAATAATGTTTTCCTTTTCTTTTGATACTCAAATTATACATACTAATTTATAACAAGCATGTCTTCATAATTTAAGTTTGTTCATTGTCCAATTTAATTAATATAATGCATGACTTTAACCGCCAATATTATGCCTACCATTTTACCGATTTAAAACGCCAAAAAAAAAATCGGAACATATAAATTTGCTTTGTCATATCATGCACTAAATAGTATGTGCATCGGTTGTTAAGTACCCAGATCTGGGTTCTGGGGCTCGCATGTTCGAATCCATGGAGGACCGATATTTTTTAAGATGTAGATATTTTCTGTTAATATGTTCTGTTAATTGTATTTAGTTGTTGATTATGGTCCTGCAAGATTAGGTATTTTCTAATTATTATAGTTGTGTTTACTTGTCTATAAGCCTGCTTTTTCTATTGTGTTTCATTATCCAACAAAAATCAACACATCAAAAAGACCCGTAGCGGACCTAGGTCACGCCGTGGGTATAAATAAACAGGAGGAGACCTATTTTTTCATATCTTTTTTACTCGTATCCTCTCTTCCTCTCCTTCCCGAAGCCGCTACGTGATCCTAGCTTTCTCAAACGCTGAAGTGTAGGCGGTCGTAGTGTTGGGGGAATAAAAGCAAGGATCAACATTTAACGACAATTGAGGTAGTCTCCAGTTATTAGTTTTATTCATTATTGTTTTCTTTCTAAGATTTTAATAGTGTTTAAAATCCTTATGGAGGAGTAGACTCTTAGTTTAGGGATAAAGGATGGGTAGCCATCGATATTCCAGAGTTGTATTATACTTTTGACATTGATTTGGTCATGTTATTTTCGCACCCCTGTGGGGATTTATTCATGTTACGTGGTTTTCTTTGTGTGTGCTTGTAGCCATGTTTAGATCTCTAATTATTTAGCATTTGTCTATGAGCTTGTAGCTTAGACCATAACATAACAGGTTTCCACGCATAGTCCGGGTTGTGGTTGTACCTAACCTTAAACACAATCTTTATATAAGTTAATATTGAACTAGGAACAAGAAAGGAATTAAGTAATGCTAATGAGATAATCTATGCTACACTTAGGGTGATAAGATAGGTTGTTACTTTATACTAGTTCATTATCCTAAGCCCTAATTTAAATATTAACCCAAGCTTAGTGCTTGTAGCCTCAGCCTCTTATATCATTGTCTTAAGTAAAATGTAGTGATGGGATATGAGTTAGGCTGCCCTAAATTCTCTCCCTACACTCCCCTTAATTGAATTGACACCCATTTTGCTGTGTTAGTTGTGTTGTTATTGTTAATTGCTCACTTCACGAACAAAACTTAAAATCAACCCACTCATTAATAATTGAATTCGACTTAACCCCGATCTCTCGTGGGTATGACACTTGTATACTCGACTACGCCACAACGATCTCATACACTTGCAAGTAGACGATATTAAATCACTCTTTAAAATTCGATCAAGTTTTTGGCACCATTGTCAGAGAATCGGTAGGCTAAGCTAGATTTAGGAATTAACGAGTTCTTTTTGTTTATTACTTTTTGCATTTGTTTACTTAGTTAACTTTTAGGTTAGTAGTCAAAGTGAATTCAACTCGCTTTCCGTAATGTATGCACAGTAGACGCTCACTCAACCCGGAATTGTTACCTCGAGTTCTAGAAATTGAGTTGGCTCTATTAACCTTGAGGCAATACGAAGCAAGTGTGACCTCACACCAAGGCCGGCTACACACCACATACAATTGCAGACCACTTTGTTCCCCAAATGTACGTCGCACCAGCTGGAGTTGTGTTACCCGCCATGGGTAATGCCAACTTCAAAATCAAGCCTGGGATCATCAACATGCTTTTCACTTTCTATGGGAATCCGATAGAGAGTCCATATGAGCTCCTTGATGCATTTATTGAAATTTACGCAATGTACCATTATCAAGGTGTCTCGGCTGATACGGTTAAACTACGCCTTTTTCCTTTTTCGTTAAAAGACATAGCTAAGAGGTGGTTTCAATCCCTACCCAGGGGTGAAATCACCACTTGGAATGACCTCCATCAATGCTTCCTGGTCAATTTTTTTTTGTAAAGCCAGAGCGATGGCTATTAGACACGCAATAAACAATTTTGAACAAAAAGACAAGGAGCAATTTCACGAAAGTTGTGACAGATTTAAGGAGCTCCTTAGAAGCTGTCCTCACCACCGGTGGCCCAAGTGGGCTCTTGTGCAAAACTTCTCTGATGATCTAACAGCTTCAAATAAGTAGATGGTTAATGCTTCATGTGCGGGAGCGTTTAACTAGCAAGACGAGAATGAGGCATGATCCTTATTTGAGCACCTTAGCAAACACTCCCTCAACCAAGCCTCTTTTGTGAGGGTGGTTAGAGGGAGCAGACACGGTGTCTACGAAGTAGCACCTAATGATGATGTTAACCTTAGACTGGATGCCCTTAGTAGGAAGATGGATCAGATTATGAACTTGCATGCGAACCCTACTAATGTGTGCTTAGTCCACGTAGCTGAGTCATTGGGTGGTACTACTCTGTGTGGCATTTGTTCAGGTGAGGAACACTCTGTTTTTGATTGTTTATATGCGTCCCAATTTCCCAAATATGTGTAGGATCAGGTTTCTGCAGCTCAAGGATACTCGAGAAATAACGAGCCATTCTCCAACACTAATAATCCCGGGTGGCGTAATTAGGGATGGCAATGGGGCGGGGCGGGTACGGGGGGTGTCTCCTCCATACCCGTACCCGCCACCCAAATCCTATACCCGTACCTGCCTCATGACCCACCACGGGTATGAAGTGGATACCCGTACCCGCCCTATTACCCATGGGTATCCAACGGGTATGCATTACCCGTCCCGCACCCTCTCTAATGTGCGTAGAAAATGATTATCTATACCGGATCATATTAGTTATTTAATACTACTTTTAAAAATCAATTATATTCTTTTATTACATTGATAAACAATTTGGGTTATTAAATTTAAGCACGTATTTTTTTAATTTGAAGGTTAATTATGTACAAAACGAAGCAGGTATGGCGGGTATGAGGTGGAGCGGGGCGGGGCGGGTACAAAACTATACCCGTACCCGCCCCATACCCGTGACGGGTACGGGGCAGGTACATCGAACTCGTACCCACTACCCGCCCCACTTATTGGGGCGGGTACCCGCGGGTAGCGGGTTTTACCCGCCCCATTGCCATCCCTAGGCGTAATCATCCAAACTGAAGCAGAATGCCAGTCAGAATCAACCCACGAGACAACACAATCCCAACTTTGTAGATAACACACACCCTCCTGTTTTTCAGAGAGGGCAAAGGTATGATGCTTGACCTCATTCCAATGTTACTCATGATAACCCTCCTCCCCCACCTCCAGGACACTTCATAGTTGTTATAGAGGATGCTGCACAACTGATTCGGTCTCACTCTCAATCTATTGCCAAATTGGAGAACCAGATAGGACAGTTCGCTTGAGCACTGAATAGGATGGAGGAAAGGAGGTTATCCTCTCAACCACTCCTAAACCCCGCTGGTTCAACTAGCTCTAACCCTAGCTTACTCATTCACAAGCAAGTTAAGGTAGTGTCAATGTCAGAAGAGGAGAACCTTAGGGAAGTCGAGGTTGAGACTGAAAAGGACGTGACTCCCACTCCCATTGCTGATGGAGAGGGATCAAGAGGAAGGGTTTATGAACCCGCTATCCCTTCCCCTTCAGCCCTTGTAAGATTGAAGGAGAAGGACTACCCAAAAAGGGCTAAGGTCTTGGATTTCTTTAAAGGCAAGAAAATCAACCTGTCGTTGATTGACGTCATTAAAAATATTCCTATGTATGCTAAATTCCTCAAGGATCTCTGCTTGAAAAAGAAGTGAGCGCAGGTGCACACTCCAAAGAAGGTCCGACTCGCTGAGAAGGTGAGTAGCATTCTGCCGTTAGGCGCCACGCCCAAGTTCAGAGATCCAGGGGCCTTTACGGTCCCATGTGTCATCCAGGAAGGTTACACCAGTAGAGCCCTTTTAGATCTAGGAGCGAGTATAAACCTCATCCCTTACTCCGTTTTTCAGGAATTAGGTATAGGAGACCTTAAGCAAACTAATGTCAAACTTCAGTTGGTCGATAGGACAGAGTGTATACCTCATGGGGTGGTGGAGAATGTACTTGTCAAGGTTGATAAGTTTGTCTTTCCGATTGATTTTATTGTGTTAGATATAGACCCTATTTCTAAACGGAAGAACAACACTCCTATTATTCTAGGTTGATCGTTCCTAGCAATGGCTGATGCTGTGATTCACTATAGGATAGGAGTGTTGGAGGCTTCTTTTGGGAACCTCAGGGAAAATTGAAGTTCTCAAACTATGCTCGACATACTGAGACTGTGGACGAATTAGAATGCTACAGAGTCGATGATATCGACCCTTTCGTAGAAGTGGAAGCACCCGATTCTGCTAAAAGTGCTAATTGGAATAATGTCCCGGTCTGTGTCGATAACTGTGCGTCATCACCTAAGCTTGGTAGGATAGAGATTCGAGACCCCGATGCTGATCATGCTTTCTTCCTTGATAGTCACAGATCTAGATATGCTGTTGGGTTCGGGAATTGCTCTTACAAGCTCAACTTGATTCATATTGAGGACTTTGCATTAGATTTTGGTTGACTTTATGCTCTACACTGCGTTCTGATTGAAGACCTTAAACTTAGCGCTCTTGGGAGGCAACCCAACCTACGTTTACTTTTGTTGTGTGATTTAATTTATTTTTTGTATTGAACTCTAGTTCTTTTGTAGATCCTTCTGTTATTCCTATCTTAATTACTTTGTTTCTCTTATACTAAACACTTGTATTGTCCATATTTCTAACGCTACTAACAAGTTTGTTTAGTATTCTGTGTTCTATGTCTTCTTTTGTAGCTTGCTATTTCTGCATTCCCTTTTTGGATTTGCTCACAAAGCATAGCTAAATATGCCATACCTCAGGTCATCTCTTTCCTTTCATTTCTTGTTTCTATTTTTGTTTGATTTGCTTTGAGGACAATGCAAGGTTTGGGTTTAGGGATGGCATGTATGGTTTGAACTTTGGTTTATCCTTATAGCTCAATTTTGCTTATATTAGCTTAAGTTTTTGCATGGATTAGCATAGAATTTTGTGTGACTTATATTAAAGATCAAATTTGAGATGTGCTATGATGGTTAGGATGCTTATGTAATGAGATTATTCCTAGATGTGACTGTTGAATTTGTATTTTTGTCTTTTAACTAGTTGGAGAGATTACCACATTTCACCCTTAATCTTGTGACAAATTTCTTTGTTTTAAGTTGTGATAGCGGAAGTGTTCTTTTAGGAATTTGAATCAAGCTTTTTACTCCTAACAATGTTGAAATCAATAGCTCATCTCTTTATCTTGAGTGTTTCTATTCATATAAAAGAGTACCAATGCCTGTTCAATTAGTTAATTACCCGTAACTTGTTGGTTATTGTAACCCCTGTGTCTCGAGTAAGTAAACCCGTAGGGGTGTCTTAACAACTGGTACCTTAAGCCAACTGGGTCGGGAACTGCCAATCCAAAGCATGTTACATGGCCACAGGGAAAGCTTAAGAAGAATCAACTTCTTTAAGTCACTTTAATAAGCACCAATGCCTAATGTGAATGAAATATTTTTAAGGAATGTGTTAGCAACGGCTTAAGTTGTGAATTCCTTTGACTCGAGCCATTGGGTCTAAGGAGTGCTCTTCACTCAGTGCTTTGAGCCAATTGGTTTGGGAGTCACTGGCCAAAACCTAGCTACATGGGTCCTAGGGAGACTCACCTGACAATGAGTTACTTTAAAAAAAAAAAAAAAAAAAAGGAGGAAAAAAAAAAAGTAAACAAGAGAGAAAAGAAAAGCCTTGAGATTTCTTTATTGATTAGAGGTGATTTGTTAGGATAACTGATTCCTTTAATTAGTCTATCTATTCGTCTTAAATTTGGAGAGTTTGAAATAAGAAAAAAGGGAGAGAAGTTCTAAGCTCATTCACTAGTAAAGGGGCTTGAATCACGAGAACTTGAGTTGGAACCAGGTTAATAATAACATTACATAAATATTCTCCACTCCCAAGTACACCTTCAAGTATGCTTGGAAATAGTTGTCAAAAGTAATTCTGGCCATTATATGCTTGATTAAAATTTTTCATCTTTAGCTAGTTTAAGCTGAATCTTGCTTGAGGACAAGCAAGGTGTGGGTCTGGAGATGTTGATGTGCCTTATTTTTATGTATTTTATTTCTCATTCTTGCCACATATTCAGCTTTTACATGTATGTTTTATTGTAATCTTGGTACAATTAGGCTTGGAGTGCAACATAGCAAACAAAAGTTGTAAAGTGACGAAATAAATCGTAATTGAGGCATATTTGAAGACTACTCTAAGAAACCCGACCACATGGGTAAAAAAAGGGACTCATTCGATCGTCATTCGGTAACCCAAATAGATCTTGCAAGGCTTTAGGTATTAAACGACCAATCGGCACGAAGTACTGATCGATCAGTAGGCCATGGTAGAACGGATCTTACAGTGGGAATGCTGATCAATCGGGACATAAGATCGATCAATTGGCTGCCCACAAAAGGCCAGCTAATCGATTGGCCCATCAAAAAAGACCTGCAGTGAACCTAAGTCACGCCGCGGTATAAATAAAGAGGGGGAGACCTATTTTTTATATCTTTTTGCCTCGTCTCCTCTCCTCCTCTCCTTCCCAAAGCTGCTATGAGATTTGAGCTTTCTCAAAAGCCAAAGCGCAGGTGGTCAGAGTGTTGGGGGAATCAAACCAAGGATTAACGTTCAACGACAATTGATGGAGTCTCCAATTCTTAGTTTTATTCATTATTGTTTTCTCTTTAAGATTTTAATGATGTTTAAAACTCCCATGGAGGAGTAGACTCTTAGTTTAAGAATGAAAGACGGCTAGCCGTGCGTATCCCAGAGTTGTATTATACTTTTGACATTGATTTGGTTATGTTATTTTCGCACCCCTGTGGGGAACTATTCATGTTGTTTGGTTTTCTTTGTGTGTGCTTGTAGCCATGTTTAGATCTCCAACTATTTAGTGTTTGTCTACTAGCTTGTAGCCTAGCCCATAACATAACATAACAGGTTTTCACGCGTGGTCAGGATTGAGGTTGTACCTAGCCCTGAACATAATTTTTATATAAGTTAATATTGAATTAGGAGCAAGAAAGGAGTTAAGTAGTGCTAATGAGATAACCTATGCTACACTTAGGGTGATAAGATAAGTTATGCCTTTAGACTAGTTCATCACCCTAAGCCCTAACTTAAATACTAACCCAGGCTGTTTGTAGCCTAAGCCTCTTAAATCATTGTATTAAGTAAAATATAATGATGGGATACGAGTTAGGCTACCCTGAATTCTCTCCCTAAACTACCCTCAATTGAATTGACACCCTTTTCATTGTTTTAGTTGTGTTCTTATTGTTAATTACTCACTTCGCCAACAAAACTTAAAAGCAACGCACTCATTGAGTAGATAGTTTTAGATCACTCTTTAAAAAACTCAATCAGTGGGGCTTTATACAGAAATTCATGTGCCTCTTTGGAAGAGACACATCTCTTAAAATAAGACTTTTTTTTTTGGCAAGGGACACAACCCTTTAAAAAAAAAAAAAGGCAACGTTCCCAGTGCCCTAAGGGCTTCCGCCTAAGCAGGGTCTAGGAGGGGGGAGTGGATGTACCCAACCTTCCCCCTTCAGGGTGCTACCCTGAAGGGAGGCTGTTTCCTAGAAGTCCCAACCTGAAGGGTGCAACACTAGGAATTCCTAGGAGGTCACACATCTTGGTACTACTCTCGCCCGAACACGCTTAACTTCAGATTTCTAATGGGATCCAGTGCTTGCATATTAGTATCCTCTTAGGTGGACACAATCCTTTAAAACATATTTAATTAATTTCCCAAAAAAGTCACAAATACCCACGCAAGGTAACAGCCATAACCACTCTATGTATCGACTTATAGACCTTGCCACTGGGTTTTATAAGACAGTGTGTCAATACAAAAATTTTCTGTGTCGACGCACAACTTCCCGAGAGTGTTTATGAAGAAACATACATGTTTAAGTCAAAACACATCAAATACTTATTTGAAACACTTTAGTTTGAAAATATATCAACAAAACCTTGTTCCCTTTGCTTTGAAAAGCCAGCCGCTTGACTATGTTCATTTTCAATGTTCACAGGTCCAAGCTTGTAGTTATTAAATCATAGGACTTCAGTACATTGGTACTTGATAATACGTAAATAAAGACTGTACCCATTAATTATTTGGCAAAAAGCAAAATTCATATTTTTGCTATAATTTTGGTCCTTACTGAATTCTGCGAGTTTAAATTTTGGCCCGCTTAGTGGAACATCTCTTCCTCTCATCTTTTTCTTCAACAACTCGAAACAAACAATGGCATCCTTGTATCAAAATCCCATGAAAGTTGAATGCTCACAAATCTGCTTTTACTGGTCCTGAGGCTGGCATCTCTTTCTCGATGTTAGGACAAGAAGCAAAGCTTAAAGCCGTTGACACCATCCTCTATCCATGTATGGCCTAGTGGTCTAAGTACCTTTAACGAGTCACCTGACCTTAGCTCGCAAGACCAAAAATTTTTAAGTTGTGGGTGCAAAGAACGTTTATATTTGCACCAATCTAATATTCCAACCATTTTGTGAACCAATAGGAGGAAACCTGTTGGGGAAAACTTAATGCGGAAGCGTGGACCCTGATAACTTGATTCGATTTAAATAATATGACTAACACAAAACGAGAAGTAAACAAAAATATGAGAAAGAAAGAACAAAACAAGAACACACAATATTTACGTGGAAACTCCTCTACAATCGAGAGGAGAGAAAACCACGGGCGGAGATGGAAATTCTTTATTAACTGAACGGACGAATTACAACGACACTTCCCAGAACGAGATATATGGAAGAATTACAATCACTCCCTCTGAACTCTCGTAGCACTCAAAATCTTGGAGGAATTACGAAATCACCTATTTTTCTCTCAATGGCGGCGCCTCACCTTTGATTGGATGCAAAACGATGTGAACCCTACGTCCTTTAAATAGAGCCGTGTCAGGGAGGGCCCGATCGATCGCAACGGGCCGATCGATTAATTTCCTAAAAAAACCCGAATCTTTCCTTAAATCACCCGATCGATCAGATTCCCTCCCGATTGATCGATGACCCTACGGCAACCCCATAAAAATAAAAACAAGTAATTTGAGACATAACCTAACAAATCTCCACCTTGGCTCAAATTACATACATAAAAGAATTTCCTCCACCTTCTTCACTAAACCCCCCACACAACGGGGTTAACACAACAAAGTACGAAACCTAACCGAGCGAAGCTTGAACTTCTTGTTAGGTAGAAACTAAGTGAACATATCTGAGAGGTTATCAGCAACGCCAATCTTCTTCTCTGAATTGGCTCTTGACACATCATCTGAAACAGCCACCTGCTTCGGAACTGTGTTACTGAACTGAACTCCCTCTGGCTTAATCACCTGACCTAAATCACAAACAACTGATGACATCTTCTGTGGAGATAGTAACGAAGACTCACCAAACGTGACATGTCTACTCGTCAGGAATTGCTTGAAGCAAAAACCTTTCTACTGCCCATAAAGCCCTTGTTCACATACCACCAGTCCTGTAGACTGACCACACAAAGAGCCCCTCACACTGTGCTCAGACAGACCCCTATCACCTAAATAATCCAATCTCAAACGTCTTAAATTTGTGATTTCTAGTTCTGTCAACAACAAGGGTGATAAAGATGCTGCAACAAATCTAACAACTGTGGAACCGACAATTTCATACAACGTACCTAACCTTCTGCCCTTCATAACTGTCAATGCACCCTTAGCGACCCTCAAAACTCCACCTTCAGCTATGTACCTATACCCTTTAGACTCAAAAGTACCTAAAGAGATGAGATTCTTCTTCAAATCAGGAACATGACGAACATCGCCCAAAACCCTGATAGTGCCATCGAACATCCTAAAACGAATTGTTCCTATACCCAAAACTTTGCATGGATTATCATTACCCATCAAAGCAACTCCACCTTGAATAGACTCGTACGTGGAAAACCATTCCCTATTGGGACAGACATGACAGGAGCAACCTGAATCCAAAATCCAACTATCTTTCAAATTGGACTGAGGTTCAGACACGGACAAAAGAAAATCTTCATTCTCACCATCAACAACACTAGCTGCTATGGATCTCTGGTCAGACCTGTTATCTGCTTCTAATTTTCTTTTAAGCTTGTAACAGTCTTTCTTAATGTGCCCCTTGTTATGATAGTAGTTACAGGTTAGGTTTTGATACCTAGACTTAGACTTGCTTCCACTATGATCATACTCGGTTCTCCCACTCACAAATAAACCACTACCTAAGTTTTAAACAAAATCAGATAATTCCCTATCTACTCGTTCTTTACTCAGTAGGTTTCTCTTAACTTCATCAACAGATATAGTTTGTCTACTACCATAAATCATGCTTTCGACAAAACCCTTATATGAAGCAGAGAGAGAACATAACAAAAACATTGTCTGATCTTCATCCTTAGGAATATCATCCAATCCTTTCAAATCTTGAATAATTGAATTAAATTCACTGACGTGATTCTCAAGTGACGTACCTTCTGACATACGAAACGTGAACAACCGGCGCTTAACTGCGAGTTTGTTGGAGATAGACTTGAAATAGAACATATCCTGCAATTTCTCCCACAACTCCTTAGCGGTCTTCACTTCCAGAACTTCTGTCAAAACGTCATCGGTAAAACACATCTGAATTGCTGTGAGCGCCTTCTCATCTAACTCCTCCCATTGTGCTTCTATAAGATTTTTTGATTTCTTCTCTTTCCCATCTAAAGCTTTCTTCAAGCCATTCTGAGTCAAGAGGCCCTTAACACGAACCTGACATAAACTGAAGCTCCCTTAACCACCAAACTTCTCAATTTCGGATCTAATTGCGGACGTCATACTATCAAATCGAAATAAACAGGGCTCTGATACCAATTTGTTAGGGAAAACTTAATATGGAAGCGTGGACCCTGATAACTTGATTTGATTCAAATAGTATGATTCACGCAAAACGAGAAGTAAACAAAAATATGAGAAAGAAAGAACGAAACAAGAACACACAATATTTACATGGAAACCCTTCTACAATCGAGAGGGGAGAAAACAACGGGCGGAGATGGAGATTCTTTATTAACTGAACGGAAGAATTACAACGACACTTCCCAGAACGAGATATATGGAAGAATTACAATCACTCCCTCTGAACTCTCGTAGCACTCAAAATCTTGGAGGAATTACGAAATCACCTCTTTTTCTCTCAATGGCGGCGCCTCACCTTTGATTGGATGCAAAACGACGTAAACCCTACGTCCTTTAAATAGAGCCGTGTCAGGGAGGGCCCGATCGATCGCAATGGGCCGATCGATTAATTTCCTAAAAAACCCGAATCTTTTCTTAAATCACTCGATCGATTAGATTCCCTCCCGATCAATCGGTGACCCTACGGCAACCCCATAAAAATAAAAACAAGTAATTTGAGACATAACCTAACAAAACTGTTGAGGACTCCATATCTGAATATTGTGGAATCACACATTGGAGTTGAGAGAAAGAAGAAATTACCCTATAAACCTAGTGGGTTACTCCACCTAACGCCTATTGGTTTTAGGATGGAACCCCACTTTGGCTTATATGTGGATCTTATGTGTGCCAACTTTGTGGGTCGAATCTAAAGGCCTGGTGAATTTTAACAGAAACATCAATAGGTATTTAGCATCTATGCCACGCCAAGGGAAGTTCGCTTAATCTACTAGGTTATGTATTGTACCTGTGATGTTGACTACTGCCATCCCAATGGAGGAGAAGTTAGCAAAGCGGCAGGCAATGGTAAAAGACCCAAACAAGGCGGTGGCTGAGATGGACGTTCACATTCAAGAGAATAGCATTTCAAATGGGTTCTTTTAACAATGAAATTGAAAAAAAAAAAAAAAAAAAAAAAAAAAAGCCTCCTAAAAGCTGAAGGGACTTTAGGACCTTCTCTCCGTCTTACGGGCTTAAATTTGAAATTCATATGATTGAGGTTTGTGTGGCCTGAAAGTGTCTCGTGTTCAACTTGTATCGATATTTGCTTTGAGCTTGAGCTTGGACATGATCGTCTTCTTCAATTTTATGCTTGATTGAGTAGGCTTCATGGGTTTGATGCATTAGTCTACTTGAGCTATTGCTCAACAATTGCTTTGGACTTTTGATTATTTTCGCATCTAGGTAGTGGTTGACTTTGGCCAACTGGAAAAAGATACCCTCCCCGCTCGCAGGACGACAAGCAATGACACAAAATGCGCGTCGCAGTGGAAAAATATGCGAACACATATTTCCAGACAAACCCGTTGAGTTCACTCAATTTCTTTGTAGACCTGTTTAAAATTTACAATTAACACGAACTCTATTTCCATGCTGACATCCTTAATTTCTCTTCAATCTCAAATGCAAATCTCAAACAAAAATGTATATTAAAATTAATTTCCTCTACTAGATACAATGACAACAGTCGCAAGTGCCTCTCAACTAGATAATATATTTAAATAAAAATATGTCAAGAGTAGTACCAAGATGGGTGACCTCCTGGGAAGACTCGTGTTGCATCCTTCGGGTTGGGGGTTCTCGTAAACAACCTCCCTTTAGGATACCTTGAAGGGGGAAGGTTGCGTACATCTCCACCCCAAACCCTGCTTAGGCAAGAACTCTTGGAGCACTGAAAATATTCCTTTTCTTTTTATATCTCGAAGAAGAAAAATATTCTTTTGTTAAACCAAAAGAAACTAAAACATGCAAATGTCCCTTATATTTTAATGATAAGCATCGCTAAGGGCACTCGCCCAGCACAACACTCACCGGCACACTCGCACTATTAAAGTTACGTGATTTAGGATTTTATATTGCAAATTTTTTATTCGATAAATAGCGATAAGGTCGCGATACAATATAGGCCACTCAACCAAAGCGAGGCCTAGGACACCCGTAAAGGAAAAGGGACCAAAAAAGGACAAAGACAAACAACAAATCTATATGGAAGATCAAGGAAGCGGAGTATGATGAGAAAATTATGGAAGCGGAGCGAGTAATAAAGATAGGAAAAAGGGTGGGCTTCAATTTTGATGGTTTTGACCCTCCTCTGGTGGCAGGCATTCTTGCTAAATGATGTGGAGGGGTTGTTTTGTCGAGGCAAGTGGGCAGCTTCAGTCCTACTTCCAGTTCTTGTGCTGATCTTCTAGTTCATCTCCAACTGAGGTCCCTGTCTGAGTTGTTCTTGCTCGCTATTTTGTCCCGTCTCCCTGTGTCTGATCTGGTCTTGTTCTCCGTGTCTGCTGTGTCTTGTTTGGGGTGTCCGTCTTTTCCTGATACTCTATCCCTTTATTTTTTGTTGTTCTTTCTAGTCCCCATTTTGTTTCGGTTGGACTCAGGCCTCGCCTAGCGAGTAGTCTGTTTGTAAAGCGACTTTGTCGCAATTTATCATAAAAACAAACAAGAAAATAGGAAAGCAAAAAAAGGGAAAACAAATAAGGCACGCTAGATGACTCTAGAACTGAAAATAAAACGGGGCGTGACAGGACCATGCTGAGAGATGAGAGCACAGCATCAAAACCAGGAAGAATGGAAGATACTCAGAACAAAAACATACAATCCACCAATGCAAATCGCTCGATTAAAATAGAACCATCGCCATCAAAGCTCAACCCGAGCTTCTTCCCAGTTTCCCATGTACGGTTCCCCGCAAGAAGTTTCTCAGCCGTTATAACCTTTTTGACTCTTTTTCCGACTACCTTCTTTCTTTTTTCATGACTTGGAGGCACAGGTATCCTCTTCACGCTACTTCCGGATGACATATCTTTAAAGAATTCATGTAGGTCTCTCTCAAGTAAATTTATGCATATGATTTTAATATAATTATAAGATAAAACTAATTGAATTACAAAATAAAAGATTAAGTAATTGTTTTGCCGTTATTTGTACCAAAAGTCCATATATTTGCTCATTATTTTAACTTCATCTTAACTATTTTTTAACGACATTGTAGGCATGAAAATTTTATCATCTTTATAAATTTTAAATTGGGCCAAAGAAAAGTCTAATCCCAAATGACATCCAAGTCGAATTTAAGCCCAAAATGACTTCTAAGACAAACTGAAAAAGCCAAAATAACTACCAAGTCGAACTTAAGTCCAAAATAACTTCTAAGTCAAGCCTGAAGCCCTAAAAGTTTTAAAATCAAATTAAAAGGGCCAAATGACTCTCGGGTCAAGCCTAAAGTCAAACCTTAAATCCAAAGATTTTCAAGTCAAACCTTAAAAAAAAATGATGACCGCCAAATTAAAGTCAAAAACCATAAAGTCCTAAGACTAATGTTAAAACATAGGCCTATAAAGCTTTTAAAGTAAGTCAAGCCTAGTCTTACTAAGTATCCCATGGCCCAAAGTTTATGGCACCCTTCCTCTATAAATATAGGGCATCTTGCTTCAAATCATACACACTTAGACACATAAATAAAAATAAAAAATAAAAAAAAATTCACTGAAGAAAGGAGAAAGATAAGAGCTCTCTCTCCATTTTCTCTCTACCAACACCAAGTCATCCAAGAGGTAGTCACAAAAGCATGACAAACTCGTGCCTGATTCCCTCGAAGTTCAGTTCTTGAATTGAGATAAATCATCGTGCCCTCAGTCAAGAACCCAAGTCTGATCGTCGACAACATTAGCCAAGTTCAACAGTTGTAGAGATTGAATCAGAGGACTTTTGTTTCTTTTATTTTTGTATAGCATATTATAGAGATTGTACCCATATATTTATCAATACAGTTCTTTAATTGTAATTGTGCATTTATATTGCATCTTTTCTTTTTTATACGAAATAGGTGTTCAAAATTTTGGCACACCCAGTGGGACGATCCCTGCCTCTAATCTCTTTGCCGCTTTTAAAATTGTCGAGTTATCCAGTGGGATGATCTCTACCTCTCATCTCTTTGTCTGCTTATGAAATCATCAAGTTCTGTGTTGCAATGGCACCAAAGGAAAAAGTAAATCGATGCACCAACAAGTCCAATTTTAGGCCTTCTAACTTCATGAGCGCTGACTCCAGTCCTAGCCTTCTTTTCACTGGTGCCACCACTAGGCGCAAGGCGAAAGCCATCAACGAACTCATGGCCATGGAAAATCCAACAAATTAAACATTTATTACTTATGGCCTCCCGGCCATGGAGACCTCTAAAGTAGGGGAACTTTCTGCTTCATCAGAAAACACATCTAAGATGGCTTTAGATTCAGCCGATGATACCTTAAGCACTGACTCCTCTCCAGCGTCGCCAAGGAAGGAGATTTCTTCAGAAAAACACGTCGTGCTTTTTGGCTCCGCTAGCATGCCAGTCATGGTGACCTGCATCGTGCCCTGGAGGAGCAAGTAGCCAAACTACAGGCTACAGCGCAAAATCTTGTCAAGGTTGTCGCCAAGAAGGACACCCAACTGAAGGAACAAAGCCAGCAAATTATGGCATTAAGCAACAAACTAGAGCGCCATAGTATTGTACAAACTGGCAAGAATATGTTCGAATCTAATTCCGATCAGGAGGTTGAATCAGTGAAGTCTTCAATAGCCAATGTCGCTAGCAAGCGTGCTCCTACCTAGGAGTCAGTCCCCTTAACAACCCTATCTGTCCACCAAATCCAAGATCTGATAGCCAATCCAATTAAGGCACAAATTGGCAATAGTTCTTCCCACAGCCAACACTACCAAAACCCTTACTTCAGGAAGATTAATAGCCTTAAAATGCCAACTAGCTACCAACCTCAAAAATTTCTACAGTTTAACGGCAAGGGTAACCCGAGGTAGCATATTGCCCACATCGTGGAGACATGCAATAGCACAGGCACTAATGGAGACCTCCTCATTAGGCAATTTGTCCGTTCCCTCAAAGGAACCGCTTTCAACTAGTATACTGATCTGGAACCAAAATCCATCAAGAACTAGCATGAAATGGAGTCTAAATTTCTGACCAAGTTCTACAGTGCACGACGTACCATCAAGATGAATGAACTCTCTAGTGCAGGATAATGGGACGGTGAGCCAGTCATTGACTACATTCACCATTGGCGCACTAAGAGTCTAGACTAGAAAGAGCGTCTCTCCTAGGAATCAGCTATCGCGATGTGCATTCAAGACATGAGGCTGGATTTATCTACATCTTACTATCAATGACACCCAAAACTTTTAACTGGCTGGTGTCAAACACCCATGAGATGGACTGTAACTTTGCCAAGCATGGCCATAGATTAATAACCATCTTCGGAAACAAGAGTGCAAAAGAGCCCTCAAAAGGAGAGAAGCCAGCTCAAGGGAAGACAAAAGAGTCTTTAGCCATGAACATAGCTCCAATCAAAATTTCTAGAACACTAAAGCCTAGGAGGAAGATGGGAAGAAGCCAAGCTCGTCTGTGGAAAGTGAAAAGAAGCATCGAACGCTAAAGGAGCTCCAGCAGAAAGTGTATCCTTCTCCAGACTCAAATCTTCATGGAATACTTGACGACTTACTGGAAAAGAAACTCATTTTACTTTAGTCAAAGCACCTAGAAGAGTCCAGCAGCATAGGTGTTCCAAAGTATTGCAAGTATCATCGAGTTGTTAGCCACTTGCTGGAGCAATGCATTACGCTCAAAGAGCATATCATGAAGTTGGTGCGTGAAGGAAAAATTGTCCTTGATTCTGATGATGTGGCTAAACAAACTTAGCTACTGTAGCATTTGGAGGTTTTGCGGATGTAGTACCTGCACTGAAGAAGTTACAAACTTAGCTAGATTGTGAAAAAGAGCAAGTTATAAAAATGAACGTAACGATCCAAAGTTCTGGTGAAGATTTCTCGGCAATCCAAGGTGATGGTGATACTATCGACGGATTGATGGGGTGCACTGCTTACAATACTGCCTTGGCTTTCACTGATGAAGATCTAATGCTAGTGTCTAGGCCACACAATAGGCCCTTATTTGTGTCTGGCTACATACATGAGCAAAGGATTAACCAAAATTTGATAGATGGCGGATCTGTTGTCAACATCATGCCTATGTCCACCAAGAAGCATTTGGGGATCAAGATGGAAGAATTGGTGAATACCAAAATGATTATCCAAGGTTTCAACCTCATATGCCAAAGAGCAATGGGCATGATTCGCCTTGATCTTACCGTGGGGGAATTGTCGGCAAACACTATTTTCCATGTCATTGATTTAAGAACATCATATAACATATTGTCAGGGCAACTGTGGATTCATGAAAATGGTCTAGTTCCATCCACGTTGCACCAACGTTTCAAGTATTACAGAAATAGTGGAGAAAGGTTTGTGACAGCTGACGCCAAGCCCTTCACTGCCATAGAAGCCCATCTGGAAGATGCAAGATTTTACAATGAAGAGAAGGTAATATCTGAGGCATTGCCTTCGGTAACCCCTTCCACTGAAAAAAGCTTGCTGGGAGAGAAGCAGGTGCCATCACCCTCGCCTCAAGAAAAGGATTACCACCTTACCAAGAGCAAGTTCACCAGGCCCGGCATCTTAACTGGGGAGGTCGCATCTGGAACCCTTACCTCAACACCAATGCTCCGGTACATTCCAAAATCATGCAGAAAGCCCGAGGAGTCACCCTTTTTCGAGCGTAAAATTTCCAGTGCTCCAAATTGCCATTCAAACCCAATTTGTAAGATTTAAAGGATAAAATGATTTTTCCTCTCACAAAATCAAACCAGACCAAACTGAGTAAGCTATTAATGGCAGGTTTTGTAGCACCTTCTCAGAAACTCACTAAAGAGAAGAAACTATTACCTAATACTCGTACAAGAATTCGATCCTAACGCTTGCAAATTGATAGCCAGTTGCGGGTATGACTTTATGAACCCTACGCCATTAGGGAAGGTGGTTGACACGAAGCACATGGACTCATTAAAACCCAGTGAAAATTCCATGAGCAGGGCAGCCAAGTCATGCCTTCTAGAGTTGGCTTGGGATTTAACCCTTCCCAATCAATGAAAATCTCTATTCATCGCAAGGAAAAGGCAATATCCTCGCAATATATTTCTATTAAAGAGGGATAAGAAAGCAGTGGAAATCCTACGGTGCTGTCTGTTTCTGCATCTGTTCGGGTGGAAGCTACACCATCACCATCACGTCACTCGGTCTTTGGTAGATTGGAAGGATCCTCTCCGAGTAGAGGTGAATCTTAAAAAATTGAAAACCCTTAATGAATTTCTACTTTTAGTCGGCCTGGGAACACCTCTAGCAATAGTCATGGCATCTTAAACCAGCCACACGCCTCTATTTTTATACGACTTGGGGGCAAAATGTGTGGTGAGCAAAAGCCTAGAGTATCCGCCCTAGATAGGCTCACGGTTTCCAAGCCATCCCATAAACTAGAAATGCCAAGGAAGAACCAATCCAGGAAAGCTACTATTGTGGAGGCTAAGACTAGTGGAGCCCGTGAGTCTATCCCTCCAGAGACAAAAACCCAGCGCAGGTTAAGGATAAGTATTGATGGGAAATCCAGGTCGGTAGTTCAGGCCAAAAGAAGGTGGCTTCAAAAAAAAGGAGTTCCATCGCAAAGTGCCGAGGAGAGTGACGTAGGTGAAAGCAGCCAATCTCACGTTCTGGTAATCAAAGCTGCACTGTCCCAAAAGGGAGTCTTGCCTTGGGTACAATGATGAGTACTCTAGGGTTAAGATAGATACTGAAGGCCAACGCAAAGTTAAAGCACAAGCTTCCTTGCCAACTAACCAGACATATATCACTATGCATGAAGCTCAAACAAATGAGATACTTGTCGTCTCATCAAATCACATAACTATTTCTGAAGTTGCATTGATTGTGGGAGAGAACGATGAGGAGATCTTAGAGGTCCTAGAACCTCCAATAGGACTGGAAGACGGGGGGTAGGCTACAATAGATGAGTTGAACGAATTGAACCTAGGAACCCCTGAGGATCCTCAACCCATCTATGTTAGTGTTCTTCTAAGCAAAGAAGAAAAAGACGCATACTCAAACTTTTGGCCTTCTATAAGGACATATTTGCTTGGCCCTATAAGGAGATGCATGGGTTGGACCCAAGCATTGTTGTCCACTGCCTCAAGATCAAGAAAGGTACCGAGTCAATAAAGCAACCCAATTGATGAACCTGAGCTTGTGATTGACGCCGAGTTCATTCGGAAAGTTCAAACGCCAACTTGGATTTCCAGCATAATGCCCGTAAGAATGAAGAATGGGCAAATACAAGTTTGTGTGGATTTCCATGATCACAATAATGCATGCCCAAAGGATGATTTCCCTTTGCCAATCCCCAAACTCATGGTCGACTCAACTACTAGCCATGAGCCTTTGTCCTTCATAGATTTCACGGTTGGTTATAACAAGTTGACAATTGATCCTGAGGATGAAAGAAAACTGCCTTCCACACTTCCAAAGGGATATATTCCTACGAAGTAATTCCCTTTGGTCTAAAGAATGCAGGCCCCACTTATCAACGTGCAATGCAGAAAATATTTGATGACATGTTGCACAAGAATGTGGAATGTTCTATAGATGATCTACTGGTGAAATCAAGAAGATGAAGTGATCATCTACAATACCTTCGTTTTGTCCTCAAAAGGTTAAGGAAAGTGAGTCTTAAGATGAGTCCTCTTAAGTGTGCATTTGGCATCACCTCCGGTAAGTTTCTTGGTTTCGTTGTCCAACGTAGTGGCATTGAGATTGACAAGTATAAGACTGATGCTATTCAAAAGATGCCACTAGCTAAGAACCTTCACGAGCTCCATAGTTTTGAAGGACGCTTGGCCTACATTAGGAGGTTCATTTTCAACTTGGCAGGATATTGCCAAGCCTTCATTCATCCAATGAAGAAAGCTATACCCTTTGGGTGGGACGAATATTTTAACAGGGCCTTTGAAAGCCTCAAGAGTTACCTAACAAGCTCACCTATGCTGTGGGCAATAATTCCAGGAAAGCGGCTTATCCTCTATATATCTGCTCAAGAGAGGGCACTCGGAATATTGTGTGCTCAGGAAAACAAAGAGGGAAAGCAAAGGGCCTAATATTACTTAAGTCAGACTCTAGTGGGAGCAGAGTTGCAACACTCCCCCATAGAGAAGATCTGTTTGGCTCTCATTTTCACCATTTAGAAGCTAAAACATTACATGCAAGCTCATACAATGTTGTTAATTTCTCGAGCCGATCCCATCAAATACATTATGTCTCAACTAGTGTTGTCTGGGTGATTAGCAAAATGGGTCGTATTGAATAAATAACATGAATTTTTTTCTTTTTGGGTCAGCAAAAGGCAACCTCAAGCCTCCGAACTTAATATTAAATCTCATAAAAGTACATTATAAAGTTCTGGCGGTGGAGAAACCCACCATTTAAGATTACATCTTTTACAAAATAGAGCTTGGCACCTGCATAAGCAACTCTATTACATGACCTAGGCACCCACTTAAAATGAATACATACAAAATGGCCTTTAAGCCTTCACACATCCGATATGATCGACTTAACAAGCCACGGGACAAAAGAACTACCATTTACAATATCTATCACTACTTTACAATCTGCTTCTATTATAATATTCCGCCACCCAACTAATAAAGCAACAAAGTAAGCAAACCGGATCGCTGGAGCTTCAACAACTAAGGGATCATCAATGGTGATTGACCCAAACCAGCTTCCTAATAACGAACCAGCATGATCACTAGCCACAACAGCAATTGTACCCAAGCTTCCTCTTTTCCAGCAGCATTAGTGTTAATTTTAACAAAAGGGAGATCTTGCTTACTCCAACAATGGCTGGTATTCCTCGGATGATCACTAACCTCATCATGCTTTGGCATGTGGTGGATCTGAAATTCCCTAACATTCTCCTTTGCCGTTCTGGATACAACTTCAGACTCAATAAATTGACATCTGAAGATGAGATTACACCTGCTATTCCACAACCACCAGCAAATATATACATAAAAAAATGGAGTCTAAATCATTGTTAAGAATATTAAAGAGGGAGTCCCACCAATGCAGGAAGCCGGGATGGCCACAAGAATTAGGGTTAAATCCCAGTCCAGACACCAGCCAAACAGCTCGAACAAAGGGACACAAGAACAAAATATAATCAAGATTTTCCATCTGATATCCACACTTAGGGCAATCTTGATCAAACTTAAGTTTTCTCTTCCATAAATTGTCAGATGAAGCTAAGGCATTGTGGCAACATCTCCACAGAAAATATTTTATTTTAGGCTCACATGGCAAGGACCAAATTTTACTAATAGACTTTGTAAGGGAAGAACAAAATGAGCTCTCACCCCCACATATGTCCTCCAGTTTCTTGTTGATCCACAATTTATAACCCTTCTTCACTGAAAATGCACCAACCCTTGAGCCTTTCCAAATAATGGCATCATCCACTTCAAGGCCTTGAACAGGAACAATGAGGATGCTAATAGCAATAGCTGGCTTAAAGATTGAACGAACTTTATCAATATTCCATCTTCTAAAGGCATGGTTAATAAGGTCTGAAACCATCAAATTGGGTTCCCTTTCTACATCCATTTTAAGCAACAAAGGGGACTTTGCAGTAGGGATCCACGAATCCGACTCAATGCTTATAGACTTACTATTGCCCAGCACCCACTGTAAATCATTAGCAATAAACTCCCTACCAAGGAGAATGCTCCTCTATCCCCACGAATGGTAGGAGCCTAAATGAGCCCTAATCAGGGAAGATTTTGGAAAATAAATTCCTTTGATTATTCTTACCCAAAAAGCATCCGGGTTTTGGATAATGCGTCACGCCTGCTTTGCCAATGAAGACAAGTTAAACCCTTCAAAGTCCCTAAAACCAAGACCTCCTACCCTTTTTGGTTTATAGGGTATGCCAGTTTGCCCAATAGACTCCTCTATTAGGACCCGCCCCTCCTTTCCACCAAAAAGACGCAATGATGCTATTGAGCTTTTGACAAAAAGAGATAGGTAATTTAAAACAATGCATCACATAAGTTGGAATGGCTGCCAAAACTGAGTTAATAAGGACCTCCCTCCCAGCATAAGATAACAAAGAATTGGCCCACCCACTTAAACGTTGAAACATTCGGTCCATAATTTAACTAAGCGCTCTCATCTTAGACCTACCCCAACTCAAAATCACCCCTAAGCATTTCTCATTTTCCTCCATCTATTTAACCCCCAAAAAATTAAGACACTGATTTCTCTCATCCTCTGTGACATTTAAGGGGAAAAAAGGCCTTAGACTTATTGAAGTTAATCTCTTCTCCAGAGGCTTTGTAGAACAAATTAATGATGTTCCTTACTTTTATATGAGCATGCATATCAGCCTCAAAAAATAGAATACAGTCATCCGCAAAAAGAAGGTGGGATAAAGGAGGGGTGAATCTATTTATTAATTGTGGGTCCCGATTTCCCATAGCCATAGTGGAATTGGTCTACCTTGACAGGGCACCCATCATTAAAATAAACAAACAAGAAGATAACGGATCACCCTGTCTAAGTCCTCGACCGATTTGGATTTTCTCCCATCTAGTTCCATTCACCAAGGGGCAAACAAACACTGTCGATGCACATTGCATCATCCATTCCACAAAAATACGATTGAATCCAAATTTAATTAACACATATACTAAAAAAATTCCAATTTACCTAATCATAAGCTTTAGCTAGATCAAGCTTCAAAGCCATGAACCCTTTTTTACCCCTCTTCCTCACTTTCATTATGTGGTAGGTTTCATAGGCCAAAAAAATGTTATCTTGGATCTGCCTACACTCCACAAAAGCCACTTACTCTGGGGACATAATTTTAAGCATAATTGGTTTCAATCTATTGGACAAAATTTTAGCTATTATTTTATATATAAAATTACACAAATTGATAGGTCTAAAATGACTCATGGATTCTAGTCAATTGTTTTTTTTTGAATTAAAACTATATCAGTCTTATTGAATTTTTTTAGAATTTGCTTGTTAACTACATTAATAACATCCTCCCCCACTATTTTCCAAAATTCTAAATAAAAGATCCCTGAGAAATTGTCGGGACCTGGAGCTTTCAAGGAGCCCAATTGCTTAACTACATTAAAAACTTTTGAGTTTTCCACCTCAGCACACAATACAGAATTCATATCATAAGAGATCAGTGAAGGAATAGCTGTAGCTGCCTCTTGATATCCTGCACCCGGCTTTACCGTATATAGCTTCATGAAGTAACTACTCACTACATCATGAATATGATCTGGACTCTCCACCCAATTTGCTTGATCATCCTTTAATCTTATCATAGCATTAATCCTCCTCCTAACAAGGGTGGCTGCATGAAAGAATCAAGTGTTCCTATCACCATACTTAATCCAATCCACCCTCGAGCGTTGGTGCCAATGTCTTTCCTCAACCTGTCATATTGTCTGAATTTGCTTCTTAAGATCAGCTTCAAACGGTTCCCTTCCCTCAATATCATCAGCACTCTGAATTCCTGAAAGTTTCTACTTGATGGCCTCAATCAAGTCATTTCTCTCCCTTCTTCGATCTGCCCACCATTTAACCAGATTTCTTTTACAGTGAGCTAATTTGTTGTAGACTTTGAGCATCCTAGATCCCCTAACTGCAGGGTTCCAACTTTGGCCCACTACATCATGACATCCATTTTTAATAAGCCATTTTGACTCGAATCTAAAAAGTGGCTTCTTTTTTTTTCCAATGGCATCATCCAACAGAAGAATGAAGGGGCAATGGTCTGAGGCCACCGCCGGCTCCAAAATGAACTCTGCATGTTCAAAAAGAGACGACCAGGCATAATTAATAGCAATTTTATCAATTCTTTCTCTAACAGTTAAATGATCCCCATTATGATGAATCTAGGAGTATCTACACCCTTTGGTTTCAAGTTCCATTAAATGACAGGAGTTATAAACATTATTGAGAATTGAAATTTTTGCACTTGAAAGAGGAATTCCAGCATCCTTATCTGCAAGTGAGGACATGGTATTAAAGTCTCTAGAGGCAGCTAAAGGCTCCAATACTGCCAAGAATCTTGAACAAAAATGATCCCAGAACTCTCTCCTACGAATAGCATCTGGTTCTCCATAAATGAAGACATGCCTCCAGAATATTGAGCTCTAAACTAAATCAATCCTTGTATCAATCCACCTACTCGAGCTATGTATAATCTCTACTCTAATATCATCATTCCATGCGACAACAAGACCCCCCGAAAGGCCAATTGGGTTGACCACAAACATGTTATGAAATTTAAGCTTTTTCATTTTTGCAACTACTTTGCTCCCTTTTTGCTTTGTTTCCATCAAAAACACCAAAATGGTCTTGTATGACCGGGGCCAGCTCCCAGAGAGCTTGAGCTATTAAGGCCTGCCCGAGCCCTTAACAGTTTCAGCAAATAATACTCATGGCCCTCAAGGTGGTTGTTGTGGGACAACCACCGCAAACCCCCATAAGACTGGGATCGTGCATACTGCTCCACGTTATCTTGTTCCTGTTCCACCATAACACACTTTTCTATGCGTATTGAACATTCCATGTGCATTAGCATTCTTTCCCATTCGAACTTCCACTAAGCTTCCCCTTCCAACTTCTTGAAGGTCCTCTTAGCATATCCTTTTGATATCACCAGGTAGAAGGAGCATAAATAGTAAGTTGATACTCCAAACCTTGAGAGTCAAAAATAGCTGTTATATCATCTCCCAGCCTTTTGCTATCTTGCTTGGCAGATACCAGTTCCTGTAACAATCTTGTTTTACTAGACTATACACCAAATCCTACACATCACTCTTTGATCTTTTTCTAGCTCCCACTTGTTGAACTTTAGGAGCCGATCTTTTCCTCCCACCACCCAAGCTACTTGTCAGATCTTGAAAAGCTTGCTTAGGGCCAATTGACATAGAAGTCTGCTGAATCGATTTGTCAGAAGAGGCACTTAATAACATTGTAACTACATTCAACATTCTGTCAGAGTTTCTCTTAACTTTCTCAACTTGACTCTGAGACATCCCCTTACGATAACCCTAACCAATACTATGGGTACTAGCAGGCTCAAATGACTCCCCAGTTGAAATATTCGGCCTGATTTTTTGGTCGCCCAATTCGGTAGCCCTTAGGGAACTGTCATATTCCGGGTTTGCAATTTTATCATCATCTAGGGAGCATTTGTGTATAACATGACCAAGCTTTCCACAAGCATAGCAAAAATTAAGGAGCCTTCATATTTAAAGCTTATCCATACGTCCTTAGAATCCGGTCTAACTAGACAAAAACCTTTTTTAAGGGGCACATTAACATCAATTAACACCTTAATCCTCAAAAGTCAGTCAAGAGGCAAGCATGAGCCAGCTTCTTAGTTGAGCATCCTATCCTCGACCATTAGGAACTAAATGATTACTTGCTAGATGAAGATGTCATCTTCATTGAAATCACACCCCCATGGGAGATGTATTTTGATGGCGGGACGCACATGGAAGGTGCAAGTGCTCAGGTTGTTTTTGTCGCTCCTGAGAGACATGTCCTTCCCTAATGATTCACACTGACTAAGAAATGCTCAAATAATGTAGCTGAGTACCAAATGCTGGTCATAAGATTGGAGATGGCAATCGAGATGGGATTAAAGGATTTAAACTTTTATGAAGACTCCAAATTGGTCACCCACCAGCTCCTAGGTGACTACAGGGTCAAGAAGGAAGACCTTGTTCCTTACTTTAAATATGCAGCCAAGCTGCTCGATAGGTTAGAGGCAAAGAAGCTGGAGCATGTACATAGAAGTGCCAATGAAATTGCTGACACGCTTGTAAATCTTGCAGAGGCCATGGCACTGGGGCCAGATTAGTCAATCTTGGTCCCTATTTACAACAAATGGGTTGTCCCACTACTTAGTAATGAAAATAGGGATAATAATTTTGGCAAGGTCAATATTGTATCTGTTTTTAAAGTTACCTAAGAAGATTGGCATCAACCACTGATTATTACCTAGAGCATGGCTAGCTCCGAAGCGAGCGCCACCATAGGATGGAGAATCGCCGTCGAGCTGACCGTTTCTACCATCACAAAGGAGTCTTGTATCGCCTAGCCTTCGATGGTGTCCTTTGAAGTTTCGTGGGAAAAGAAGAAGCTATCCAAGCATGGAGGAAGCCAATTCTGCCATTCTAGGATTTGTGGTGCTCATCAATCTGGCCCTCAACTCCATGATCGCTTGAAGAGGATAGGCTAGTATTGCCCAACCATGGTCCAAGACTGCATGGATTATGCTAAGAGAAGTGATGCATGCCAATTCCATGAAAATTTCATACACAAACCACAAGAGTCCTTGCACCCATCAATTGTGTCATGGCCCTTTAAGGGTTGGGGTCTTGACATAGTTGGATTGATTACTCCAAAGTCCTCAGTCAGTCATGGCTACATCCTTGCCGCAACTGACTACTTCTCCAACTGGGCCGAAGCCATCCCGCTATGAGAAGTAAAAAAAGGAGAATGTGGTTGATTTCAGACGCACTCACATTATATACAGGTTTGCTGTCCCATGTTATATAATTTTAGATAACGAAAAGCCATTTGACAATCTTCTAGTAGCTGCACTTTACCAAAAATTCAAGTTCACCCAACACAAGTCCTCCATGTACTATGCAGCGGCAAATGGACAGGTTGAAGCTTTTAATAAGACCCTCCATAATCTAATAAAAAAGGTTGTAGACAAGTCTAAAAGAGGGTGCATGAGAAAGTTTGAGAAGCATTGTGGGCATAGCGAACTACACACCGCACTCCTACCCAAGCAACTCCTTACTCTCTAGTACACGGAGTTGAGACCGTTTTTCCATTAGAGCTTGAACTTCCCTCTTTGAGGATGGCTATCTAAGAGGGACTCACCACCAAGGAAAATGCTCAATTACGTTCGGAAGAACTTGAAGCATTGGACGAGAAAAGATTGCAAGCCTAACAATAATTGGAATGTTACCAAGCCCATTTAACGAAAGCGTTCAACAAGAAGGTGCGACCCTGTTCTTTAAAAGTCGGAGACATGGTCCTAGCATTCCGCTAGCCTATCATCATCACACATAAAATGGGGAGCAAATTCACCCCAAACGAAGCTTTACTGATAGTAGGTGGAGATGATGTTCAGGTGGGTCCCATCAATGAAAAATTATTGAAACGCTACTACCACTAAAGCTCTCTACGTCCCTTCTAGCCCACACGAGCATAAACTGTGTACGACACACCATAAATCTAAACAATCTCACCAATGGTGTAGCATGTGGATAAACTGTTGAAATACCCCACCAAGTCTAAGGTGGCAAACAATGGGGTACTCCTGGCACACAAGAGTATAAACTATGAATGGCATTTTTGTTTTTTAAGGAATCAAAATTTTTCACACTTTAAACTATGTTATGGCTTTATCCCAAGTGGAATTTGTTCTACAATGGTACATAGGCACCTTGGATTAATAAAAACATATGTTCAAACACAGTTATAATAAAAAAAAATCTTTTATTAATGGTGGTTTCTTCAGACAAGTTATAAGATGGAACTCCCAAAACATCCTAAGTTCCGCTAATGAAAGAATGGAAAAATCCAAATTCATAAAAAAAAAAAAAAAAAAAAAGAGGAGGTGAAAGGTCATGTCGAAGCGGCTTTACATCAAAATGGAAGGGCCTAAAAGCTTGGCACAGAGTTCTTCAAGTCTTAAATCTGGGTGACATCCTCTGAAGTCAAAGCTAGGATAGACTCCAAATTGGCTAGCGCCCATTTCTTTCAGGCCACCAACTGGTCAGAAGCTTTAATTAGTGGATCCAGCTCTAGCAAGTCCACTTCCAGTCTTGCTTTCTCTACTCATGCCTGTTCAAGTTCTTGCTCAAGTTCGATTATTCTTGATCAAATGGCTGAAAGATTCTCTCTTTTGTCATGGCGTTGAGTGAATAACTCTACTAAATCTCGCTCTCCATCACACAACTCTGCAAAGGTTGTATGAATTTTTTGTTGAAGGTCATCTGGATATTTCTTCCCCTCAGCCACCTTCTGTACATTGAGCAAGGCGTCTGCATGTACCAAAAATTTAGTAATAGTCCTATCGAGATCATCTTATGTCCTGTCCAATACCTTTCTACTTGCAAACTAGGATTCCGGCTTGTTGTACATTGTCCCCATCTGGGATAAGGTTGTTTTGCCAGGTACTCAAGATATTCCTTGCCCATACTACATATTGCATGAGCAAACACTAAACTCAATCCTTGTTTGGCAACCATGGTGGAAGTCGACGAAACGTTGGAGAGCTCGAGAGGTTGTCTCATCGGCTCCAAGGATGGAATCTCTTCAGCCTGAATATTGGTCACCAAAGGGCATATGAAATGCTATGAGATTTCCCGAAAGAATAAATAATTTCAAGTACGTTTTCAGCATATACCTATGCAGTTTTTTTAGAAGCCAACTCATACTTTGGGACTATTGACTTCTTCGTCCATATCCTGCATTCTTTCCCATGGGGTGGAAGATGATTAGCGAGCAAAGTAGCAGTGTTTGTTGGGCACTTTATGATACCAGCTTCATTGGCATCGATGTCATTACCGCTAGTGTCATCGATGTCTTTATTTGAAGTTTCGTACATCACCTTATCAATGGGTTCTGCCAAGTTCCCACCATCTGGAGGGATACCCTCATGAAGATGAATGGGGTCATCGCCTTTACGGTTTGCCTGCATAACATCCTCCACCAAAACGAACATGTGGCCACCAAGATAAGCATCAAATAAAAAATTAGTAACGAAAACAAGACAAGAAAGGCTAAAGGGGTATTAAATGAAACATGGATTACAGCTTTAAGGTTGAAGCGTAGGTTTGAGGAGCTAGGTATCCCTTCAAACACATTCTCACTGACAACCATCTCAATGTCAGGATCTTCCACTCCACTGTCTTGGCAGCTTTTCCTCTTCGTTTTCTTTCCCTCCTTTTGGTGTCTGAAGTTCTCAAAGAAAGAACCTTCATAGTAACTTTCAAAATTGCCATGGTGGTGCCTTTTTTGCCTCTGCCATTTTGAATGCCCTGCAAAAAAAGGGGGTGGGGGGGTCAAGCTCAGAAATTAGAAAGCATTAACCAAAAGAAGTGATGTAACCAGTGTTAAAAGGAAGTAATAGTAGAAATGTGCTTTACCTTCCCCGGTTTTGTTACGTCTTAAGGGAGAGCATCTGAACCCTGCCCCTTTCTAAAGTTCCCTGGTTAAGGCATTATACTCTAGACCAAAACATCCAACATTTTCTATAAGGTCCATAACTCCTGCGTCTTTCCACCAGTCTTGAATTCTCTTGTACTAAGGCTACTTGGATTGATTAGCCCATTGGGAAGGCTAACCTGCCCCACCACTCCCCTATATTGGCATTGTTCCCAATACTTCCTATCCCATTCAAAGGAGGCTCTTCGCTCATTACCTTTCAACACTATGGCCATGCTTTCAATGAAATCGAACTGCCTGCTAAATCGGTGCAGATTGTATGCCTCAACATGGAAGATGTTGAGTACACGTATTGGTTGGCAGGCCATGTTAGGAATAGTGTCTTGAAAATCAAAATTTTTCCTGTAATTGTTACTATATTAAAGAATGAAATTTAAGTTCCAGTCATTTCCTTATTGAATTTGTGTAAGCAAGCATACATGTTGCAAATGATTTTCTTTTAAGTAACATCCATGAGATGGATATCTTCCTCATATTACCTTTTACATGTTTTTCTAAGTGGATTATGAGATTAAGCCATAGATAAATTTGGAGCAAATGGAATGAAATGTTATTTAAAAAACTCGTAATCAATGATAAGTTTGGACTACCTGTCTGCTAAGGCTAGAACGTGACACTTTAGATGACCTGTCTTGGTCATGTGGATGGTGATTTAAGAGTCTTATGTTGGTGTGTTCAATTAGATTAATATACTGAGTTAGACCATGTGAGTTACTTGTTTCTAGACTACTACCGGAAATGAGTGACTCATTATGTACAGTTTGAATGACGTCCCTAAACCCTGAGAGTATTTCTGACCTGTGGAATTTTATTTACATTGGTGTACTATAAGTAGGTTCATAATAAATGGCCGAAGTCTCATGTGGATTGGGTGATGCTTTGAAGTGTGACAAGGATTAGGCATTCAATATGCAATCTATAGTCTCTTATAAGATATAGATGTCCCCTTAGTTGATTTGCAAGTGTTTGAATTATTTCAGAAACTTTTTCCAAAGTGTTCCAAGCGTTTGGCATTTGGAATTTATATTGTGAATTTGTTTAAGTAGGGTTCATTTACTAGGCACTAATGCAACCGGATCCCATTAGAACTCCGCAGTTAAGCATGCTTGGGCAAGAGTAGTACCAGGATGGGTAACCTCCTGGGAAGTGCTCGTGTTTCGAATAAATAATTTAAATCTAGAGTGCGGTGGGATTTATTTTGTGGAATTAAGCGTCATTAAATGATAATCAAATTTTATCATGAGACAGTAATTAATTTAACCCATTTGGATCTAGATTTAAATTGCCCCTAAGATCCCTGCGCAAGCCTCTGTTTTTTAATGCCATTAGAAAAATATTAAAGAATTCATATGATGAATTATTTGGGGTTATTTATATTTTAGTACCCTCGATATTTTTGAAAATAATAAAAAGAACTTTGACCTTTTTGAATTATACAAAATGCCTTCAGTTTTTGTCATATTAATAAAAAAAAAAGCCCTAAGTTTTTATTGCAATAATAAAAAGGCTTCTCACCAACATGATCTTATTTTTAATTGATAGAGCTTAAGTCATAGTTGCATTCTTATCAATGTCGTGGTAAAATGATAAAAATACCCTTAAGTAACCATATTTTTGAATAAATTAAGCAAAAATAGATAGCTTCTATATAATACAACATCTTAAATTTCGTGCTTATAAAGTAAGAATAAGGATGTTGAACCATTCTTTAAGTCATTTTATTGTAGCATTAATAAAAAAAATAGTTGTCACATCAACTTTATCGATAGAAAACGATGTCATCACATTGGAGTTAGGCTTTTTTTATTAATATGATGAAAACATAGGGGCATTTTTAATAATTCAAAAAGGTTAGGGTCCCTTTTATTTTTTCCAAAAATGTCGGAGTACTAAAATATAAATAAGCCAATTATTTATTCATGAGTTGAGTAAACTAAATTTTGCTAAACATTATTTATGAGATTAATAAAAGTTTAAAATTATAAAATAAAATAATTTTGAAAATTAAAATTCATAAGATTAATTTTTACATGTGGGAAAAAAAGGAAAAAAATATGTCGTAATTCGTGTCAAACGCCAGCAGCCAATCAGCATGCAACACATGTCACGCACTGGGCTACCCAAGGGATCAATCCGCGCCTTTGGACGCAGAGGGCACACCACGTGGCACTCTCTGGGACACCCCTAAGGAGCGATCTGCATCATTAGGCGCAGACCAATCCCGTGCTGACACGTGACACCTGGTGTGAAGTTTTGACGCAGTTTGACCTGTACACTTTAAACGATGTCATTGTGCTTTTTCGGCTGAATCCCACATCATTTTTCTTTTCTTTTTTTTTTTGGCTCTATAGCCTACTATAAATAGGGGTTTTGGAGATGGGGTTTAATATCCAATCAAAATTAAAGTTTTCTGAAAATATTGACTTTTGTAGAACTAAAAGAGAGAAATTTTCCGTTGAACTTTTTTCTCGTAAGTTTAATAATTTTTTAGAGCCCACACTCTGAGTTTTTGAGTAGAATATGTAGAAGGCTTATTGGTTTAGGTATTCTTCTAGTTTTTCTTTATTGAAGCAATTTCTAGGTGTTCTTCTGGTTTTTCTTTATTGGAGCAATTTTCGAGTATTCTTCTTTCCCTTTTCCCTTAATTTTTTGCTTTTATATTTATTTACAGTATTCTTATTATGTTAGTTTAATTTCATGTTATTATTATGAATGTATTAAAGTAGAGGCCTGTAGATTTGAGATTAAGAATTTTAAATCTGTAGATTTTACATTAGGTATTTTAAATCACCTGCAAGTTTAAAATTAGGAATTTTAAACCATTCTGCTACATTAACCTAGTTAAATTAGGAAAAAATTTTGAAATCTATCCCATCAAATGGTATCAAAGCTAGCCTTTGATTATATTCACAATATACATGACAGGCATAGTAAGATCAAAACAAATAGACTTGCGATTCAATAAAATAGAGATTTTAATAAATTAAAAAGGAAATATTATTTAGTTTAACGTTGATTATAATTGAAGATACAGTTTTAAATTGTTTAAAATGTAAATTGAATTAATAGTTAATTCAAGATCTGTAAATGTAAATTTCTCAAATTACATTTAGTATACGTATGATGGGATTGTGCGTATGTTGTTAAGATTAACTAAATTGGTTGGATTGATCTAATGAGATTCGAGTCAATATTTTTTAAAAAAAATAAAAAATAGAAAATAAAATTATTTTCATAATGCTAACACTGATGTCAGCGATGGCATGGAAATTTAAGAAAAAATATTTTGGTACATGTGGACATCAGTATTGAATTAAACAATAATAATTAAAAATTAATTTTTATTAATTAATTGTTTTAGAATATGATTCTAATGTAGATTGCGAGATAACCAAGTTGTAAATACAATTTAAATAAGATCACTACTTTATAAAATTCAAGTGGGAGTACAATTCAATTGTTGAAACCTCACGGTCTCCATTACCAGTCTAGTAGTACCGTGAATCGACGTCACTCCCCACGGAGGGTATCGATTTGCAGGTTACAAGGTTAGACTTCTAATATGATAAACTAAATTGCAAAGAAGTGATGCAACCACGCTGCCCTGGTGTATTACATGTATCTATATGGAGGTTTAGGTAACGGTTTGCACTTGACTAGCGTGATATATTAGCCTCCCCGATGAGCTCTGTTGTTTCATGTTAGAGACTAAGGAAAAGTGGTGAGTTAATTAGTTTAGTAAGAGTTACGAGAAAACATGTTAATTGAGAATAGTTCTCACCTAAGCTAATTTTATAAGCCCCTCTGCCGGGCAATAAGGAATGGTGTGTTTGGGTCATCATTACGTGCATGATAGTTCAATTTTGTGGACACCTGACTCATTGTGTTTACTAAATTTAGAAGAATAGATATCACTGCATTATACATAACTTATATTATATAGTTACACAAATGTTTGCATTTACATAAATTAATAATGGCTGCGACTAGTGCACTTCACTTAATTCTTAAGGATAACGCTTTCACTGGACCTAATTATTTCAATTGGAAAATGAATTTGGACATAATATTAATACGTGAGTCACAAGTTTGTTCTCACTAATGCTCAACCTACAGTGCCCACCGATAATTCTTCAACTACTATTATAGAGCGTTACAAATGCTAGCATAAGGCTCATGAGCTAGCTAGATGCTATATTTTGGCTTCGTTGTCAAATGTTCTCAAGCATCAGATGCTTGAGATGGAAATGGCAACTGAGATGATCAAACATTTAAAAAAAATGTTTGGTGGTCAAGATAGGACAGCTAGGCAAGAGCTAATGAGGAAGCTCCTCAACATGAGAATGTCAGAAGGAACACTAGTTTAGGAACACGTCATGAAAATGATGGCGTGTTTGTCTGAGTTGGAGATTCTTGGTGCTAAGATTGACTGTCAATCTCAACCGGACATCATCCTTAGTTCTCTATTTGGCTTGTTCATACAGTTCAAGCTTAATTACACAATGACTAATAAAGATTATTCATTACGTGAACTGATGAAGGAGCTGCAGGTTGCGGAGGGTGTCATGTGAGCCAAGGGAAGTGTCCAGTTGACTCAAGCATCAAGGACTAGTGGGAGCAAGCAGTCTAAGGGACCAACGGGAAGGAAAGGGGAAGGCAAAGTTGCTAGTGTAGCGACTAAGTCTAAAAAGAAGCCGGCAAAGGGAAACTGTTTCTTTTGTGGTAAGATGGTCCATTGGAAGAGGAATTACACCAAATACATAGCTACCCTTCCTGCAAAGACTACCAAGCCATCTGGTGAAGGTATGTTGATATCTCACTTAGTTGAATCATGCGTAATTGAGAGTCCGCTAGGTTCCTAGTGTGTAGACTCAGGTTTAACTTACCATGTCTATAACATATTACATGGGCTCAGGCAAACCAATAGACTGCATGATGGAGATGTGTACCTGACAATTGAAGATGGTACAAAAGTAGCGGTCTTAGAAGTAGGAAATGTTAGCTTAGTCTTTAGTGGCCGGGTTTTGAGTTTGAAGGATTGTTTATTTGTACATGCATTACATAGGAATTTTATTTCTGTGTCTCGTTTAGTGGATAATGGTTATTTAGAAAATGTTGGTTCTAAACTTTTTATTACGAGAAATAAATTGTTTATTTACAAAGATACATGTGTGGACGATTTATCCATGTCATTTCCTGATCAAGACTCTTATATTTGTTTGAATGAATCTAACACAAGCTCACTTGTTCTATCTCTTAAAAGAAAACACCTTAAAAGGGATAATGCCTTCACATAGCACCAATGCTTAGGTTACATTAATTCTAACAGGATCCAAAGATTGGTAAAAGATGGATTGATAGAACCTTTGGACCTGAAGTCCTTGCCAGTCTGCTAATCTAGCATGGAAGGCTAGATGACCAAGTCTGTCTTTAAGAGTAAAGGCAACAAGGTTGGTGACTTGATTGAGCTGATGTATGTGGACCAATGTACATTCAAGCAAGAGATGGGTATGAGCACTTCATCACATTAACTGATGGTTACTCCAGATATGGATATATTTACCTAATAAATTGGACTCTTTTAAAAAATTCAGAGAGTCTAAAGCTAAAGTTGAAAAACAATTAGGTAACCAAGTCAAGTCCCTTTGATCAGATCAAGGTGGAGAATACCTTTCAAGTGAATTTCTGGATTTTCTAACTGCAAATGGAATAAGATCTCAACTTTCTGCTCTGGATACACCATAGTAGAATGGTGTTACAGAAAGAAGGAATAGGACATTGTTGGAGATGGTAAGATCCATGATGAGTCATGCTACTTTACCAATCTCTTTTTGGTATTATGCCTTGAAAACAGCAGCATATCTCCTTAACTTAATTCTATCTAAGTCAGTTCCTAAAATGCTTGTGGAGTTACAGATGGGAAAAAGCCAAGTTTCGGGTACCTTCGAATTTGGGGGTGCCCAGCACATATGTTGAAAAGGAATCCTAATAAGTTGGAATCAAGGATGAAGGTATGTATATTTGTTGGTTATCCCAAAGGAGCAAGGAGTAGTATATTCTATAGCCCTTCTAAACAAAAGGTGTTTGTAAGTGCAAATGCAAAATATTTAGAGGAGGATTTTGTTATGATCTTTGGTAGTAGCCGTTAGTAGTCCATGAATTAGTGTTTTGGCGGGAGAGTTGGTTAAGTGTAGTCAAGTGTTATTTTCCTTTTAGTCTTGTTTGGCGGCTGTATTAGAGGTCAATGGAGGCTTTTGTCCTCATTCCTTGTATCTAGTTTAGCTATAAACAAGTGGAATCTAGGTTGGAATGATTCATTAATGAATATACTTAATACTTTTCTCCTTCTCAACTCTATGTTCTCTCTATTCTCTCATCTCTTTCACATTCTTTCTCATCTCACATTCTCTTCTCTTTAGGTTATGATTCAAGTTGTATCTTGAATCATAACATTTGGCATCAGAGCCTTAAGGCTTAGTTCCTAGCGGTTGTTTCATTCTTCATTGAAGAATTGCTGCTACTTAGTTGATTGGAGCTGTTTGTGGATTGATTAACAACAATTAATAAAGAATTGAGTAAAATTGTGATGATCGGCTATGATTCCACTATATTGAGGAGAATTCTGAGAAATTGAGTGGATCAATCGATGTTAGATTGATCCGTGCACTAAAGTGAAGTTGAGCTTAAGAATCGACTATGATTCCCTTTGAACATGCAAGATTGAGCAGATCCTTACATAAGGATCTTGATTCAGACTGAGTGCATTACTTAACACTTGCAATTTGCATTATAACCTGCTTATGCTATAATTTATTTATGCGATTGTCCTCAATCATGCAAAGAGGAGTTACAACTAAAGCTGAAGCAGCTTCCTGTGCTGTTGCACTAGCTGCTAGTACTGCAACAGCTGAGGAAAAGGATGCTGGAAATGCTCCAATCGCAGAATCTGCCCAACCAAATGCCAATATGTCACGGCAGATGAACAACTTGTATGTTGCTATACAGCAGAATCAACAAGATTCTCAAGCTTTGAGGGGATAAGTCAACGAAATGCAGCAATTGCTGGCTAGGCAAGAGGCTTCTATTGAGCAAACTCAGAACTTGTGCTTACAAGTCTCCAATAGAGTTCAAACTATGGAAAGTCCAGTTACTGCTTTGCCTCTGTTACCAGCTAGCCAACTTAACTCTTATGTAAGTCCTCAATCTTCTGCCAGCAGTGATGCTTCTACAATTGTCAAGCATGGTACTTCATTCAGGCAGCCTAGAATTGATATGGAAATAATTGATGGTACTCATCCATAATCCTGGATAAAGAGGTGTAAGAGGTACTTCCAATTCTGCCATATATCAGAAGTGCAGAAGGTTGACATAGCGACAGTTTATCTCAAAGGTGATCAGGAATCTTGGTACTTTGGTCTAATGAGAAGTAGGACTTCGATAACTTGGCTGGAATTTGTCAAGGGATTGTGTGATCGCTATGGGGATGAGGATGTAGGTGACATTGTGGATCATTTCAACAAAGTAACACAGACTTCATCAGTCAAGGAATATATGACAAGATTTGAAAACTTACGAGCAATGATGTTGATTTCTTATCCAAACACTGCGGAATCATACTATGTCTCAAGTTTTATCAATGATTTAAAGTTGAGAATCAAAGGCCAGGTCAAGGCATTGGAGCCAGCTGCCTTGTCATAGGCCTATTCCAAGGCTAGACTATTTGAAAACACTCTCACCACTTCAGCTGAACAAACGAGAAGCAAAGTTGGTCAAGGTGGAAGCACTGGAACTTCATCAAACAATAATATCAATTCGGAAGAGAAAAAGGCTCAATGATTGTGTTTTAGATATAATCAAAGCCATAAGTGAAATCCAAAATATCTCATGGCTATAGCAGGAGTGGATGGAGAGGAAATTGCAGAAGAATGTGAAGTTACTGATGTTGTGGAAGAGGAAGCCTCGGAGGACTTATATGAGCCAATTGAAGATGAATTGGGCATCTCAGTACAGCCCTTAACTGGTGATGGTCATCATAATACCATCAGGATCTGGGGTGAAGTTGGGCAAAGGTCTATTTCGATATTGGTGGACAGTGGAAGTACGCACAGCTTTGTGGACCTAAAAATTGTAAGAGCTGTGGGCCATCAAATGATAAAAACTCACCCATTGACAGTGGCCATAGCTGATGGTAACAAAATTCTAACTCAGACCAAGTGCAAGCAGTTTTCTTAGTTGATGCAGAAGCGTAGGTTCACTTATGATTTTCGAGTATTGAGACTGGAAGGATGTGATATGGTCTTAGGTGTGGATTGGATGAAGACCATTAGCCCCATTGTTTTTGATTTCTTTGAACTTACAGTTTCATTTTATAGAAATGGACAAAGAATCATGCTTCAAGGCATAAGAGAGCAGGGCCAGCTACAGATCATGACAGGCAAAAGGATGGAAGGAGTAATTCGAAAGAAATCTTATCAGTGGATTGGGCACCTTTACTCAATTAAAGCTGCTCCAGTTGAGGAAAGATCCTTATAGATTCACCCAGAGCTAAGTAAACTGCTACAAGAATACCATGATGTGTATGATCTTCCCACTGCTTTGCCTCCCAAACATGTGCTCGATCATGTCATACCTTTGAAGATGGATGCCCAACCAGTGAGCCTCAGACCCTACAGATATGCTCACGCTTAGAAAAATGAGATAGAGAAGCAAGTTGAGGATCTGTTAAGGACTCATTTCATCAGACAAAGTCATAGGCCCTTTGCTTCACCAGTGATCTTGGTGAAGAAAAAATATGGAAGTTCTCAAATGTGCCTAGATTATAGACATCTAAATTCCCTCATAATCAAGGCTAAGTTTCCAATTTCGGTCATTGATGACCTGCTTGATGAGTTACATGGGTCCAGTTGCTTCTCAAAACTTGATCTAAGGCAGGGGTATCATCAAGTTAGAGGTGAGGAGGACATCCACAAAACTGCTTTTCGTACTCACCATGGGCATTTTGAGTATGTGGTGATGCCATTTGGCTTGACTAATGCTCCAGCCACATTCTAGGCCCTGATGAATGATATTTTTAAGGCTTATCTAAGGATGTTCATCTTGGTTTTCTTCGATGATATATTGGTTTACAGTCCAACCATGGACAAACATTTGGAACATCTTCGATTGGTGTTCAATTTGATGAGGCTCCATAGACTATATGCTAAGCAGTCCAAGTGCACCTTTGCTACTCCAAGTGTAGATTATCTGAGACACATTATATCCAAGGAAGGGGTAGCCACTGATCCTAGCGAGATACAGGAAATGTAGGATTGGCCAGTTCCAGGAACCATCAAGCAGTTGAGAGGATTTCTGGGCTTAACTGGTTATTACCGTAAATTCATTGCAGGGTACAGTTCAATTGCTAAACCACTCACTGATCTGCTCGAGAAAGATGCGTTTGGTTGGAATAATTTAGGTCAGGAGGCTTTCCTTCAGCTTTGTGTTTTGCTGTAGTGCTAGCAATGCCTGATTTCAGTCTTTCCTTTGAGTTAAAGACTGACTCAAGTGGCGTGGGAGTTGGAGCGATCCTTCCACAAGCTGGAAGACCCATTGCCTACATGAGCCAAGCCTTGAATGCTAGGAACTTGGGGCTCTCAATCTATGAGAAGGAATATCTTGCCATTCTTCTTGTAGTCCAAAAATGAGGCACTACTTGGAAGGCCATCACTTCATTATTAAGACTGATCACTAAAGTCTTAAGTATTTGTTGGAACAAAGAATAACTACTAGAATTCAAAAAAGGGGCTCTTGAAGATGTTAGGCCTTGATTACTCTATTGTTTATAGAAGCGGTAAGGAGAATGTGGCTGCTGATGCTCTCTCCAGAAGCATGGAAGGAGTTGTTTCTGCTGATTGTAGTGTTATTTCAGTTACTCTACCCAGCTGGATGGAGGAAGTTATGCATACTTATGAAGGAGATTCCTTTGCTTAAGATTGCCTCACAGCTAACAGCATCAATCCTGTGGATTGTTCTACCTTGGCCATAACTGTGAACAATGGACTTATAAGGATCAAAGGAAAAATCGATGTGGGGAAAAGCACTGAATTGAGGAAGCAGGTCACTTCAGCATTTCACTCTTCTGCTTAGGGTGGTCATTCTGGAATCGAAACAATTTATCAGAGAATGAAGCAGTATTTCTATTGGCCTGGGATGAAGAATGAGGTTCTATATTGTGTTCATCATTGCGAAGTTTGTTAGCAGACCAAGAATGAGCACATTCCCTATCAAGGATTGCTTCAACCCTTAGACATTCTTGAGAGGCCTTGGCAACATATCAACATGGATTTTATAGAAAGTCTTCCCAAGTCTGAAGGGAAGGAAGTCATTTGGGTGGTCGTTGATCGGTTCACAAAATTTGGGCATTTTGTCTGGCTTGCACATCCTATCACTGCAACCAAGCTTGCTAAGCTATTCTTTAATCAAATATATAGGCTCCATGGCCTTCCTTAGTCCATTGTCTCTAATCGGGACAATGTCCATTGTCTCTGATCGGGACAAGCTCTTTATAAGTCATTTTTGGACCGAATTGTTTGACTTGTTGGGAACAACTCTTTTCTTGAGTTCATCACACCATCCACACACAGATGGCCAAACAGAGCATGTGAACTAATGTGTAGAGCAGTACCTCAAAAGCATGACTTTCACCAATCCTAAGCATTGGTATGGCCGGCTGTTCTTAGCTGAATATTGGTATAACACCCACGCTCACATTGCTCTGAAGACTACACCATTCAAGGCAATGTATGGTTATGAACCACCATCACCAATTAGGCTGCAAGGAGCTGTGTCAGTGGTTCCTGGTGTTTCTAATTTTCTAGCGCAACGAAGATAGTTGATGCTACAACTCAAGGATCAGCTGCATATAGCACAATCTCGCATGAAATTCTTTACTGATAGGCATAGAACTGACAAATCTTTTAATGTAGGTGATTATGTTACTTGCGGTTGCAGCCTTACAGGCAAAGTTTAGTGGCGGTTTGAAAGAATGTCAAGCTTTCAGCATGTTATTTTGGACCATACAAGATCCTGCAAAGAGTGGGAGCAATTGCCTACAAATTGGAGCTACCTCCAGATTGTTCAGTCCATCCTGTTTTCCATGTTTTGTTATTGAAGAAGCATATCAAAGATGGCTGCTCAAGCACTGCAAATCCTCCAGCTACTGCAAGCAATGGCATGATCATACAGGAACCCTTGGCTGTGCTGAAAACAAGACTGCATTCTTCTAACAAGCTTGAAGCTCTTATTCATTGGGTTAACTTGGATGAGCATCAATGAACTTGGGAGGACATGAATTTTATTCGTAGTCAATTTTCCACTTCCATTCTTAAGGACAAGAATGTTCACAAGGGGAGGGAAATGTTATGATCGGTGGTAATAGCCGTTAGTAGTCCATGAATTAGTGTTTTGGCGGGAGAGTTGGTTAAGTGTAGTCAAGTGTTATTTTCCTTTTAGTCTTGTTTGGCGGCTATATTAGAGGTTGATGGAGGCTTTTTGTCCTCATTTCTTGTATCTAGTTCAGCTATAAATAAGTGGAATCTAGGTGGTAATGATTCATTAATGAATACACTTGATACTTTTCTCCTTCTGAACTCTGTGTTCTCTCTATTCTCTCGTCTCTTTCACATTCTTCCTCATCTCACATTCTCTTCTCTTTAGGTTATGATTCAAGTTTTATCTTGTATCATAACAGATTTTATAGTAGACTACAAAAGTAAAAGTAAAGTAGTGTTAAAGGAATTGAGAGATAATGACACTAATTCTGAACAAGTAGACACATCTCAGGACACAATGGATGTATTAGATGCACCTACAGATAGGACCAAGGATGTTCCAAGTATGTGAGAGCCTAGGCATACGGGGTGGATTGTCAAGGCACGTGACAAGTTCATGACGGGAGCCTTAATGGTTTGCCGTGACATTGAATCTGATCCTCTCAGCCACAATGAGGCAATTAAAGACAAGCATGCTGACTAGTGGGTTTGGCAATGAAATCCGAGATAGGATATATGTATTCTAATCAAGTTTGGGAACTTGTAGAGGCACCGAAAAGCATTAAACCTATTGGATACAAATGGGTCTACAAGAGGAAAAGAGGAGTGGACGGGAAGGTAAAGACCTTCAAGTCAAGATTAGCTGCTAAAGATTTTACCCAAAAGGAAGGAATCGATTATGATGAGACCTTCTCACCAGTAGCCATGTTAAAATCCATAAGGATACTCCTATCAATTGCAGCTCATCATGATTATAAGATTTGGCAAATGGATGTCAAAACAACCTTTTTGAATGGTCATCTTGACGAAGACATCCATATGGTGTAACCAGACAGTTTCATTGGCAAAAATCAGGAGCATATAGTATTCAAATTAAAGAAGTCCATATATGGGCTGAAGCAAGCATCACGCTTATAGAATGTTAGATTCAATAAAGTGATTAAGTCTTATGGATTTGAGAAATTGGTTGGTAAACCATGCATGTACAAACGTCATCAAAAGAAAGTAGTGACCATCTTAGTGTTATATGTGGATGACATACTACTCATTGGGAGAGATATAGGTGTCTTATTAGCTATAAAGATTTGGTTGTCAAGTTAGTTCGATATGAAGGAGCTTAGAGAAGCCAGCAATATTCTTAGGATCAAGCTTTTGTGAGATCGTAAGAATAGGATGTTGGGTCTTTCTCAAGCGACTTATATTGACAAGATGTTGTCAAGGAATCACATGGAGAACTCTAAGAAAGGGCTTTCTTGTTTCAGGTATGGAGTCCCTCTTTCTTTAGAGCAGTTTCCTAAGACACCCCAAGAGGAAGAGCAGATGAGAAATGTTCCATATGCTTCAGCTATGGGAAGCTTCATGTATTCCATGTTGTGCACGAGACCAGATATCTGCTATGCTAGAGGCATGGTGAGTAGATGTCAGTCTAACCCAGGTTTGATGCACAGTGATGCATATTCTTAAGTACTAGAGATTACATGCTAATCTTTCATAGAGACAAGCTGGTTCCAGTTGGCTATACTGATTCAGATTTTCAATCAAATAGAGATGCTAGGCATTCAACGTCTAGATATGTCTTTACCCTTGGAGGTAGAGCAATCAGTTGGAGGAGTGTCAAGCAGTCTTGCATTGATGACTCAATCATGGAAGTCAAAGATGTTGGAGCTTCAGAAGCTGCAAAGGAGGCATGTTAGCTCAGAAAGTTCTTGATAGATCTTGAGGTTGTTAGAGATGGTCTAACACCATTACAATCTTTTGTGACAACTTGGGTGCGGTGGCTATTTATAAGAACCTAGAAGGCACAAGAGGTCCAAACGCATTAAAAGGAAATACCACCTTATTAGAGACTACGTGGAGAAGGGAGAGATAGCAATCTTGAAGATAGATGCGAGCAATAACCTTACAGATCCATTTACAAAGACTTTGACTCATAAGACCTTTGAATCACACTTAGAAAGAATGGGTATAAAGTTTATAGTAAATTGGATTTAAGACAAGTGGGAGATTTTTAGAAACAGTGTCCTGAAAATCTAAATTTATCCTGCAATTGTTACTTTATTAAAGAATGAAATTTAAGTTCAAGCAGTTTTGTCTTTAAATTTGTGTAAATGAGCATATATGTTGCATGTGATTTTTCCTTAAGTAACATCCATGAGATAGATGTAGTTCTCAGATTACTTTTTACATGTTTAGTCGAAGTGTATTATAAGATTGAGCCACAGACAGACTTGGAGAAAATGGAATAAACTGTTATTTGAAAAACTTATAGTCGGTGATAAGTTTGGACTACCTGTCTGCTAAGGCTATAATGTGAGACTTTAAATGACCTGTCTTGGTCATGTGGATGGTGATCCAAGAGTGTTATGTTGGTGTGTTCAATTAGGGTAATACACTAAGTTGGACCATGTGAGTTACTTATTTATAGACTACTATCGAAAATGAGTGATTCATGATGTACAGTTTGAACAACAACTCTAAATCCTAAGAGTATTTTGGACCTGTGCATGGAATGTTAGTTGCCCTAGTGTACTATAAGTAAGTTCACAATAAATGGCCGAAGTCTCACGTGCATTGGGTGATAGCATGAAGTGTGATAAGAACCAGGTATTCAATATGGAATCTACAATCTCTTATGAGATATAGATGTCCCCTTAGTTGATTCGTAACTGTTTGAATTAATTCAAAAACTTTGGCTAAAGTACTGTTTGACATTTGGAAGTTATATTGTGAATTTATTCATGTATAAATGAATTATTTGGAAAAGGGCCAGTCGGTAACTAATAGAAGAGCTGTGAGAAAATAGTGATAGTAGTTTTAATTATTTTTCGCCATAGATATCTAAAAGATGAGTTGTTATTGTCAATATAAGCGTATTTGAGAATTATCGAATAAATAATTTATGTCAAGAGTGCAATGGGATTTATTTAGTGGAATTAATTCTCATTAAATGGTAATTAAATTTTAACGTGAGAAGGAAATTAATTTAACCCATTTGGAGCTAGATTGAAATTGTCCCTAAGGCCCTTACGTAAGCCTCTATTTTTTTAATGCCTTTAGAAAGATATTAAAGAATTCATGTAAAGAATTATTTATTCTTAAGATGAGTAAATTTAATTTTGCGAAACATTATTCGTGAAATGAATAAAAGTTAAAAACTAAAAAATAAAATGAATTTTCACATGTGGAAAATAAGACAAAAAAACAAATCGGAAAAATCGGTCGCAATCCGTGACAAACGCTAATAGCCAATCAGCGCATGACCTGGGCTGCCCAGGGGATCGATCAGCACCTATGAGCGTGGACTAGTCAGAGCATCCCACGTGGCACGCTTTGGGACACCCTTAAAGGGAGATCTGCGCCGTTAGGCGCGGACCAATCCCGTGGTGACACGTGGCACGCTGTTTGAAGTTTTAACACAGTTTGATCGATACGCTTTAAAAGGCGTCATTTTGTTTTTATAGTTGAATCCTACATCGTGTTTCCTTTATTCTTTCGCTCTAGTAGCCTACTATAAATAGGGATTTTGGAATCAGGGTTTAACATCCAATCAAAATTAAAGTTTTCTGGAAGTATTGACTTTCGGAAAACTAAAAGAGAGAAAATTTTCGTTGAAATTTTTCTCTTAAGTTTTATGTTTTTTTGAGCCCACACTTCGAGTTTTTGAGGAGATTGCGTAGAAGGCTTCTCAGTTTCAGAATTTTCTGGTTTTTCTTTGTTGGAGCGATTTTTAGGTACTCTTCTTTCCCTTTCCTTTTAGTTTTTCGTTTTCCAATTTATTTACAGTATTATTATTATGCTAGATTATATTCATGTTATTATTATGAATGTATTAGAGCACAGGCTTGTAGATTTAAGATTAGGAATTTTAAATCTGTAGATTTAAAATCAAAAATTTTAAATCACATGTAGGTTTAAAATTAGAAATTTTAAATCACCTGTAGGTTTAAAATTAGGAACTTTAAACCGTTTCACTGTATTAATCTATTTAAATTAGGGAACATTTTTGAAATTCATCCCAATAGGCCAAATGCTCATTATTAAGTCCGTCATCATCTTTCATTCCTTGAATCTTGTTAGGATTTAGAATAATTGCGCCCCAGTTCATTGTGGTGCCATCTTGAATGAGCTCGTGAGATTCATTTTCCTCATAAAGCTTAGCTGGCCCAATACCACCATAATGAACCATTAAGTCAGGTCATTCTTGATGGGTGTCAACAAGCAAGCCATGCATAGACAAACTCTAAACCATAATGAAGTTGAAGGTGACTCCGGTACCCGGGGTTTCTCTTCGGCTTTTTTTTTTTTTTGAGGACCAAAATCTGGGCTCAGATTCCGGTTTTGATGTGCGGGGATCGGCAATGAGGGTGAGGATGATGGTGAGGATAATGGTGGTGAACAGCTCCAAAATCGGTAATGAAGATGATGATTAACGAAGATTGGGCCGAGGATAGGTAGCTTTGATACCAATTGATACAATACAAAATGAAATCAACTGAAATCTCAAGCTAATAGTATTATATTTGATAGATTACCTCCAATAATGGAGGATTTTATATAGAAGAAAGGCGAGAAGACATACAAAAGAAATAGGGAGAGAGAAACACACACAACATTCAACATGACTAACTCTAATCCCTAGCTCCCTATTTATATAAGAAAACTCCAAAATATCTTGGGGTGAGGTGGTAGGGATGGAAGCTTCTAGAATGTGGTAGAAGCTGTGGTAGGCATAGTGGCTTCATGGATGGCGAGCTGCGTGCTGGTAGTAGCAGAGGAGAAAAGGCTGGCGCAAGTGGAGATGTGGTATGCGGTTGGCGACCGGGGGTTGAATGTATGTTGGCGGCAGGCTGGGAAGGAGAGAATGGCGGTAGAGATGGTGGCGATAACTGGGAGAGATGTCTTGGCAGCTAAGCGGTACTCGTATCGTATCAATATGAATCTAGCTTTTCTCACTAAAATGCCTTGCACTTTCAAGATTTTCACGATTTTGGATCCGTCGGTAGGCGATGTTAGGGTTCCAGTGACGTTTACTTGCCAGCGAGCTTCACGAGTCGGTTCACCCGGTGGGTAAGCCAGTCTACGGGATGACAGTGACAAGTATAAGCAGGGATTTGAAATTTGGTTTGAGGGTTTTGATACAATCTGAGCATCTCCTAACTTGCCAAGCTCATGCTTTCCACTACCGCAAAGGCCCATCTCGCCATTCTTCTCGCCAAGCCACTATACATGGCGATACTTCAACACGCGCCCAACAAGTTATTGCCAACGTTCACTTGGCAGCCTTCCATCATACGCGCCAATCAGTCCTACCTTCTACATCCTTCCATCACTGCCACCTCACCATAGATATTTTTAGATATTTTGTCTATAAATGGGGAGAGATTAGCTAGGGTTAGGTATATGTTGAATGACATGCGTGTTTCTCTCTCTCCCTCCTCTTTCTTTCTATGTCTTCTCCCCTTTTTTCTAAGTAAAATCCTCCATTATTGGAGGTAATCTATCAAAATTATACTATTAGTTGTGATTTCAGTTGATTTATAATTTATATTGTATCAGGTTTCTTATGGAACTTTTTGTTAAAAAAAGAAATACTGAAAAGGTATTCCCTTTTTTCATTATTTCATGTTTAACTCTTTAAATTTTCATCTAATCCTTGAGAAGATTCTCACATTGCCGTTCAAAAATTTTGCACCCCAGTAAATGCAAAAAAAGTGTTTATGAAAACATGATTTAAGTCGTATGACAAAAGGGGGCTTCTCAGGAAACAATTTTTTAAATTTTGTTAACATAATGTTTTCTGCCTCGATCGCCTCCGCCTTGGCCTGCTCAGTTCCCATCCCTCTGCCACCGCCTCCTACTCCGGCTCCATCCAACTCCACCTTCAATTTCCTCCCTTTTTCTTCTTTTTTCGTTGAAATCACCCGTGGATGATGACCTTTCGTCTTCCCCCTTCCCCTCTCGACTCTTTCCCTGTTGTTCTGGCCATCACCAGTCTAGCGATGTTGAAGAAGTCCCCCGTCTGCCCTAGTGCCCTCTCTTGCTGGTTTCGCTGCAGTTGAAGTACATCCGGGTCCATTTCGAGCTCTGGTGAGTGATCCCTCGATTTCCCCTCCTTCCCCTCCTCCCTTTTCCCGGCCTTCCTGGGAGGTGGGGGAGACCAGACGTCTGCCCTAGCCTCCCCTGTTTCCCCCCTCCACTTCTTTTGGGGGTTCGTGCATGTGGTGGGGTTGACCCCCCCCCCCCCCCCCCCCCCCCCGCCCCGCCACCCATCCCTGGCCTTCCCAATCCCCATCTCCTGGTGGGGGGCCCACCCACCTCCCTCCTACCATTCCCCTTCTTGTGGTGGGGAGTTGCCTGTTGGGGGCAGACTTTTTGTCTCCCTTCCTTGTCCCATCCCTGATCCCTACTGGGGGGGAGACCTGCTGTCTTCCCTCCCGGTCCTCCCCACCGTGACAGTCTCCATCGTGTCTCACCTCCAGAGCTCCCCCAATCGGCTTCTTGTGCTTCTACTGTTGTTGAGACTGCCTGGTTTTGGGTCGTGGCTTGGCTGAGTTTTGACGGCTTTTTCAATTTGTTGTACTCCCTATTTAATTTGGCCTTCATTTTGTTGTGGTTTTTATTTTGTTTTCTTGGATATGTCCTGCACGGTCCTATTTGGGCCCTTCCTGTTGCCTGTTGTCAATATTTTCCCTATTTTTGCTTTCTCTTTTGTGTCCTATTCTTTAACGGGATGTCCCACGGCTTGCTTGTCGAGCTGCCTGTTATCTATTGCTACTATGTTGCTAATTATTGGGAAAAAAAAACAAAATAGCAGATTTTTATGAAAACTTTTACTAAAAGTACATCGCCATTCTTAAGTGTTTATGAGAACATGTTTTTGCGAAAAGACATCCTTATAAATGTTTCTTCTTAAATTTACCCTCATGAATTTTTAAGTGTTTATGAAAACATGTTTACGAAATAAAATTTTTATTTGGAAAGCATAATTTAAGTTGCCAAAATTTTCAATGTTTTCATATTTGACATATAACAAATTGCTCTCCAATCAGCAGAACAAGAGAAATTCTACAAATTCGAGTAGACATTTTTTTTTTTTTTTTTTTAAGGTTAAAGTATGTTTACAAATTTCCATATTGTAGGTTGCTCATAACATTTATATATAGAAAAGCACAAAGTTATCTGGCCAAATTTCAGATTTTCTGATTGGCTTGAAGTGCTAGCGCTCAAATTTTCTTTTTCTTCTAAAAGTATTCAGTAGATTTAAAAGTAAGTACTTAATGGATTGGAAGTCTTACTTTTCAAGAGAAAAACATATGATCTCAATTAATTAGATTAAAATATATATATATCTATATATATCTGAGTACAAAATTTGAATTTCGAAGTCAGGGAAAGATTTGAAGGATATAAAAGAATTTATTTAAATCCTCATTTTTCTATTCTATGTTTTAAAAAAGTTGTTTTAAAAAAAAATTACCTTAAAAAAATTTGCCGTAAAAGGGGTAATAAAGTTTTTTTTGCCCCATAAAAATTTGACTTCAAGTTATGATATTAGGGTACCAAGTCGCATCCATCCTGACATGAAGTCGGGGCAGCGCAATTTATAGCCATAAAAATTTGTCATGTTTATAAATTTTTAATTGGACCGAAGAAAAGTCTAAGCCCAAATAAATTTCAAGTCAAATTTAAGCCTAAAATGACTTCGAAGACAAACTGAAAAAGCCAAAATGATTGTCAAGTTGAACTTATGCCCAAAATGACTTCTAAGCCAAATCCGAATCCCTAATGCTTTAAAGTCAAACTAAAAGAGCCAAATGACTCTCGGGTCAAACCTTAAATTTAAAGACTTTCAAGTCAAACCTAATAAATAAAAATAAATAAAAAAAGATGACTGCCAAATCAAAGTCAAAACCACAAAATTTTAAGACTAACATATAAAAATAGGCTCATAAAACTCTTAAAGTAACTCAAGCATGGTATTAGAAAATGTTTAAAGATCATATACATTGATTATTTCTCTCTCCAACCGTTCGAATTCCCCCATGACCCACGTGCTCCCATCTCCGGAGCGTGTAGGTACGTGACCCGTTGTCCAGCGCCGGCGTTGCAGTGGCAGAGCCGCCTCCTTGCCCCTGTACGCGTTGAACCACCTCCATTGTCATCCATGAGCAAATCAATGGCCATTTTCAGATTTGAAATCAACGTGGGTGCCGGAGGTTCCTTCGTCTCCTCCATCTCCTCCACCACATCACCACCACCATCCTCCATCTCCATCTCCTCTCTTCGTCTCCACCAGTTCCTAGTTCCCCACCACCAAACCCTTCAGCTCCTCCATCTCCTCCACCAGATCTCCACCACCAGACCCTTAAGCTCCTCCATCTCCATCTCCTCCCTTCGTTTTCACCATTCCCCAGATCTCCACCACTAGACCTTTTGTCACCTCCCTCAGATCCCCACCACCATCCACAGGATCTCCTCCATAAAAGGCATAGAGTTGACCTCCTACCGTCCTCCATCTCCTCCATCTACACCAAATCCCTGAACCACCACCACCCATCTCCTCTCACTACAAGAAAAAGGATCACTAACGACAGTGAATGTCGTCATTAGAAGCTAGATTTACCTTCGTTAAAAGTATTAACGACAGGGAAAACTCCCCATCGTCCACCGTCGTAACTGCTTTCGACATTTATAATATCTGGGATCAACGATAGCCAAATCTAGCCGTCGTTAAAAAGTATTTACGACAGTATATCTTGTCCGTCGTTAAAAGCAAAATCAATAACGACGACAACAATGGTCGTTATTGATGTCGCTTTATGTCATATGATTTATTATTATATTCCAATATTAAACTCTTTAATGTCAGGCAATACCGTCGTCAAAGAGTTAGGCCAATAACGACGGAAATTGTTGTCACTATTAATATTTGCCACTATACCAGAAAAAGTTTTAACGACAACAAAAACCATCATTAAAGTACTTCCCGCCATTAATAGGAAGTAGTGACGACAATCTAGACCGTCGTAACCACCATTAAAGCTTTTCCCATCCATTAATGAGAACAAAAGTCATCGTTAAAATGTTTCTGCCATCAAACGTAATTATAACGAAAAAAATTTGTCGTCATCCATTTACATTCCTGCAGTATAACCTGTACATTCATAAATACACATACATTCATATCGATAATTTTTGCATCATTTATCACACCTTTACATCCATGTAATACAATGACAACTTTTTGACTTGTTTATAGAACTTATACAATCATGTAATACAACATACAAAAATACAAATTATCCAATGTGGCAATGAGTTTCTATGAAAAAATAAAGATGTGCTTGCAATAAAATATCCATGTACTAATATTCCACAATTTACATCCAAGAGACAATAAAGCGTACATTTGCGCAATTTATCATCTAAAACTAATCAAAAAGCTGTGCAAATCCAATAGAAGTTCATAAACAAAAGTGAAAATAAAAACAAGAACTTCTCGAACTTTGAAGTCTTTCAACACCTGGAAAAAAAAAAACACAACAATCATGTCAGAAATATGTTGTCACATAGCACCAAATCATAAAACAAAACTAATTAATTAAAATTCCGCAATCCTTGCCCTTCCTCCAAAATCAGAACAAAGATTAGCTCCCCTTCGCCCCACAAAAAAATGTAAAGTGAATTATAGCATTCCCCTCACAATAGTCAACAAACATTATTAATAAACACATCTTCAAAAACTAACGTACAAATAAATGACCCAAACCTGATGAGTACTCCAAATTCAATAATATATTCTTCTACTCTTCTCAGTATAAATTATTCACCCAAAATTCCACAATAGTGGAAACCTAAAACTCAATAATATAATCTTTTCACATAAAACTTTATCACAAAGTCCAAAGTCCACAAGAATTCCAGACAACTCAACAATATATACTTTATGAATATTGAAACAATCACAAACTCAAACTCTACCAGAATAAATCCAAAAATTGCAACAGTGCTATAAGAATCGAGCTGCACAAAGGAGAACCCTAATTCTCATAACCACTAATGTACATATCCACAATGCAACTAACAAGTGGTATTGGATGAAAACTTAATAAGTCAGCATAATGTCACTCATAGAACATCAAAAAGGCTTACATACAACCAACTAAAACAGTGTAAAGCTAAACAAAAAAGGGACCTTCAATTTCTTAGTGTAATCTCACTTTATCATTTATCCATTACAAGCAAATAACCACTTTCACGTTTATGAGATTTCGGAAAATATCTCAAACTGTTATTTCTAAATTATGTTACATATGAACAACACTATTATTACAATCCAACGCTAACATAGGAGTTTCTTCTACTAGAAGGCATTTCAAGATAGTAGGTCCAACAAAGATATAAGCTTCCTAAGTAGAAATGAAGGGTTGTCAATCACCTTTTTTTTACTCTTCTACATCCAAGGCACTCTACAAGTTGTGTCCTTCAGCAAGTAAGAAAGTAAAAATCAAACGATAAGAATTCTAAATTAAATGCAAAAAATGGAAGCATGCAGATTTTTGGAAATGTATGAGTCCAAGGGTATTAAGTATGTTCATTTGGAAATGATAAAAAAAAAAGTGTGATTATTTAGTGGTAGGAAGTTGGATACCGTCTCTCTATCTCCCTAGAATTTAGTATAACATCCAAATTAAGATCTTCAAGCTTGGAACGATTGAATTCATTTTCATAATACTTGCTCTTGTTCGGAAGCAAATGTCAATACAAATTACAGTCCGATGATACTTCAAAAGAATATACAACAAAATTTGGAGTAGGTACAAGCACTTGTAAGTAGGGGTGTAAATGAGCCAAGCCGGCTCACGAGCCCTCGCGAGCCGGCTCATCACAAAGCCCGAAAAGCTCGACTCGCTTTGAGCTAGACCCGAGCCAATCCGAGCCGGCTTGTTTAGCTCATCAAGCTAAGCCCGAGCCTATTGAAGCTCGAGCTCGTAGGTTCCCGAGCCTAAATGAACCCAAGTGAGCTTTTTTTAATATGATATATTTACTAAAATATTGCCAATGTATCCATATTAGAGCCTAAATGAGCAGAGCCCGAGCTTAAACGAGCCCAAACGAGCCTATATTGAACTTAAATGAGCCCAAATATTGCAAGCCTAATTTGAAGCTCACCGAGCTTAGGCTGAGCCGAGCCGAGCCCGAGCTTTTGCTAAGCCGAGCCTCGATCCTGGCAGGCTCGGGCTCGGCTCGGCTCAAAAACACCCCTACTTGTAAGCAAAGGAATTGCATAAACAAGTGCGTCGAAATACCATTAGCCATATTGCCTAACATGTAGTAGCAACAGACCTTCCTGATCACCATTTGAAGGTGGCCTTGAGGCTTATAAAGTGCTTTCAACGGGTTGATCTATACCTTCAACTTCGGACCAGAAATTATAGCAATAAAACTCAGCACCAAAAGTTAATCAAATAAGAGAGAGGGAGATTCTTAAAGGCATGCTAATTGAAACACAATAAAAGAAAACCAAGAAAAAGTGAACCACCAATTTAAAGAAGAGTAATGCTATACACCACAAAAAATAAGGACGCGAAAGGGCACGACTGACGCCATCATAAGAAAAAATAATTATTTAATTCACGCAATAAAATCACATAAGGGATTGTAGCTCAAGTGGTAATTAGTTTTGCATATCACGCGTGAGGGGCAGGGTTCGAATCTCAGTTGTGGCATTTCATGTGCTTATTTTCTCGTGGTGTACAGCATCATTCTTTAAAGAATTAGCCATGTTTATTTTTAGTATACGCAACTTCCAACTGTATACAGTGTTGAAATTCAATGAGCTAATTTGACATGCTTACACTATAAGAAAAAGGGTCATCAAAATTATATATTATAAACAAGAAAACAAGGTCACTTTTTTTTTTTTGCCCCCCTTCTCATTTCTAGTCTCACTAGTCTCATAAGTATCAATAGTCATTAGATCTATATCCATCAACCTGATCCTCTCTTTTAGAATCAGATTCGTTTTCTCATTGAATCTTACAATGGTCAAACCAGAATGTATAACCTAGCAGTCTTCCATATTGGTATGTTAAACTCACTTAATAATAAATAAAATTCATCAATTATTTATTAGGCTTTATATTCTTATATGTGTATGATGTTTCAAAAATGTACCCAATTAAATGTTTCAGCACCTTATATGAATCAAATCGACATCAGGTTAAATATAAGGATTCAATAAAGAACCAATATAATACATATGTTGTTTATAGTTAAAATCAGAGAACAAAAATGACAATTGTAAAATCAAAAATCCCTATTTAAGCAACAATACAAGAAAAGATTTTGCACAATATTCGACTCACAATGTCAATAACAAGAGCAATGTCAAAATTAATGTCTTTATAAAGTAATAAATCCTAACATATAAGTAATTACGCACTAGAAAAGCAATTTCAAACATATCAATGTTCATTTTAGGTCATTTACCTTTAAAAAAAAACTCGAATCAGGTTGGGTGAGCAAGGAGGAGGGCTTCAGTGAGCAGCAACGTTGTTGAATAGATTTGGGACATGAAAAACGATGGAGCAACTTGAGATGAAGAGAGAGTGTGGCTGAGAAGAGATAGAGAAGCACTTGTGACCATGGCGAACCACCAAGGCGTGTGACGAGCCACAGCGAGCGAAGGACCACGGCGGAGAATTACGGACGACGACGGTGAACGACAGACCACGAGAAATGGCGGATGATGCTTGTGAATGATGATAGCGGTGGCGAGCACAGGCCCACAATTTAGGGCTTCTGGTGGTGGTGGAGTAGTATATTTCTTGGTTGAAGAGAAATTCATGAGTTTTTTTCAAATAACTCAATAATATTTTTGATTATAATTTGGGTAGAAGATAGTTTTTGGGTAAATTATTTTGTTATTGTGTAAATTTTTTTCTTACCTTAATTAGTCATCATTTTGATTAATATTTAATATATTTAAAGATATTAAAAGAGTAATCATTAAATACAATTGGGATATACCGAATGAACCAAATATAGAGTCAAATACTAATTCGAGTATTATTTGATACTCGAAACTTGAATTATAGTATGGATAGAGGGAAGAGAAGTTATATTAGAAAAGAGTTAAGAAAAAGGTTACAATAACAAATTATAAAAGGAGTATCAAATTTTTACCGATTAATTGATATTAATTTTTAATTAAAACTTTATTGCATAGATGAGGCCATTAACGACGATTTCTGAGTTGAATTAACGACCATATTTAGTGCTCGTCATTAAAAGCCCATCATGTACCACCCTGTAACGACGGTTTTTAATCCCGTCGTAACTAGGCACTAAACATTTACTTTTAACGACCAAAAAAAAATCTGGGGTTTTTTTTTGGTCGTTAAGGACCAGTTTTCTTGTAGTGTCTCTCCGCTCCACCGACAGATGCCATGAAGAGGCTGTATCTATTTTTGTTGATGGTATTCTAATGAGAACTTCTAATTCATGGCTCAAAGCTATTTTTCAAGAGTTTAGGTCGAACTATGATGCTTTTGTCCCACAAAACAGAAGGGTTAGCTCGAGATTTTCCTATGGCTTTGTCAAATTCCGTCTCCGGAGTGAGGCTTTGAAGGCAATTTCGTGCATGAATGGTTGCTGGGTTGTTGGCTACAAGCTCAGGGTTGAATGGGCTAATCAGCAAAGAGGGTATTGCCCCAATTCTCACCGGAACCATGCTCATATGCGGACTCACCATTCTAATGGTCAGGGAAGTACGGAAGCCACTGGTACCAACATTCTCCTGATGATCCGAACCCAAGGCCTCAGGTCAGGGTGGATAAAGGGCAAACTAATCTCAAGACTATGGAGGCTATCTCAAACAATCGTGTGGAGGCCTAGCTGAGCAAATCGCTGATTGCTCACTCTTACGAGGATGACTCGCTTGATAATGTCCTCAGATTCCTTACGGAGAGCGACCTCTTTGATCTGGTCCCTAGAGGGGTGAGTTCAGATACCTTCATCCTGACCTGTGATTCTGCTGATTCTTTAGAATCTTACCTCGGGCTGCGGAAACATTTTCTACTTCAGAAATTAAAGAGGATGATTCGATATTCTGGGCAAACTTTTGGAATGCTGCGTAGACGAGTGTGGATTAAATTCATAGTCTACCTTCACAATCCTGGTCGAAGGAATGCTTTGCTGAATTTGCCAATATCTGGGGCAAGTTCATTCGAATTGATTCCAGAACATCTTCCATGAGATGTGTGGACGTGGCTAGGGTCCTCATCAACACAAGCTCCCTTTCAACTATACAACAGATGGTTCAAGTAGGGTAAAATGGGGGAGCTAGAATGGTCTTCGTGAAAGAAGGTAGTTCTGAACTAATCCCCAACTACTCGCCCGAAGGAGTCGCTTTCGCTGCTTCTGCTCGAATAAATACGGAACAAACTCTACCTTTTCGATTAGGGGGATAGCAATTTAGCCTGCACCACCTTTGGACCTCTTCCTCCTGATGTACATCCTGTGCAGGAGGTTTTTCAGTAAACACGCTCTAACTTTTGAAATTTTGATGTGAGGATCGATAAGCGAAGATTGGGCCTTATTGCTTTGCATCTTGATGGTCATCTTATTGGTAGATGGCCCTGGGATTCACAAACTCAATGGTCTTCTATCTTTCATTCTTTTACTCAACTTGCATCCCAACTGCCAGTAGATCCCATTCAGAAAATTGGTGTCAACTGAGATCCTACACTTCTCTTGCCCTGGGTAGTGGATAGTGGAGGCGGTTCGTCTGGTCCCCAGGATCAGGTGTTTCCTCAAGGAAGCCAAGGTACAGAAACTATAAGTGACATTGAGTTGGTGTCCTACGCACCTAAATTTCCACTGGGTTTTGAGCCTGCTGCTTTAGAAAGCCACTCGTATGATGATGGAAATTCCTTGGAAATGACTCTGATGCAACGTGTGGAACAGCCTCGCAAGGCTGGGGAGAGAAGGAGAAAAATGGGATCCAGACATCAAGACCAAAACATTGGCCTCACTAAAAGGGGCCGCAAAGCCCTAAAGAGTTGGAAAAAAGAACAAGCTAAGCGAGACCTACAAGAGTTCCTTAAAGAGATGTCACTTGGTAGCAGTACAAGGAAGTTGCCTAAGCCTGCAAATATTGGAAGAAGAAGAGGTGAATGAAAGGAAAGAAAAGGTTGCAAAAAAGGAAAAAGTGTTAAAGATTCCGGCAGGATCCTTGACGCGGAGCGTACACTGGAGATGGGAAGAAGATTAGGGCTAAATTTTGATGGTTTTGATCCGCTTTCGCTGAGTGCCTTGCTTCAATAGAGTTATGGCTTCGTTGTCTCATCTTCCTGTCTTTTGGATGGTCATGTTTTTGATGTCTTGCCTAGCCGTGTTTCAGACTTGTGTTTTGTTTGTTCTTACTTGTCTTCCTGTTTATTTGGTTGTCTTTTTTGGTCCCCATTTTTTACGAGTTGACTCAGGGATCGCTTGGTCGAGTTTCCTGCTTTGTATCATGACTATGTCACTAATTATAATTAAAAAAAAAAAAATTCAATCATGGTCTTACTAAGTATCCTGTGACCCAAAGTTCAGGGGCCCTTCCTCTACAAATAGAGAGCCACTTACTTCAAATCATACATACTTAGACACAAAAAAAAAAATTTAAAGAAAAGAGAAAGATAAGGGCTCTCTCTCCATTCTCTCTCTACCAGGAGGTAGTAACAAAAGCATGCCAAATTTGTGTCCGATTCCCTTGAAATTCAATTCTTAAATTGAGATAAAGTATCGTGCCCTCAATCAAGAATCCAAGTGTAATCGTCAACAACTTCAACCAAGTTCAACAGTTGTGAAGATCAAATCAAAGAACTTTTATTTCTTTTATTTTGTAAAGCATATTACAGATATTGTACCCACACATTATTTAATTGCAATTTTGTGCATTTATTTTGTATCTTTTCATTTTGTTTCGAAATCGGTGTTCACAAGCAAATTTGAGGAGCTAGGCGGCCCTTCAAACACGTTCTCATCGACAACCATCTCAGTGTCTGGATCTTCCACCACATTGTCTTAATAACTTTTCCACTTGCTTTCTTTTCCTTCTTTTGGTGTCTAAAGTTCTCAGAGAAAGACTCCATATTCACTTTCAAAATCGCTATTATTGGCCGTTAAGGTTGTCATTTGAAGAGAGGATGCGCGGGGGGGGGGGGGGGGGGGGGGGGGGGGGGGGGGGGGGGGGGGGGGGGGGGGGGGGGGGGCGGGCTGAGTAGCCCTTTTATTGATAAGAAATATTTAGGGCCCCTTTTAGCCACCACAATTTTGAATGCCCTACAAAAAAAGAGGAGGGGAGTTTAGAAATTAGAAAGCGTTAACCAAAAAAAGTGTTGTAACTAGTGGTAAAAGAAAGTAATGGTAGAAATGTGCTTTACCTTCCCCGGTTTGCTTACATCTTTAGGGAGCGCATCTCAACTCTGCCCTTTTCTGGAGTTCCCCGATTCAGGCATCGTACTTTGGACCAAAACATCAACATTTTCTATAAGGTCCGTAACTCCAGCGTCTTTCCACCAGTCCTTGAATTGTCTTGTACTGGAGCTACTTGGATTGATCAGCCCGTTGTCACTGGCATTGTTTCCAGTACTCCCTAGCCAATTCATAGGAGGCTCTGTTTTCATCACCTTTCAACGCTCTGGGGATGCTCTGGATGAAATCGAACTACCTGCTAAAATGGTGCTGATTGTACAGCTCAACATGGAAGATGTTTTGTACACGTATTGGCAAGCAGGCCGAACGTAGAGACTTGAGGTAGGTCAAATGCTCATCGTTAAGTCTGTCATCATCTCTCATTCCTTGAATCCCATTAGGATTAAGAATAACTTCCTCACAGTTCATTACGTTTCCATCAAGAATGAGCTCGTGAGCTTTATTTTCCTCATAGAGCTTAGCAGCCATAATGTACCACTAAGGGTCAAAGCGGCACGTCAGGCCATTCTTGATGGGTGCCAAAATAACAAGCAAGGCATGCCTAGACATAGTGAGCTTGAATGAAAACGGTGGCGCAGCCTGGCTTCTTAGACTCTGTAATAGAGTTCAGACCTCGATAAATACAGGCAAGCATCAAGACCATGTGATTATACTGTTGACCTACCACCATATGGCTGGCTATAACGACGGTTTCAGGCCGAATCTCTCGTTTCCCATTAACAGGAAGCACGAATGCACGCAACCAGCAAGAGAGGAATGCTGCCAAATAAGTCTCGTATCTTTTGTCATTCGGGACATTCAAATCATTGAAAACTTACGTCTGCTCATTGATCCAAGCTTGAGCAGCTGACATGTGGCAGCTCAGATTCAATTTAGACCGAGATTTTGCAACACAATTGTGACAATCAAACTTTTGGTAGGTTCGCAACCCTTTGTGCCAGAATGCTACCCAAGCTTCTGCACCAACCTCGTCATTGTTTTTTTTAAGCTAATAATGGGCAGTAAATTAGGCCTCACAAGGCTATGGAATACATCTCTTACCCTTTTCATCCTATCCCGTCATAATACTTGCACTAGGCATAGTCTTGTTGTATATCCATCCAGAATCAAGGAGGCAGCAAGTCGATAAAAATCCCATCGCGAGACTGACATCTCTTCCGCCTAAGTATGGAGTGTGTTGATTTTAGGACACCTACACTCACAAAAGGCATGCATTATGCTTGCAAAACAATAACAAGATTAAAAATTCGTGCTCTCATCAAAGCTTCCTCAAAGCGAGACAATAGCACCTCTATCCAATTCCAATATTTTGGAATGTAGCCAAATTCTCCTCTCACCCACAGGTTATTGCCCCACCTTACACCTCCACTAAGGCTGCATCGTCCTAGCATTGGAAATTTAACAGTGAGTTTGGTTTTGTCATAGGCGAAACTCTAAAAGACTCTGTCAGCAACTCCCTACCCATTTGGAATCTATTTTGACCATTCAATCTGCAACTTGCTCTCATCAAAGGAAGTCCACTTCTTGGAACCATAACTAGTGAGTGGTTGACGAACGACAAACCTGTGTCCACTAGTCAGGTTGTCTTGTTCATTTTCTACAATCGAGAGATACTCTTTCTCCTCGTCCATCCATTTCTTGAAATAAACTATTGTATAGCCTTGCAAACTACGGGTTATACATAACAAAAAAAAAAAGGGATCAAGGATGGAATAGCAATCGGGACTTAGATGTGAGTATATAATCTATATGTATAGTCGGTAAATGATAAACATTTGAGAAAATCTGGATTGCTTTTCTTTAAATGGATTGGGGATGCGATTATCCAGGGTCCTCCGTCTCCATACAAGAGTGTGTGCACAAATATAGGATGCAACATCCAATGTGTTCCATCTCTATGTATGGGCATATACACGTAGGATTATCCAAGGATGATGACGGATAAATCATGCTAATAATAACCAAAGGGGTAGAGGCTAAAATGGGTAAATAAAACACTGGGAGCCAAAATAGACCAAATGTATATTATACACCAAACACTTGAGGTATCAAAAAGGACGTAATTATCCATGGTGCTCCATTTCCATACAAGGTCGTGTGTACAAATATAGAATGCAACATCCAATTTGCTCCATCTCTATGTATGGACGTGTGCATGAAAGATCATTCGAGGTTGAATAATGGGTAAAATATGCTAGTGTCAACCAAGACAGATAAGGTCAATATGAGTTAACTATGAACGGTGTACCAAAAACTTGAGGTTTCAAAAAAATAAGAGGGGAAGGGGGGTCAATGAAAAAATTTTAAACTAAATGCATATACAGTTCAGGGCATAAGACGGAACATTTGAAAAATTACAAAAAAAAGAAAAAAAAGGTGCGTTTTCCTCTTTTTTCAAATTGATGAGTGCCCCTACTTTTACCCCACTGGCAAGTATTTCAAAAAATTAAATCGCATTGTGGCTCGCGTAAATCCAGTTTCTTTTGTACAATTTTAATCCTTAGGTTTTTTTGGTACATTGAGGTGAGGCTGCAAATTCGGCTTTGCTGGTTCATGAAAAATGACCACCAAAAAAAAAAAAAAAACATCAAAAGAAAATGACCAAACAAAGAAACCTACAAAAAAAAATTCACAACCAAAAACAAGAAAAAAAAGAGAAAAAAAAGAGGAAAGTGCCAACTCTCGTCTTTCTCTCTCCTCACACGCTCCACTTCACTCTCTCCTCTCAAATCCCATTTTCTTGCGGTTTTTGTTGCAAATTTTCTATCAGTTCTTCGCAAATTTACACTCAAACTTCTCTGAAATTATGTTTAAATCGACCTCATTCGCGTTAGATACGAATCCAGACGACGGTTTTCTCACAAAAATGCCTTGCACTTTCACGATTTTCACGATTCTGAATCCGCCGGCCGGCGATGTTAGGGTTCTAGTGACGTTTACTTCTCCGGAGAACTTCACGGGTCGGTTCATCGGGTGGGTAGGCCGGTCTACTAGACGATAGTGACAAGTATGAGCAGGGATATGAAATTTGGGTTGAGGGTTTCTTCTTAAGGAATTTTTTTTTTAAAAAAAGAAATTTCTTTTTTCCATTATTTCATACTTAACTCTCCAAATTTTCATCTCATCCTTGAGAAAACCCAAAGGAAAAAAACCTATTGGCCTGACTGATTGCAGGGAGCGCAGGAAGATAAGGCTCTATGTTCGATTATGTTAAAGAGGGTGGTGGATAGGCGTGGAAGGAAAGTCAGAGGGCGCTTTCTTTTCCGCATTGCCGTTTGAAAATTTTACACCTGAGTAAACGCACAAAAAAGTGTTAATAAAAACATGATTTAAGTCGAATGACAAAAAGGGGCTTCTTTAAAAAAGTGTATATATATATATATATATATATATATATATATATAATTTGTAAACATATTATTTGCGAAATAGCAGATTTTTATGAAAACTCTTGCTAAAAGTACACTGCCATGAATTTTATAAAAACATGTTTTTGCGAAAACAAATCCCAATAAATGTTTCTTCTTAAATTTACCCTCATGAAATTTTTAAGTGTCAATGAAACGAAATTTTTATTTGGAAAACATGATTTAAGTTGTCTGAAAATTTTCTGTGTTTTCATAATTGACGATTGACAAATTGCTCTCCAATCTAGAAAACAAGACAAATTCTACAAATTTGAGTAGAAGGTCGTTCTTTTAAAGGTTAATGTATGTTCACAAATTTTCATATTCATAGGTTTCTCATTTTCAACCACTAAATACTTAAATTATTGTAACATTTATATACAAAAAAAAGCACAAAGTTCCTTGGCCAATTACCAAATTTTATGATCGGCTTGATGCGGTAGCCCTCAAATTTTCTTTTTCTTCAAATATTTGGTAGATTTAGAAGTACTTAATGGATTGCAAGTCTGTCTTTTAAAAGGGTTTGGAATAAAGTATGATCTTAACCAATTAGATTCAGGGATATATCAGGATTTATCTAAATCCTTGCTTTTTTTATTTTATGTTTAAAACAAAATTACCGTAAAAAAAATTGCCATAAAAGAGGTAAAGAAAAACTTTTCCTCATAAAAAAAGGAATTTTTTTTTTTTAAATTTGAATTCAAGTCATGACATTAAGGTACGAAGTTGCATTCGGACTTATAATTTGTAAACATAAAAATTTTATAATATCTATAAATTTTTATGTCTATAAATTTTAAATTGGGCCAAATAAAAGTCTAAGCCCAAACGACTTCCAAATTTAATTTAAGCCAAAATGACTTCTGAGATAAATTGAAAAAGCCAAAGTGACTGCCAAGTCGAACTTATGCCCAAAATGACTTCTAATTAAAACGCGAAGCCCTAATAGCTGTAAAATCAAACTAAAAAGGCCAAATGACTCTCATTTCAAACCTAAAGCCTAACCTTAAATTCATAGACTTCCAAGTCGAACCTAAAATAAACGATGACTGCCAAGTCAAAGGCAAAAACCATACAGTTTTAAGTCTAACGTAAAAAAAAAAAAGGCTCATAAAGCTTTTTAAAGTAACTCGAACTTGATCTTACTAAGTATCCCGTGGCCCAAAGTTTAGGAAAACCTTTCTCAATAAACAGAGGACCTCTTGCTTCAATTCATACCCACTTAGACACAAAAAAAAAAAAAAAAAAAAAAAGGAAGAAAAGAGAGATAAGAGCTCTCTCTCCATTTTCTCTCTACCAAAGCCAAGTCATTCAGGAGGTAGTCACAAAAGCACGCCAAATTTGTGCCTGATTCCCTTGAAGTTCAGTTCTTGAATTAAGATAAAGTACTTTGCCATCAGTCAAGAACCCAAGTCTGATTGTCAACAACATTAACCAAATTACAGAGACTGTACCTACACATTTATCGATACAATTCTTTAATTTTAATTTTGTGCATTTATTTCGAGTCTTTTCATTTGGATTCGAAATCAGTGTTCACAAACATAATCATGTTAAATGCAAGTAACCCAATAAAAATTCATCTATTAATCCAAATTAAACTAACCCTCAATTGGACAATTAAAAATTCCATCACGAACATAACATAAAACACTAGATTATATAATTTACTCTTATACCTTAATTGCATAAGATAATTATTTTTATAATGTAATTGAATTGTATACATAGATTATATGCTTATAATAAATATAAAGCACTAGATGAACAAACTAGTAGGTTGTATAGTGGGACTGTTGTGAGTGTCCAGAGAGGAGAGTGATTAGCATCTCTCTTTAATGAGAGAGTCTAAGAGCAAGGATTATCATGTTCATCATACAAAAATGAAATGATATTTTGGTTACATAATTGACATTCCTACAAAAGAAAGTTCAAACAAACTTTAAAATAAAGGCGGCAAAAACCAAGCAAAGCTGCTTTTCATTTCTTTTCTTTTCTTTCAAAAGTGAACCTTGAAAATTACTATATTCTTTACGGATTTTCCAGTGAAAAAGAAAAGTGTTTAAAACAGAACTCCGAAAATTTTTTGTTTATCTAAATATTTGGACAAATCAAACTTCTTCGTCATATACAACAACAGTCCCAGTGCTATGAAGACTCCCGCAAAAGCAGGGTTGGGAGGGGGTTGGATGTACTCAGCCTCCTCCCTTGAGGGTGCTACCCTGAAGAGAGACTGTAGACTTCATCATACGATTTAATAAAATATTTTAAATCTATATCAAATTGGTAGGTATATGTATCAAGTTAATTTGGTTCTGAAGGAGATCAATTTAATAAGGCTGTGTTTGAAGCATAAAATTGGAGTTAAGACTAAAATTAAAGCCCAAAATTTCAATTCTATTGTTTGATTCACCTGCTGGAATTAAAATTACAATTCTACTGCCCAATTCCATGGAATTAAATTTAACTGAAAATCATATTTTCCAATTTCTTGGGGTAGTGTTAAGGAATTACAATTCCATAGTAACTTCATTAACTTAAAACCTAAAATGACCCCATTTAATTAACCAAAAACTAAGATGACTCAAAATATAATGACTTAGACACAACCTAAAATTTATCCCAAACCTTGAAATCACCCAACTCAAACGACTTGAACTTAAAATGACCAAAATCACCTTAGCTCAAAGTCCAAAGTGACCCAACCCGATTGACCAGAAACTCCGGATAACTCAAATCTAAAATAAAATAAAATTACTCGACTTGAATGTAATGTAAACAAGATGAGCAATAGTGGAAACGACCCCACCAAATTGACCCAAAACTTAATACAACCCAAACCTCAAATGACCTGACTCATCTCAAACTCAATTTAAGATGACTCAAAATTTTGAAATGATACAACTCATTTGTCCTAAAACTAAGATGATTCGAGCTTAAAATGACCTAAATCAACCAACCCAATTGATTTTAGCCTAATCCTAAAAAAACCTAACCCAATTAACTGAAAATTCGAGATAACGTGAACATTAAATGACCCGACAACTTGATACGATTGACTCGAAACTCAAATAACTCAAACTAAAAGTGAATCGCTTCAATCATAATAACTTGAATGCAATGTCTACCGCTCTGGCCAAAATTTGACCATAGTTGATTTAAAACTCAAAATACTCCAACTCAATTGACCGAAAATCCTTAAAAATTCGAATCATTATATAATTATAATTCTGACCTCCAATCCCTTTGATGAACCAAACAATAAAATTTTAATTCCATCAGAATTCTAATTCCACCAGAATTAGAATTCAAATTACAATTCTACAGTCTAATTCCAATTCTATATGCCAAACGGAGCCTAAAAGAAAAGCCAATTAGCCTGGCCTTTGATACAATTGCACGATTGAAGCGGGAAAGCAGGAAATCCCCTAGATTAGATCTGATTTTTCTAATAGAACCAGGGGAAAAAGGATTTTATTTCTCTTTCCATATATAAACAAAGAATGGAAAAGATTCTTCAGGACTTTTAGGGCCCAGAAGTGCATGATAAATACCGCCAAAGCCCCTTTTTTGGAGATGGGTAAGATGATGTGCTTAAAAATAGACCGAACAATTCTTGCTTTGATCTGACAGGTCAACTCGAACTCACCTGACAAACTAGGATTGGTAAAATCAATGCGACCGAATCCTAACATGTCAGCTACCGATTCGTTAGCCCAACAAATTCCCCCATTCCGGATGTTGGCGGAATCATTGAAGCAAATTCATGAACAGTAAAAATAAATCAAACATGCAAACAAAAAAATTCTCTCAACAATGACCATATGAATCAAGACTCCATAAATTAGCAAACTTAGCCACAGCAGAAAAGGAACACCAAAACATAGTGCACTAATACACAACACAGAATCAGTCACTGCTTTGTTTCTTAGAATTGCAGTCTTCATTCATTCTTCATTTTGGAAAAAAAAAAAAAAAAAAGAGAGAAGACGGACGTTATGTGTAGCAGTTTTGGGAATCGTACCTTACAGTTTGGAAATCAAGGTTTCACTTCCAGGTGGAGCCGCCTAACCTAATAACCTCTTCGGCACCACTGTCCCTGCTGAGCCCTCTCTCTATGCCGCTGGCGTCGCCTTTCTGCTCACTTAGATCACCATACATATCTTTGAGCTTAGCCAAATTGCTTGATGCTGTGGTCTTCTCTTTTCTTTCATCTTTTTGTGAGACCAAGTTGTAGTCATAGCGTTCACTTCGGCTCCTGCTCCTGCTCCTACTCCTGCTCCTACGAGATTCTCGATCCCGATCCCGATCTCTTCTGTCTGAATACCTGGACCCTCTATCATCGTGTCTTCGGTCTCTGTTCCTGTCATAATCCCTCTCTCTGTCCCGGCTTCTTTCCCTCTCCCTACGCCGGTCCTTGTTACGGTCTCTGCCCCTGTCCCTGTCCCTGTGTCTGTCCCAGTCCCTGTCGCGATCTCCATCCCGATCCCTTGATCTTCCCCTTTCCCTGTCCCTTCCCGAATGCTCCCGGTCAGACAACTCACGGCTCTGGCTGCGATGCCTGCTGGGGGAACTCCGAGAATCCTCACTGCCAGCCCGATCACGAGGAGGAGTCAGTAGAGTACGGCGAACTGGGGAGGAGTCCCTCGTTGAAGCACGATGAGGTGCACGCTGCCCAAACGAAACTGAAAGAGCAGCTTTGACTGACGGGGGACGGCGTGCAGTGTCCTCAGAGCCATGCCGAGTATTATCTCCCGTTGAGCCTGAAGTCTTTGTAGGGAGCTTCAGTTTTTCGAGATTAGTTTGGATTTGCCGTAGCACAGGTACCGGGATGCGGGGGAAGAGGGTATCGAAGTAATACTACATTTTAACCAAGTTAAATCGCTTCAGTTCAGGATTTGAGAAAGGTCTAAATACGTTATAGCAGAGCTCAATCCATAAGTTGAAGCAACGTCAGGTCAATCAAGAGAACATGTATCCATGTGCAATGGCAAATGCACGGAATGACTAAAGATACATCAACTAAAAGAGAAATGGAAGAATACCACAACATATATCACCATATTCCCAAATTGTTCTCCCCATACGAGACTGAAATGATCCTTCTTAAGATGCCCAAACTATGTATTCGCAACTACAAAAAAAATATTAAGGGAAAAAAACCACAAATCGAAAAGTAGATGTGAAAAACAGACAATAGCATCTCACCAACCCAATGTGTGGAACACATCCATGGAATCAAATCACAGTATGGGTTGTGCTGCTGACGGAGTCACATAGTGTTGGAGAACCAGCTCTCCTGGATGATGTGGAACAGTTGTGCAGATTGCATATAAGGTGCTTTTAAACCTTGCATTTGCAAAATTTTGAATTGCTTTGTAGTCTTTATCATTTAAAAACCAAGCCTCGTTTGGTATGCAGGAAGTAGATGCGTGAAGTAAAACTTCATGTGAAATACGGATTCTGGCCCTTGTTTGGCTAGCATGAAGTAGCCAGAATGTGGGAAGTGGAAACTGCTAAGCAATTTCCAATCTTTCAAAACGGAGAAAGTAACTTACCTACCCCCCAGTATAAGTTCTAATTCATTTGTTTTTAACTAGCCTCCTAAAAGAAGTTCTATTTTCTATCCTGGCAATCAAATATGTTTTACCTACTTTCTAAGAAGTTGACATAGGAATTGAATTCTCGGGAAATACAACTTCCCCTAGGGAATTCAATTTATGTGGCAACCAAACGAGACCTAAGTATATTTTAGAAAATAAATACAATACACTCACATTATAGATCTCATTCCACAAACACTATCAAATAGCAGGCATTTATGCAAAAGCTAGCTCAAAATACACTACGTAACAATTATTGTCACATTTGATTTCATAGATGAACCTACTTAAAGGCCACAAGAAGGTTTTCTAGAAAGGGAGGAAAAGTGGCCCCCCGCCCCCAAAAAATAAAAATCCCAAACAGAAAGAGGAAAAGACACTTCAGCAGGTGCAGTGAAGGATCCATAGCCAGACATATAAAAGAATAAAGGCTGTTACACAACGCCATTGCATAACAGATTTATAGTTAGCTGTTAATACAAGAAACCACGATGCCAGAGTAGTTCAAGATAGCCTCCATAATGCATATATATTGAATTTTATTTTTGAGAAGACTTCAGCAGGTGTATTGAAGGATTCATAGCTAGACATATGGAAGAATAAAGGTTGTTACACAATGCTATTACGCAACGGATTTTTGGTCAGCTGTTAATGCAATAAACCATTATGCCACATTAGTTCACAATAACCTCCATAATGCATACGTATTGAATTTTAATTTTTGAGAACATATTTATAAATATGTTTACATGTCACAAACTATCAAAGACATTAAAATTAATGAAATGCATCTTTTTTTCCACTCAACAAAGGCTCCAGTGCAACTTATGTCCCCTAAAAAATGTCAATACAATCACCTGACCCATTATGTAAGGTCCATGACACCCCACTTTTGTCACATTGCAACACTAACGCGTTTGCAAACTATGATTTGATGCCATGGTTAAGAGTCACATTATATGAACAAGTGTGAAAGTATGAAAGCTTCCCTTTCAACACCCCCCACCAAAATATAAACAAAGGTTTTGGGCCGAAGGAAAGAGATGGACTCACTTGTTTGAACAAATGGAACATGTCCATTATTCTACTACCCTGCACTTCCATCCTAGACAACAAAAGACAATAAATGGATGTTTACAAACATATCCTCATACAACTCACACAAATGCAACACAGTTATAATTCAAAAGGAAGTCAAGCAGTGAAGAAAAATAACTTCTGTTTTGAAAATTCACCTCCCCCCCTTTTTTTCTTTTTCCTCCCACCCCTCCAAAAGAAGGGAAGGCGGAGCAGCCCCACAAAAGCTAGGGCTTATGGTAACGTCAACAGGATCAATGAAATGTGATATAGAAAAGCTGCAGCATTAGGCTAAATTGTGATTCTATTTGTTGAAAACGTAAAAAATTAGAGAGAAACCTCAACAGGAAGAGACTACTGATAGAGACCGTAGGATTATTTCAAAATATTACTCTCGCAGAAATATAAATTCTTTGGCATGGACTACAATGGTATTTATAGAAATAGAAACTCGATAAGACTCCTAATCTTGATGAACAACTATCCAAATAAAATAGTAAGATAAATGAAAGACTCCTAATTTGATAAAACAATTATCCTAATAAGATAATAAAATAATAAAATATTCTAGCTAAAGCAAATCCTAAATAAAATAAATCCAAGAATTTTTATTTCTGCGAGAATAATATTTTGAAATAATCCTAGGATTCTATCAGAAACTCAAAGATAGAAACCAGCCTGATACACCAACTCACTCTCAAAAATTCCCTAGTGTCATTGCTCACCATTACTGCCCTGAAAACTATGAGAGATCTTGAACCATATTCATTGCTAGAGAAACCACAGCCTGCTATTTGGGGAAACTCCTCGCAAAAGAAATCCCAAGTCCCAAAATTGTCACACGTGATTATATCTCAGGACCAAAGTCAACTACTCTCCTAAAAATTGGTTTCCAAGGATCAAGATAGGATGTATCTAAAACAGCCCAATAGCACTTAGCCTATGGACCAACACAAATTCCTTTCAATGATAAACCAGTTCAGGTAGAAAAACCAATAGATCCCATCTGAGAATCATACAACAAATGTACGTGAAAACCTCAAGCATAATCTGCAGGTGTCATAACTAAATATTCACAATTAATCTTTAATTACTAGTGCAACAAAGTCGCCACAGAACTCTCTGCTTCTCCAACTTCAACTCAAAATCTTCATAGTATTGTCACTCAGCCTTTTTGAACTTCAACTTTCATTCTACACACGTAAGTAAAGGAAAAGAACATACAGGAACTGAGCATACCAAAGATGAGTTACTAATAAACATTTAAAATCGCTTTGACACTGCATACAGCACAAATTGTATCCATTTGCTGAAAACAGAACAAAGAAAGAGACCAGATTATGCTTAGAGCATTTGCAAAGTGAAATAGGAGACCCAAAAACCTTAATTAGGTTCCAGACAAGTATACTCTAGTCTATCTTTCAGAAAATGCCTTCGGAGCATGTAGAAAGCAGAAGAGGGCACCAAGTATGTTGCTCTGTAGCAAATAAAGGGCAAACAGTTGCACATATCCTGAAACTTCAAACTTCCCTGTTAATGACCTCCATGTTCACAACAACAATGATGATAAGGCTGTTGATAATGATGTCCGATCCCAAGAAATCTGAATCTTGATCAGTTTTGTAGCTCAAGATAGAAGAAATCTAAAGCATTGTTTGGCACATGGAATTGGAATTAGACTACAGAATTGCAATTACAATTCTGATGGAATTGAAATTTCGTTGTTTGGTTCATCAAAGGAATTGGAGGACAGAATTATAATTCCATAGTGATTTGAGTCCTCACGGACTTTCGGTCAATTGAGTTGGAGTATTTCGAGTTTTAAATCAGCTACGATCGGAATTTGGTCACAACGGTTCACATTGCATTCGAGTTATTATAGTTAGAATGATTCACTTTGAATAGTTATTCGAGTTTCGAGTCAAATAGGGTCGAGTATCGAGTCAGATCATTTGGTCTTCAAGTTATCTCGGATTTTCAATTAATCGGACTAGGTCTTTTCGGGATTAAGCTAGAATCAATCAGGTTTGAGTTAATTTAGGTCATTTCGAGCTCGAGCCATCTTAGTTTTACGACAAACGAGTTATACCATTTCAAATTTCGAGTCATCTTAGGCTAAGTTGGAGAAAGCTCGGGTCATTTTGGGTTTGGGTCAATTTTGTTGGGTCATTTCTACTTCGGCTCAGCTTGTTTACATCACATTCAAGTCAAGTAGTTTCATTTTTTGAATTTGAGTCATCTCGAGTTTCAAGTCAATCTGGTTGGATCACTTTGACTTTGAGTTAAGTTGATTTCGATTATTTCAAATTCAAGTCATTCGAGTTGGGTGATTTTAAGGTTTAAGTCAAATTTTAGATTGTGTCTAACTCTTTCGATTTTCAGTCAACTTAGGTTTGGATCAATCATGTGGAGTCATTTTGGTTTTCAGGTCAATTGATGTAATATGGAATTGCAATTCATTACCTCCATCCAAGGAATTGGAAAGTATGATTTTCAATTAAAATCCAATTCCACGGAATTGGGCAGTAAAATTGTAATTCTCCAGTAGGTGAATCAAACAGCAGAATTGGAATTATGGGCCCCAATTCCAGTCTCAATCCCAATTCCAAACGCCAATTCCATACTCCAAACATGACCTAATAATTAAAAATGCTGGAATCCTTCAGGAAATATGGTAGTGCAAATAGAAACAGATCAGCTCCCAAAAAAAAAAAAGAAAAAAGAAAAACAAGGAACCCCATAATTGTCCACTGCAATGGCATCGATATTCAGGGAAGTATTATCAATCACTAGAAGGGGAAAACAAGAGGACAAAATGACAAGAAGTTCAGGGAAGGAAAGGGGAGGTAAACAGCCACCCTTCATTTGGTCCTAGAACAAGAAACACAAAGCTGACCTAGTGTTTTATTTAATTCCAGCTTATGAGACCACAGACCTTGCGTAGGGATGAGTTACTAGATCAGGAGGCCAGGGAATACACACTGAATAACAATAAAATTCCAAGAGAATGGAAGAAATGTTAAAATTTGACACAAACTTTGACAACTTTCCTGATAAGAGGCCAGTTGATTGACCAATTTTTAAATCAAAAGTAACCTTCAACGTTAAACCTGCTCCAAGCGAAGTGCTAACAATAGGAAGTTAATGGAAACACAAACAGTCACAACTTAAAAGGATCTCAAAAGCCCAAGACGGTAAGGAATAATTCAAAGTGAAACTCAGGAACATCAGAAATATGCTATAGTCAATATAATTAGAATCTTCATCAGGTAAAAGTAACAAATCAGGAAACCTGAGAACATATTATCTACAAATAAAGGAACCGCCAAATTTTCATCAGCACAGGAGCATGAAGCACGAAAACAATGGGACTAAAGCTGCTACCAAGCTGAGAGTGAAATGTACAGCTCAGAGATGGATTCTGACCTGACCAAGAAGTAAATCTCGTATATAAACACCCATCGTAGTCATCCTTCCATTCGATCCAGGAGAAAACTCCTGGGAAGATAAACATCAATATTAGATTAGAATCCAGGTGAACAAGTATGAAGCAGTACCAAAAGGGGCCACAAAACCATGAGTTAGAAATACAGACATGGCATAGCTAGCAATTTAGCCAAAAATGCAGATGCGGACAGGAAAGAAGAAACCCTAAGCAGAGATGTAATAAGGCTTCAGGTCGCATAAATACCAACAATTAAATCACAGAAGGCACTCTCTCATTTTAGATGAGCGACAACCAACCATGTCATTGAGACAAAGCTGCAATTGCCAAATTATGTGATGACGTTAGAAAAGAAAAGACTACTAATCACTATAGAAACTTCAGATTTATCAAAAATACCCTCTTAAGTGCGACTATGGTGTTCCATCTCCTCATGAATTCTCTTGCAAAATCCATATAGCTGAACCCACCTAGTGTGAGACAAGGGTGGGTTTTGTTTCTTAGGCACTCCATCCACACAAACTACCATTTAGTACAAAGTCAAGCTTAGGTCTCAAATTACTATATCAATATAAAATCAAGACAGTAGCAAGATACATTTGAAATCACATCTATCCACTCTATGTTTGATAACTCGATTCCCTCAGTTGCACCAAGGTTGAGGCCTTAGGACAAGAGATCCAAGGTTTAGATACCCATCCGATCACCGCTTATGAAAAAAGAAAAAAAATGTCTCCATCAATTGAACACACTCCATCTTCACAAGATGTAGCTTAATAACCTGCTATAAATTCTGGGCAGCAGCTTTGACGGCTCTTCTCCAAGATTACTACAGTCTTCCTGAATCATTTTGGTGAAAAATGAGGAACAGGAAAGAGGGTGAAACCAATATGCCCAATTTGTAATCCATATTCTCAAAGCATGGGTATGGAAGAGACTGCTACAGCAGAGCTGGAACAGGAAGGAACGTTAATAGGAAAACTACCGATATTAGTTCAGTAATAATACCATACGAGTGAACCAATTGTTAAGATTACTTCCTATAGTGTCGGCAAACAAGAAAATAACCATGAAAATAACCATGTTCTAATTTACTTGGAGCAAGAGTGTGGATTGTCCGGTATTAAAGCTCCTGCTAATTTGATCAGAGCAACAGTCACTGAGATTTTTGAACACTTAACTGTTTGTTGCAAGGTGCAATAACGGTAGCATCTGATCAAACTCATACATTTAAATGAAATACTTCCAACTAGCATGGTAGATAATAAAAACTGAACCAATATATAAGTTAAAAATTAAATTGGAGCTGTCCACACCATGGACAAATTTTCTTATTGGTAACTGCAAACGGAAGCACCAGTGATGCACTCAACAATTCAGGAAACAATAAGTGGCAGATACCTCTTCATCTTTGATATATGGCTCAAACCAGTTCCATAGAGTTTTTGGATCTGCAGCATATCTAAGATAGAGGAATCCAACCTGCAATAGAAATATACATATCAGCAATTGCACATCAAAAACTAAGACCATACAGATCAAGATTTAGCAGAAGTGGAGAAACTCCTGTTTTTCCTGAAGTAATAGGAAACAAATGAAACTTGACATGAATGAAATGAAATAACATGCCACCGGTACAAAACAACAAACTTATAAATAGAAAAACCCTCATTAAGGGCCTATTCACAATTCATATAATCTAATAATTAAATGAAACATTTTCCTGGTCAGAAAGCTAAAAGTTCTGGCCAATATACATGGCTATCAAAAAGCCTTCTTTTTAGACAAAACACATGCCATAGTATTGTACAGCAACAACAACAATAATTTGAAAAACGAAAAATCAGAAAAATGCAAAAAGCAAGGCACATTTTGAAAATACCAAAATATTAAAATACAGAAACTATTAATTCTAAATAACAGGCTCACAAGCTTATGCTGGGATAGTTATAAGTCTATTGTTTGGTTAACCATTGGAGTTATATTGAAAAGAAGTTACCACATTGTGTAGTCTACCAGGACTATGCATTAGATACTCAGACTTTCACAAGTATCAAGTATATTGGAAAGGGATCATAAAACTGTAATTGTAAAACACCACTCCTACTGACGACTAAAAAGGTAGATTATAGGGTCCGCCTTCCTATTAAGTCTCCAAACACGTAAAGTACAAGAAAGAGTAGGAGCTGGGGACAAGGCAGGGAAATAGAAGAAGGAGAAAGACAGTAGATGAAGGGAAGTGTTAAGCTTCAAGATCAATCTTGAAGTTAACCTAGTGGAAGAAGAGGTTAAGATGAGAGAAGAAGTGAAAAGAGATGAGAGATTAGAATTAGATGAGATAGAGAAAAGATATCAAAATATATTTTGTATTTGATTGAATGATCTCTTACAAGAAGATCTAAGCTATTTATAAGCTCATAAGATTGGCTAAGATACAACGAACCTAACAAACTTCAACCGACTTAACCAGATACAATAAGCCTTTGGCGCCAAAACCAACTAACCACCAACATAAAAAAATATACATCAAAACGCAGCACTTCACTTAAGAGCAATTAACCGCAAGCCTAGCCAAAGCAAATCGGAACATATCAGCAGCAACATAGAGCTATGAAGCATGATTATAACAATCCCCTCTCCTTGAAAACATTCTTGTCTCAAGAATGAAGGTTAGAGAATTGGCTTCTCATGAATTGCAACTCCTCCCAAGAAGCATCCTTCTTGTCCAAATTAGACCATTGCACTAGAATCTCCTTTACTGACCTACCCTCAACATTCTGTAGTCTGGAATCCAAGATGACAGCAGGGTTCAACAGCAAAGCACCATTAGAACCAACTTCCAGGGGCTGAGCTGAACTATCTTGGCCTTTCTTCACCTGTTTTTTTCAAAAGGGACACATGAAACACAGGGTGAATGTAAGAGTTAGGGGGCAATTCCAACTTATAAGCTACTTTCCCAATCTTCTCAATGATCTTGTATGGCCTAAAGTATCTAGCATAAGCTTAACATTCCTTCTCAAGCCATTAAAGCTTGTCGGTACGGCTAAAGGTTCAAGTAAACCATATCTCCTATTTCATAAGCTTGTCCACACGCTTCTTATCTGCATAATACTTCATCCTTGCTTGAGCTTGATGAAGATTATCCTTCAAAAGTTGCACCAACTGTCTTCTTTGTTGCATCAAATCAGCCACTTTAGGGACTGATGTCACTAGCTTTGCAACATCAAGGGGGAAGGAGGATCATAACCATATAAAGCTTTGAATAGTGTGGTGCCAATTAAAGCATGAGCATGTGTATTATACTAGCACTCAGCCAAAGATAACCATCTTCCCCAAACCTTAGGATGACTAAATACCATGCTCCGAAGGTAGTGTTCTATACACTGATTAACTCTTTCTGTTTGGCCATCAGTCTGTGGATGGTAGGAAAAACTCAAAGCCAAAGTTGTGCCCATGAGGATGAACAATTCCCTCCAAAAATGATTGGTGAAGAGCTTGTCCCGATCAGATACTATGGATTGTGGTAATCCATGAAGCTTATAGATGTTATCAAGGAACACTCTTGCAAGCTTCTCTGTTGTCACCGGCCTATCCAATGCAACAAAGAGACTGAACTTGGTAAAGCGGTCCACCACTACCCAAATAACTTCCTTGCCCTCTGATTTTGGCAAGCCTCCAATAAAATCCATGCTTATGTTCTGCCAAGAACCATCCGGAATAGGTAGAGGTTGGAGAAGTCCCTGGTACCTGTGATCACCAGCCCTTGGTTTGCTAACAAGTCTCACAAACTTGCACAAATTCCTTCACTTCCTTCTTCATACCAGTCCAACTGAAGTATGCTTTGAGCCTCTGATAAGTACCATCAATACCTGAGTGGACTCCCCAAGCTGAATCATGGGAAGCACTGATGATTTGTTGTCTCATATCAGTAGAGGATCCCATGTACAATTTCCCCTTGATGATTCCCTTGACAACCGATACTTCTACCTCAGGAGCAATGTTGCTAGGTCTGTTGATGCTAAAAGCAGTTATACACTCTAGTGCAAATTGTCATTCTCATAGCACTTGTATACTTCCTCAATCCAGGCTGGAAGAATAACTGATACAGCTCCACAATAACCTAGCTCAGCTTCTTCCAATCTTCGAGATAAAGCATCAGCTGCTTGGTTCTCTTTCCCCTTCTTATACTCAATAGCATAATCAAGTCCTAACATCTTCATCAAAGCTTTCTTCTGAATTCTTGTAACAATCCTCTGCTCAAGTAGGTACTTCAATCTTTGATGGTCTGTCCTGATGATAAATCGATGGCCATCCAAGTAGTGTCTCCACTTATCAACTGCTAGAAGGATTGTACAATACTCATCCTTATATATGGACAACTCTTGGTGCTTAGGACTTAAGGCTTGGCAAAGGTAGGCTATTGGCCTTCCTTCCTAAGACAATACAGCTCCAATGCCACTCCCACAAGCATCTATTTCTAAAACAAACTCCTCTTCAAGATCTAGCATTGCCAAAACAGGTGCTGCACACATAGCTGCTTTCAAGGCTTCAAATGCCTCTTGAGCCTTATCAGACCACTTGAATGCATCCTTCTTCAATAGATCAGTTAGAGGCTTGGCAATTGCTCCATAACCAGCTACAAACTTCCTGTAGTAACCAGTTAATCCCAAGAATCCTCGCAACTGCTTCAATGTAACAGGAATTGGCCATTCTTTCATTGCCTAAACTTTGGAAGGATCAATACAAACCCCTCTATGAGAGATCACATGACCTGAGTACTCAAGTTAAGTCTGAGCAAAAGATCACTTAGTCAATTTGGCAAACAACTTGTGAATGCGCATCACCAAGAACACTTCCCTCAAATGCTTCAAGTGCTCTTCCATGGTAGGACTGTAAATCAAAATATCGTCAAAGAATACCAACACAAATCTCCTCAGGAACAGCTTGAAGACATCATTCATCACTGCCTAAAAAGTAGCTGGAGCATTAGTTAAGCCAAAAGGCATAACCATGAACTCACAATGCCCATGATGAGTTCTAAAGGCAGTCTTGTAAACATCTTGCTCCATCACCCTGATTTGATGATAGCCTTGTCTCAAATCAAGCTTGGAAAATAAGCCTGCACCATGTAACTCATCCAACAAGTCATCATTGACAGGAATTGGAAATTTATCCTTGACTGTAAGGGAGTTAAGCTGCCTCTAGTCAATGCACATTCTAGCCGAGCCATCTTTCTTCTTAACCAATATCACAGGAGAAGCAAAAGGGCGGTGGGTTTGTCGAATGAAGCAAGTCTTGAGTAAGTCATCCACTTGCTTCTCAATCTCTGTCTTCTGTGAATGAGGGTACTTGTAGGGCCTTAACTTCACTGGTTCTGAGTTAGGCTTGAGAGGAATTGCATGATCCAAGTTCCTCTTGGGAGGTAAAGTCTTTGGCTGCTCAAACAGATCCCCAAACTCATCAATCAATGCCTGCACCATAGGATGAGATGGCTCTCCCAATTCAGTATGTGAGATTGCAAATAACTGTCCAACCCACTGATAAGCACCCCTCCTGAATCCACCTTCTAAGCTCTTGCCCTTCAACAGCTGCAATTGAGCTTGTTCAGCCATGCCTTGCAATGTTACAGTAGATCCTTGCCTTTCAAAAGTCACTGTCAATTTGAGTCCTCATCTTCATAACGTTCACAAAGTTCTTCCACGAATTCAGCCCAAGACAATGAAGAATTACTCTTCAAAAGACTATAAAGCCATACCTCATTGTCTCCATGGAGATAAATAGCCGCTAATTCAACCTTCTCAGCTTCTTCAATATGAAAGAAATGAAAGTGACGGTCACATCTTCTGATCCACGATTGTGGCTGTTTTCCATCGAAAGGCTCAATTTGAATACTTGGCTGCCTAAAACCTCTACTCTTATTGCTGGATGAAGCATCATTACTTCCAGAATTTTGATGTTGCAACTGATCTGATGGACGATCATTCTGTCCCAAGGTCATACTTGCAACTGGAGCTTGTACTGGATCAGGAGGATGATCCTGTTATCCAATAGCCATACTAGCTGCTTGAGGTTGCACTACACCTGGAGGTCGAACCTATTGGCTAGCAGGTAACAGAATTCCAGCACCGGAGGACACATTATGCCTATTGAGCTGATCCTGCAGTCCAACAAACTTATCCTCAATGCGGTAAGTTTGCTGAATCAATCGATCAGCAAACTTTCAATCCTTTTCCAACTGTAATTGCTGCATTCGAGAGAACATTTCATCCATTTGATTCTTCAATTGAGTTGTTGTAATGTACTCAGCTCCTACTGCAGCATTAGCGCCAAAAACCGAAGCATAAGTGACATTAGGATCAACATTTGCAGTGCATTTGTAGCACCAGATTGTGTTGTTACACCTCCAGCCATTGATATCTGCTTCTTGCACCTCACCAGCTCAAATCAATCAAGAAGTAATCGATCGACAACAACACACAGGCTCTGATACCAATTGTTAAGCTTTAAGATCAATCTTGAAGTTAACCTAGTAGAAGACGAGATTAAGATGAGAGAAGAAGTGAAAAGAGATGAGAGATTAGAGAGAGAATTAGATGAGAGAGAGAAAAGATATCAAAAGATATTTTGTATTTGATTGAATGATCTCTTACAAGAAAATCTAAGCCATTTATAAGCTCGTAAGATTGGCAAAGATACAACGAACCTAAACAAACTTCAACCGACTTAACTAGATACAATAAGACTTTGGCACCAAAACCAACTAACCACCAACATACGAAAATATACATCAAAACGCAGCACTTCACTTAAGAGCAATTAACCACAAGCCCAGCAAAGCAGATCAGAACATATCAGCAGCAACATAGAGCTATAAAGCACGATCATAACAGGAATGGATGGGATTTAGCGTCGGTGTAATTAGGACTTCTAGAAAGAAATTCAATGGAATAAACTTCCATGTCTATTACACCCTGTAGGGGTAGTAAGGCTACATACATCTTAACCACCCAGATCCTACCGTGGCGTGAGCCTCTACGAGGCACTGGTTGTTATTGTTGTTATCGTAAACTTCCATGTCTATTAAATGGCACAAAGACCCACATATCTATTACATATCCACTACGTAACTAAATTTAAATCCCCTCTAATGACCTACATTTACCACATAAGAAATTCCAACAAAAATACACAAATCTCAAATTCTCGCAAACTTAGGCTTTCTTCCTTTACTTATGTTATGCTCCCCAAGGTACATTTTGTGATGATACAAAAGATATAAACAATCCAAATGGACAAAAAGTGAAATTCTTAGCATATGAAAATGAATTACAATTTTCTGTTTTTATTTACATGAAAGTGAGTGTTAGTAGAACTATAAAATGCATCTCCGAGAGGTACAAAGCCTAGATGAAATATTAAAGAAATGATGAAGACATTGAAGAAGAGTTTCTTTGAGAATAGGATCGGGTATGCAATCTCTCTATAAAGCATGTTTCCAATAATCATTTTCCATTGTTGAACTCCCCAGATTGTAATAAAATTTGATGGAAACTTTTGCTTCTCCCTCTTATCAATGAGCTTTTTGATTGAATATTTGTGAAGTCTTATCATATTAAAGAAAATTAGCTCAGAGATCAAAATTGCTTCAGGCAAAGTTTAGAAAGTTAGTCACATCAATTTCTAAGCTTGGCCATGAAATTCAGTTATGCAACAACAAAGTACTTCCCTTGCGAAAGTTCTCCATTTGACAACCACCAAGATCAGACTCCAATCAAGTGCACGTGATACAGATCAAGAATAAGAACCAAGAGCCCGTAGTTAAAACATCTAGATATCATCTATATTTATAAAAAACTATAGTAATTTTTAATTTTTGTCCCTATTGTAGCCTTTTTAATAGATATTTAGGGTTAGGAGAGATATTTAGTAGAATATTAAACTTGTCTTCCAAGTGGCCTTAGGTCTATAAAACGAAGTAGTTTGTCCCATATCATTATGTATGTTATGCCATTGAGTATTGAGAGATTAATATTGAGTACTGAATTTTAGGCATGGAGATTCATATTCTCTTAAATTATAACCATGGGGATCTCTAAACTCTAACATGCTAAGCATGTCAGTGCCCAAACAAGAGAGAATGCTAGCATACCCTTAATTGAAGAGAATTAGCCTTTCTAAGCTTAAAAATCAATTTTCAATATCAATTTCTAAATAACTGATGACATAACATAATATGATATGAGAGAAGCGTCTCACTCATAGACCAAAATTACTTGGAACACAAAATTAAATATCCTACTAATATCTCCAAAATAAACCCTAAACATCGTATTGAAAAAGCAATGAAAAACTACAAAAACAAAATCGCAATAGCTTCACATGGAAATGTAAAAACATCCTAATAAATCCTAGCATCTCTAAGTAGGGATTTTACCCCTAATCTTGATCTGCATCAAAAACTTTTTACAGACTGCATATTTGTAAGAATAATATAGAAATGTAAGCATGGAAATTGAATCACTCACTAAACCCAATTGTTATCTGCAAACAGCCATAGGGAAAACACTTACTCAAGTATCTCACTTGTTGTAGGGGAAACATCACAATGACTGGACAGCCATTAGGAAAGTTAATCAGAGTCATAACAAGAAATGATAGTATATAACATATTTTCCTGTAGCTTATGTACAATTGATAACAGGACCTCATGTGTTGATTACAAATGAAAAGTCAGTTGTTGCTGCAAAAGTCAAGGACTAGCTTAGTCCTTGTGGTCTCAAACAGAGTAGCAATGGATTGGGCACAGAACTGCAGTAACACTTTATTTATGCTGCTAAGGAGACAGACTGAAGTGAGAAATAGTGGGCTCAAGACGACTAGCCAAGAGCAGTTGTTGGACTCTTCTAAAAGGGGTGAGACCCAAAAGACTTCATTGTTAAATATTTTTTTTTTTTTTTTTTTTTGATAATGGTAAAGACAAAGGGATCCGCTTCAGTTCCCCCCTCTAAGCACGGGGCGACCTCAAGCTTCAGAACGGGAAATCAGGATGAGGGTGCTAGAAGGATCCGAATTCCCGACTAGGAAATCCGATCGCTTGTAGCCCTCACCCGCCACAAAGTCTGCAAACCTGTTAGCTTCTCTAAACACATGAGAGAAAGAGAAAAAATGCAGATTTTGACATATACACCGGATATCCTCCATGATGGCACGGATCTCACTGGGGCATGCAAACTTGCCCTGAAGGGTTCTGATCACAACCTGGTTATCTCTTTCCAAAATAACACGCGAAGCACCCCTCTGAACAGCCTCTAAAATTCCATCCCTAGCAGCCAATGCTTCAGCCACAATGATTGGGGCATTACCCAGTCTTCTAGAGCCACTCGCAATGATCTGCCCTCTATGGTTTCGAATGATGAATCCAGCAGCAGCTTCTGACCCACGTGTGGACCCATCGAAGTTTACCTTCCACCATCCCTCTTCCGGGGGCACCCAGGTAACCCTAGTATTCACAACTCTACTCTTGGTAGCCTCCCTAGTAGAGGAGTAATCGAAGCAATCAAGCCTGTTCCTGCACTCCCACTCCAAGCACATATCTCGGGCCCTATTGACTGTCTGGACAGGGAGGGATTTCTCACCCCTGAAGATAGCCGAGTTCATGTCCTTCCAAAGACCCCAACAGAGAACAGCAAAACTTACTGCATCATTTCGTCCCCGTCTTGATCTCAGTTCGTCTTCAATCCTGTAGCTCGACGGCTCCGTCATGCCCCAGCCAGCAGCAACTGCACTCCTCCAGACATCCTTCGCCCGAGGGCAATTTAGGAGGATGTGAGTTATGTCCTCCATATTAGCCTTGCACCAGATGCACTCATCATTCCAGTCAGGGATTCGTTTCTTCATTTGTTCCCCGGTGGCCAGACAATTATTCAAGACTTGCCAAATGAAGACTTTCACCTTTGGGTGGATATCCATATTCCAGATCCACTTGAATTCCCAGCTGTTCTTGTCTTCCCAACTCAAGTTATGAGCTAGCCAGGTTGCAGACTTCACATTAACTTCCCCAAAACTCATGAAGCCCCAGCACAAGTGGTCTTCTGTCCATTTCTTTGGAAGAGGCACCCCTAGAATATTATGCAGAATGTCTTGAGACACAACAGCGCTCAGAGCCTCTCTATTCCATTCCCCATCAACAATGAAATCATTAACTTTAAGGGAAAGATCAATGCCCACCCCATTCACCGCTTGATTCTCCAGCAGCGCTCCATTTAAGACCCACCAATCAGTCCAGAAATTTATGCAAGCACCATTACCCACCTTCCACTTGAGGCCTCTCCTCAGAAGCGGGCGGGTATCCAGGATGCCCTTCCATGCCGAGGAGTCAGACTTTTTCTTCCTGTACTCAAAAAAGTGTTTACCCTTGAGGTATTTATCTCTAACAAGCTTGATCCATAAACTGTCTTCATTCTTTAGAACTCTCCATCCCATTTTGCAAAGGAAAGCTTGGTTTACAGCTTCCATCTTACGAAGCCCAAGCCCTCCCGCACTCCTAGGTTTACAGACCTTGCTCCAAGCTACAAGATTAATTCCTTTCCTATTATCTTTGTTCTAGAAGAACTGTCCACATATTCTATCTCCTTGCTTGCAGACCGTTTTTGGCAATTTGAAGCACTACATGACGTGGCTTGGCATAGTTTCTACTGAAGTCTGAATCAGCGTGGCACGTCCTGCTTTGGAAAGCTTTCCAGCCTTCCATCGCGAGACCTTTGATTCCATTCGGGAGATCAAATCCCCAGATACTTGGGAGAGGAACCTTCCTGTCCCAAAGTTGCACCCAAGGTATTTTCCCAACACGTTGCTGTTCGGAATCCCCAAGATGTCACTCATCCGCGGTCTGTGCTGTCTCTCTACATTGGTAGAAAAAACTGCAGAAGACTTTGCTCTGTTAACCAGGAGACCTGAGTCCTCACCAAAAATACTAATCATCTTGTTTAATCTTTGCGCTGCTTCTACCTTCGCTTCATAGAAAAGAAGGCAGTCGTCAGCGAAGAATAATCCCGGTATTGGCGCAGCTCCTCTTGCTAATCTGACACCAATACCTGTTTTCCTTACCGTACAAAGCTCCTGGAGATTGGTTGCCAGGACCTCAAGACACAGGATGAACAGATACGGAGATAGTGCGTCTCCTTAGCGGAGACCCCGGGATGGGGAGAACCACCCCATGGGTTTCTCATCAACCAGCACTGAGAAGGACGTTGTAGACACACATTCCATACCCCAGCCGATCCACTTATCATGGAAGCCCAACTTCTTCAGGGCCTCTGCTAGGAACTGCCACTCTATTCTGTCGTAAGCCTTTTCCATGTCAAGTTTTGCTGCGATCCAGCCCGATTTCCCCTGTTTTCTTTTAAAGGCTGCCATGATTTCATGGGCAACCAGGATATTATCCTGGATTGACCTTCCTGGAACAAAAGTCGCCTGCCATTGGGACACCACATTTCCAAGTATTGGTTTCAACCTGTTAGCCAGAAGCTTGGCAATAATTTTATATAGAACATTACATAGGCTGATGGGCCGATAGTGGCTTACCGTTTGGGGGGAGTCATTTTTGGGAATCAAAGTTATGAAGGTGAGGTTAACTTCCCGGAGCAGGGAACCCCCCCTCAGCGTGGCTCTAATGGCATTGCAGATATCTTTCCCACCAGACCCCAATAGGTCTGGAAGAAGAAAGCTGAAAAACCATCCGGGCCCGGCGTTTTATTTGGGTTCATACTAAAAACAGTTTCCTTAATCTCCATGTCCGAGACTTCGGAGATTAGGCGACTATTGTCCTCATCTGTTACTCTCTTTTCTACAGGTGCCAGGGACAGGAAGGAGCATCTGCATCCTCTAGTCCTGAACCTGCTCTTAAAATCCCGAATGAAAATATTCGCGATCTCATTCTTTTCAGAGACTGATATTCCGAGCTCATTTTTAATTTCCATGATGCCTCGTCTCCTTCTTTTAGTGAGGACAGAACTATGGAAGAAACTGGAGTTCCTATCCCCTTTCGTAAGCCATTCCTTACGCCAGAACTTAGCCCAGTACTTGTGATTAAAAAACAAGAGTTTTTCCCTCTGTAGGAATAGACGTCTGAGATTTTGGTTTAGATGTGGATCGTTTGGTCGGTCCGCTAGTCTGTCCTGGACCTCTCGAATTTTGTGTTCGTTTCTTTCAACATTGTTCTTTACCTTACCAAGAGTTATGTCTTTATTTTCCTTGAGACCTTTTTTAATGATCTTTAGTCTTTGGGTAATCTCGAACAGTCTAGAGCCCCTAAACCTGGTATGCCAGGCACGCCTGACAATACCTTCAGTAACTCTAAACTTTGCCCATCCAGCTTGGAAACGGAATCGCGGGGCCTTGGTAAGTCCCTCTTCGTCCGTACATAGGATCATCGGGGAATGGTCCGAAACCGGGCCGAATCCGTTATACACGAAGGCGTTGGGGAAGCAAAGGTTCCAATCACGATTAACCAAGGCCCTGTCCAGCTTTTCCTGAATATAAGTTCCATTGATAGATTTTGCCCAGGTAAATTTTTGTCCTGACCAAGGGAGCTCCGATAGCCCAAATTTGGAGCACAAACCCTTAAGGCGGGCAAACCTCCGAGAAGAGGGCGGCGGCACCCCAAGTTTGTCCTCCAGGCTTAGTAATTCATTAAAGTCACCTATAAGGCACCATGGGAGATAATTCAAAGAGTTAAGTTCCAAAAGATCATTCCAAAAAACATCTTTGTCCCGCTCCTTTGCCGAAGCGTAAACAAAGGACACTGCTCCATTTTTGTTTCCAACCTTGTCTCTTACTATGGTATGAGCGATCCTATGGTCACCATACTGGATGCATACCTCGTACTGGCTAGAGTTCCACAAGAGCCAAAGCCCACCCACATGGTACCGGGGGGGAGTAATGGCTCTTGTCAAAACCAAGTCTCACTTGGATTCGTTCAAGGTTTTGATTACACACAAGTGATTCTAAGATCGCAATCAAATCTGGCCTGAATTTTTTGACTAGGCCCTCCAGTTCCTGTTGGGCCGCCCCTCGGGCTAAACCTCGGATATTCCATACTAGAATCTTCATGATAACATTAAAAGCATACAATTTGGTCCAAATCGCCCACAAGATAGCTCAAGGCTATAATCCATTGCCCGAAGGCGTCCATGAGCCTGACGCTCGCTCCATAACAAACAAAACAGTGCAGAAACACGAGCCCAGAGCTCCCTCCAAAAACAAAAAGAAAGAAAAGCAAAGAAAGACATACCTGGAAGCTGTAAAGCCTACATGCACCATTACCTCCTTCTTTAGGAAGCTTGGGGAGCCCCATATAACTGAATAAACACTTGGAGACAGTCAACAAAAACTGAAAAAGACTCATCGCCCTCCTAAACACAGAGGACTGCCACCAGACTATGGATGACAGGCGGCAGCACCGCCATGCACAGCCCACAGTCACTGATTCAGCACCCCACACCCCATTCATACCCCAAACCCAGCAAACTGGACTCTCCAAAGCACCAAACACTGCTGCCAAGCTGAAAAACTCCTCCCTGCCAAACCCTCGCCAGAGCCGCTTCGCCGGAGTGCTTACCACGCGCCACCACGCGCGGCCAAAGGAGGCACCGGCACTGTTCATCTTCTCTCTCCCGCCCTCATCAATTCTCACTTTTTGGCTATCCTTACCGGCCATGTGAAAGATCACCCCCCGGCGATTTCGTGGTCGAAGCCACTCCACCGGAGTCAGGGACACGCGCCGCCACGCGCGGCCGTCAAGGACTGGAGTCCTGTTCCACTTCACTCTCTCTCCCTCAGCGTTTCTCTCTTCTCGGCCACCCTTAGCCATGCAGAGGTCGGCCTCCATTCGGCGAAGCCGGAGACGAAGCCACACCACCGGAGGTGGCATCACGCGCCGCCACACCCGGCCCTGCCGTGGCCAGATCTCCCTCATCTCACTCTCTCTCTCTCATCCTCTAAATACAAAGAGGAGGAAACCCTGAAAAACAACACTGAATAAGCACTGAAAAATGGGGGATGCTAAGCAGCCGGCAATGAAGAAATTGTTTGATATTAGCAGGCACCTTCAACAATGGGAAGATCTTTCGCAGCAGCATAAATTCCCTACAACACTTCTACACCAAACCAATAGATTTTGCGACAAAGCATAATAACTTGAGCAATGAGCTGACTAATACAATTTGCAATGAATTAGAAATGTTTCAAGTGTAACTGACAAACACTAAAATTTCAAATATCTTTTAATACTTGGAGTTTGTTGACAAATACTCTTTCTCTCTTCATGGTTCAGAATGTTGATGGAGGAGCAGTCAGGATGGCATTCACACAGCAGCACTAAGGTTAAAGGTGACGGCTAACTTGATTAGGGTGATGAGCAGGAAGGCGCTGATGTATAGACGGAAGTGTCCATTTTGTTGTGGATTTAGGATGGTTGTTCTCAGGCACTGTAGCTGTGACGGGTCAATAGCTGGACTGGAAAGTGGAAAGTCTATTAGAACCTAGTCCATTGAAACTAAAAATTTTAGGACAATGAGAAGGGGAAGAGAGAGGGACAAAAGGAGGTCATCAGATTAAAGTAAGGTGTTCAACGCAGAGAAGTTAGGAATAAAAGGGAAATTCAATTCAAACTTCCCATGTATGACATGCAAGAAAAACCTCTACATCCATGGACTGCAAGTTTCAACACGCAAAACGACCCTCAAAATATTCCTAATGTACTTAGGGAAACTTGATGCCAGTACTGTCTAACTAAATTTCTTCTTAACTAGCTCTTCAACCCCAATCTATTGTGAGATGTTGCTATAGTGGGTTACACAATATGTGCAATGCATGCATGCTCATACAGAGAACAGTCAAAAAAAAGTGCAACTTCAATAATGCTATACCTGTGATAAGGTTAATTAAGCATTCCTGTAAATCCCAGTAACATAAAAATCCATAGGATTCTTTCAACACAGGTGATACATCTTATCTTAATGGAATTTCTGGAGAAAGTAATAATAAATTTGGGTCCTTGGCAAAATAAAAAAGATAATGAATTTGGTGTAAATAAATATATTTGACATATGATTTCATTTAACATATCCTAATATTGAATAGAATTTTCTAAATTATATTCATTAAAAATGTTAAACTGAAGAAGCATACCAAATAGCAAAAATATGTGACTTCACACTAAGTGTTACTTATATAATAAAAGAAATAATTCAAATCTTGAGGAATATTTAGCACTAAAAACGTACCAACATTAATGTAGCTATGTAGATATATTAGTTCCAAGTAAAAATCCATATATACAGATCATTTTCATATTTACATACTTAAGACTTTCTTCCTTATTTAAAGTCTCGTTCCATTCACCAACCACCCGTGATTGCCCCTAGAAATCACCCATTCTAGACAAGATATTCCCATACAGAACTCCTTAAACCATGCAGCCACTAGTAGTCCAGTACGTTCATTATTAACAAAAGGAAACAAAATTTCACATAAAAGAAAGACTGTTCAGATGCACCATGAAACAAGGTTCCTATTCCAACCATTCTCTATTCATTCGTTTCTCACTATCTTGGATTGACCCCTTGAATTAAATATGATTGAATGAAAACAGGCCTTGTGCTCAAAATGATATTTTCAACTACTACAATTGCAATTCTCTGGTATACAAGGTTAGAAAGGAATACAAAATTTTCAAAAACCAGTATATACTAATGAATTCCTTAAGGGAAAAAGGTGACCAAGGATCTCTTTGGACAAAGAGCTCTGGGGCCTTTGCAGACATAGCATTGGTTGATTTGTAGAGGGATTGGAGAGCCTTCTATTATTGACTCTTGGTTTTTTTTGGCGGTTTTTAGTTTTAGTATTTGAGAAAATATCGTCCTTAATACTAGTTCAAAAATTCCTTCAATCTTAAGATTATTTCAAACAAGTATCAAACCTTTAAGGAAAGAGTAGACTCTGAGCCCAACTAGGATTTGGAGGGGGATATAAACATCATTTGGAACCAACTCACCCAGAAGATTAAAGGTTTGGCATGCAAAGTCCTAGGTGTGTCAAAGGGTGGGGCACCAACCCACAGAAAGTCTGGGTGGTGGTGCAGGGAGGTCCAAGAGAAGATTAAGGCCATGCGAGACTGTTTCAAGGAATGAGATCGAAGTGAAGATGAGGACATGAAACAACAATACAAAAAGGTCAAGGAAGAAGCAAAGGAAGCAGTTAAAGAAGCACAATCCAAAGCATACGAGGATTTTTACAGAAGGCTGGACACAGAGTACGGAGCTAGGAACCTATATAAAATCACAAAAGCGAGAGAGAAGAGGACTAGGGAGCTAGATCAAATAAAGTGCATAAAGGAGGACGATGGACAAGTGCATGTGGACAAGCCACAAATTAAAGCTAGGTGGAAAGCCTACTTCCACGATTTGTTCAACGAACAAGGGGATAGAGATATATCCCTAGGAGAGTTACAAACATCTTAGGAGCATCAGAACCACTGTTACTGTAGACGGATTAGACCTGTGGAAGTCAAGGAAGCCTTGAAAATGATGGGCAAGGGTAATGTAGTTGGTTCAGATGGAATACCCATTGAGGCTTGGAAATGCTTTGGAGAGAAGGGTATCACTTGGTTGACCAAACTATTTAACCAAATTCTTCAAGGTAAGAAGATGCCTGACGAGCGGAGGAAGAGCACATTAATTCCGATCTACAAGAATAAAAGCAATATTCAGAGTTGTGCTAACTATAGGGGAATCAAACTAATGAGCCATACTTTGAAGCTATGAGAACGAGTCACAGAAAGAAGGCTACAACAGCAAACAGGGGTGTCAAAGAACCAATTCGGATTTATGCCTGGTAGATCGACGATAGAAGCCATACATCTCTTAAGGCAGACGATAGAGTGCTACAGAGATAGATAAAAGGATCTACATATGGTCTTCATTGATTTGGAGAAGACGTATGATAGAGTGCCAAGAGAGGTCTTATGGAGGGTTTTGGAGAAGAAAGGCATTCCCCAGTACTATATCCAAGCCATTAAAGACATGTACGAGGACGCATGAACCAATGTGCGCAAAGCGGAAGGGGATACAGAAGCTTTCCCCATTACAGTTGGGGTACACCAAGGATCGGCCTTGAGCCCCTTTTTGTTCATTTTGGTTATAGACGAGCTCACTAGGCATATCCAAGGGGGTGCTCCTTGGTGCATGCATTTCGCGGATGATATCGTCTTGGTGGGGGAGTCCAAAGAGGCGGTGAATGAGAAGCTGGAACTTTGGAAAACAGCCTTGGAATCGAAAGGCTTACGAATCAGTAGATCCAAGACCGACTATATGGAATTCAAGTTCTGCACCTCAACCGGGTCAAGTATAGAAGACGTCAAGATTAGATCGAAGTGCATACCGAAAAAAGACTGTTTTAAATATCTGGGGTCTGTGGTTCAGTAGGACAGTGAAGTTGACAAGGATGTCAACTCTCGGATTAAAGTAGGCTGGCATAAATGGAGGCTGGCATCTGCAGTACTATGCAACAGAAAGTTCCCGCTAAGTTAAAAGGAAAATACTACAAGACAGTAGTGAGAACGGCTATGTCATTCGGTGTGGAGTGTTGGCCAGTCAAACGGCATCATACTCAAAAGTTGAAGATAGCAAAGATAAGAATGTTGCGGTGGATGTGTGGCCACACAAGGAAGGATAAGATTAGAAATGTCGTTATAAGAAGCAAATTGGGCGTGGCCCCAATCTAGGATAAGTTGAGGAAGCTACATTTTCGGTGGTTTAGGCATGCTAGGAGAAGACCAACCACTACCCCGATCAGGAAATGTGAACAACTCCATACTACATATGGAAGGAGAGGGAGAGGCAGGCCAAAGAAGAGTCGGAGAGAGACGATTCGACATGACCTCACCCATTTCAACCTAAATGTGGAGATGGCCCTAGATAGAACGGAGTGGAGGGTCAGCATAAGTGTAGCTGATATAGTAGTTTAGGAGAAAGGAGTGCATCTAAGATAGTACTAGCGCTCGTAGGCTTATATGTATGCCTATTTGATTATATTTGTCGGTATTGTTTTGTAGTTATGTTGCTTTATTACTATAATAGGTTCATGCTTCTTGCTTTATGCTTTCTATGTGCTATTGTTTTTTAATACTTCCCAAGCTGGGGCTCCTCAGACACAGCCTCCTTTGGAGTAGCACACTAAAGGGGTAAAACTGCATATATCCCACCCCCCTAGAGTCCGCTTATGTGGGAGCCCTTGAGACATTGTGCCTGTTGTTGTTGTGGTTATTGTTGTGGTTGAGCATGCTACTCACAAGAGGCAACTGGAGGATCTTGCTCTGAGTCCACAAGGAAGCAAAGAATCTCCCATATTCTCAAAAGAAGTTACTAGGCATACAACAATGAAAACTATGGGTTTTTTTATCGAAAAAAGAAATACATAAGAGAGAAAGAACGTACAAAGAGTTAGGTACAAGATGTCCTCAAAATTACAAACGTGCAATAATGCCAAGGCTGTGTCAGCAGAGCCCCAAAAATTCTTTTTCCAAAGAGCTCCTAAAAGGACCAACTTTTTCCATAACATACCAGCATATACTGGTCTTTATAAATCCTAACATTCCCTTCTAGCCAAATAGCCAAAGAATCACAATCTTCACTATGGAGAATAACATTAAAATATCTTTCCTCTTTACTACACCAACAAAAACTATGGTTTCACACAACAATAAAGTATAATTATCCTAAACATACACAAAATTGAACAAAGTACTCACAGCTCTGATGTAAGGGGAGTCAGGGTGCTTCAACAGCCCGTGCATTTGCTTCACAGTGAGCTTCATGGTAAAGAACTTGTAAAGAAGGCAAAAAGCAGTTGAAGGGCCCCGGCAATTCCCAGTCATCCATGGCTCAACGTGATCAACTTGGTTATAAATCTCATCAATCACCTCATGGTACGTCTTCAATCGGTATAGCTCCTTGAAATAATCCGAGGAGAGAATGTTCATACAAAGGACCTTCTCTACTAGCGAATCAATTGGCTTCCCCGAACTTTGAATCTCCCCCATAAGTCATCAAACGCACGCCAAATGCGCGCTTCAGGTATCAGCAAAATCAGGAAATGACGAGCTCTGCAAATACAAAGGAGGGTCAATAGAATTCCCTACATTTGCATAAACAAGATGAATGTCAAGGAATCAACTATTCCAAAAGCTTAAACTGATGGGTGAAGGCCCGAGAACAGTTTTATAGTCTAACATGTCCCCTCATGCAAATGCCCAATGCGCTTGAAGGGTGGATATTAAACAGGTCCACCTCATACCATGTGCTTAAACGACGATAATATTGAAAATAGGGGCTGCTGAAATTCAAACATGTAACCTCTTGGTCAATAAAGCTCTGGTAACAAACCATGTCAAGGAACCAACTATCTCAGGAAAGGGTAAAAGCCCATGAATGATTTTATACTTCAAAAATTAAGAGTCCGAAATTGACCTCTGTTAGTAAGCAATAAAGGGACGGAAACCCCCAAGAAGGAATCCTCTGAAGTAAATTCGTGCTTCAAGATGCATACAAAAATGAAACCCTAAAAGGAAAAAGCACGATACGATAACAGGTTAAGATTGGGAATTGAGAATTCACAACAAAAAATAAGAATTAACGCACCTAGGGATGAAGATTAAAGCGCATACGGAGAGTATAAAACCCTAGAACGCGAAAGCCTTAACTGTAGAACGCCGAGTCGAGAAGACCAAAATGCTGAAAGAGAGAGGGAGAAGGGAGTGAACGCGTCGAGGGGAAATATCAATACGCGTCTCCTCTCATTTTGTTGGAACTGTGAAGACAGGAACCAGATGTTTCGCGGGTCGGATCCCACCCTTTTCTTTTTTTTTGGGGGGGAGAAGGAGAGCCCCAAAGCCTCCGAACTTAACTTTACATCCGACAAAAGAGCATTACACAGTTCTGGTGGGGAGAAGCCCACCACATAAGGTTACATCTTTTATTAAAATGGAACTTAGCTTTTATTGAAAATATAACATGTACAACGTCAAGTAGAATACTGCCTAAAATACTCAGACAAATACTGCTGAAAAATTACAGTAAAACAACCAAAAAATACAAGAAAATAGCCGAAAAATCATGTTGATATGAACCAAAAAATACAGGAAATTTATACCGAAAAATACAGTGAATTTTACCCGTGAAAACAGTAAAAAAAGCAGTGTCAAGCTTCGATATGATGCAGTAGAAATACTAGTAATTGTACATCGAAAAATGCAGTCAAATAAATGAACACGACAATGAAATAATACCGAAAGAGAGAGAGTTGAATAGAAAATATCGAAGATACCGTGCCGTGAAAAATATCACTGTCCTAAAAGACGATTTCGCCTCTACTCCAGTGCAAACAGACACAAAGGCGGCCGTCCTCTAGGATTTACACGGTCCGGCCCTTAACGTGTACTCGTTAATTGCCGGTTAGGAAAGCTCAAGAACTTTGCCCAAGAATATAGAGAGAAGACTGAAAATGAGATAGCCAGGAGAGGAAGTGTATGTGATTGAGTGTGTGTATGTAGGATCTAAAGCCTTTCTTTTATACTAGAAAAATGAATCAAAGCAAATAAATGTGGGGTAATCTTGTTCCAACGGGTAGAAGACAATTTTCAAAACGGGTGATTAGCATAAATGTTCGTTTTAATTAGCAAGGATCATTTTATTAATTACAAATAGTTTTTCCGTAAAATAAATATACCCGTTAGGAAAAAGATCACCCACACCCACGCCCGAGCACGGCGCGGCGGGCGGGCGGCGCATGTGGTTCCCACCATTCCTTCACCCAAGACTTAATTCAAATGGGTTAAAAACACATACCCTTATAAACCCAACTATCCCCCTTTAAATTGTCAATGTGAGATTGGGAGCCTTATTTTGTATTCACAATGTGGGATGGGGTATTTACTAATTGGGATACAACTTTCCTACTAATTTGGATTTAGCTTGTATCATTTTTCTAACAATCCCCCACAAAGGATACAAGCAAAAGAGAAAGAAAGGAATAGACTGGGCAAAGGGAGTTCAGTTTTCAGTGCCGATGTCTTGCGACTTGAATCTTCACCTAGTGTAACCCAAGTTTAGGACCAACATCTTGCAAGGTAACTTTCATCTTGAACCTCACAAAGGGGTTGTATAATCTTCCACTTGGACACATACTAACTCCAAATCTCGGCAGTTCCTGCTGTTTGGCCCGTTTTATCGGCCATGCGCTCGTCCTGGATATTCATAGACGCTCTAGAAGGCAAGTCTTAAATCCTTCATAGGGAACGGCCAGACTCCCACACCTATATAGGTGAATCCCATCAAGTGTGTGTTACCGCACACCACCAAATATATGGATATGGGTCCATTAAGAGCTTTAAGCTCAACCTTACCTCTGGTAACATACAGACAGTGTCTGTCATGTGCAAGTCGTGCTTACACCACCAAACATATGGCAATGAACCCGTCTCTGCACTGTCACACCATAGGGAGGGACAACATAAAACACAGTGCATATCTTAAATGAAACTATGACTTCTTACATTGAACCTGTTAAAACCAGGTTGGATACATCACAGTTTATTCATGTAAAGACTTTAATCCGATCCCCCTCGATGTTTCTGCAATCATTTTACGACAAAGGCCTTTTGTCAACGGATCCGCAAGATTCTTTTCAGACTTTACATAGTCTAGTGATATCACTCCACTTTCTAGTAGATCTTTCACGATCTTATACCTGAGACGAATGTGTCTCCTATTGCCATTATAAACCTTGTTCTTAGCCACAGCAATTGCAGCTTGACTATCACAGTGAAGCGACACTGATGGAGCTGAAAGCCCCCATAATGGCACGTCTCCCAGTAGACTTCTTAGCCACTCGGCTTCATGACCTGCCAAATCAAGAGCAATAAACTCGGATTCCATAGTAGACGTGGCAGTACAAGATTGCTTAGATGATTTCTAGGATATAACACCTCCAGCTAGTGTAAACCCATATCCACAAGTGGAATTAATTTCATCATTATCAAACACCCAATTGGCGTCGCAATATCCTTCTAATACAGTGGGAAACTTTCTATAGTGAAGTCCCAAATCCATGGTTCCTTTCAAATATTTAAGCAATCTTTTTAACGCCTTCCAGTGCTCTTGATTAGGATTATGTGTGTATCTACTGAGTCTACTTATAGCATACGCAATGTCAGGTCTAGTGTAATTCATTAGAAACATAACACTACCAATTATCTTGGCATACTCAAATTGGCACATAGCAACACCTTTATGTTTAGTTAAATGTACACTGGGATCATAAGGTGTTCTAACGGGATCAGTATATTGATCATATTGAACTTTTTAAATATCTTCTCAACATAGTGAGACTGGTTTAGGCTTATGCCTTCTGGAGTTTTCACAATTTTAACTCCTAAAATCACGTTTGCCTCACCCATATCTTTCATTTCAAATTTAGAGCATGGAAAGTTTTTCGTCTCACTGACAACATTCAAGTCTGTGCTAAATATTAGCATATCATCAACATATAGACAAGTTATTACACATCCATTTGAATCAAACTTAGAATACACACATGAATCACCATTGTTTACAAGAAAATTATTAGCTACTAGCGTGCTGTTAAATTTCTCGTGCCACTGTTTAGGTGCCCGTTTGAGACCATATAGAGATTTCACAAGTTTAAAAACTTTATTTTCATTACCAGGAACCACAAAACCCTCAGGTTGCTTCATGTAAATCTCTTCATCTAGGTCATCATTAGGAATGCTATTTTAACATTCATTTGATACACTACTAAATCATGGATGGACGCAAGGGCGATCAAAGCTCTAATCGTGGCAATTTTAGCAGCAGGTGAATAAGTATCAAAATAATCCAACCCCTGTTTCTGGGTATAACCTTTAGCCACTAACCTCGCCTTAAACTTGTCTATTGTCCCATCAGCCTTCATTTTCTTTCTAAAGACCCACTTATAACCTATTGGCTTACAACCTCTAGGAAGGTCTACCAATTCCCATGTATGGTTACCTAGAATTGATTCTAGTTCGCTATTAATGGCTTCTTTCCAAAAGGTAGAGTCAACTGACCTTATGGCCTCATCATAGGTTTTAGGGTCTTCTTCTAACATAGAGACATTTGCAATTTCTTCATTTATGAAGTTATCTTCTGATAGGAAAGTGGTTACAAAGTCAGGTCCAAAGTTGGTTTCTTTCCTAGCTCTTGTACTCCTCCGAATTTCAGGAGTGTCTATATCATTAGTATTATCATGACGAGCAGTTACATTATGAGAAGGCAAATTAGTAGGCTGTGCATCATTAAACTTCAAGGGAAATATATTTTCAAAGAATTCAGCATCTCTAGATTCCATGATACTACCACATGCATATGAATCATTAGATCCCTTAATTAAAAAACGATAAGCAGCACTGTGATGAGCATATCTGATAAAAATAGAATCAACAGTCTTAGGTCCAATTCTGTTACATTTAAAGTCAGATAACGCAACCTTAGCTAGACACCCCCACAATTTTAAATATTTTGGATTAGGCGCATAACCTTTCTACATTTTGTATGGGGTTTTATCTAATTTTTTATGAGGAACTCTATTAAATACATGACAAGCAGATAGTATCGCCTCCCCCCACATGTTGTCAGGTAGTCTAAAACTAATAAGCATAGCATTCATCATACCCTTTATGGTTCTATTTTTCCTCTCTGCAACACCATTAGACTGTGGGCAGTACGGTGGGCTTCGCTCATGTATTATTCCATTTTCCTCACAGAATCTTTCTAGAGAGGTTGGATCATATTCTCCTCCTCTATCAGACCTAACTCTTTTAATTTTCCTTCCTAACTGATTTTCTACTTTAGCTTCATATTTTAAAAATATTTCTTCTCCTTCATCTTTAGTACTTAGGAGATATAGCATTGAGTATCTAGAGTGATCATCTATAAAGGTTATGTAGTATCTTTTTCCACCTCTACTCATCAGACTTTTATAGTCTCCTAAGTTAGTATGAACTAGTTCAAAAAGTTCAGTTTGTCTTTCAATGGACTTAAGGGGTTTTTTAGCATATTTAGCTTCTACACATACTTCACACTTATTAAAGTTGATATCACTGAAGTTAGGGATCATGTTCATTTTCTTAAGCCGTTTAATTGATTCAACATTTATATGTCCTAAGCGAGCATGCCACAATTCAAGAGATTCAACAATATAAGCAGAAGAGGTACTAGCAGTGTTATTCATACAAATAACATCAAGGACAAAGAGACCACCATTACAAAAACCCTTGCCCACATATTCTCCATTCCTAGTCAGGACTAATTTGTCTGAGTCAAAGGATAATTTCAACCCAGCTTTGATCAGAAGACTACCCGAAATTAAATTTCTAAGCATATCAGACACATGCAGCACATTCGTTAAAGTAAGAAATTTTTCAGAAGTGAGTTTTAAAGAAATCTTCCCTTTTCTGAGGATTGGTGCAGCTGCTGAATTGCCCATAAAGACCACCTCTCCATCGGACATCTTCTGGTATTCCTGGAACATGTTTCTGTTTGTGCAGATATGCCTGGTAGCCCCGGTATCCACTATCCACTCAGTCAAGTTGTTGACCAGGTTCACATCTGAGACAACGGCTATAATGTTCTCCACTTTTACAAGGTGGGCTTTGTTCTTCGAGTCTTTAGGCTTTTTACTTTTGCAGTCTTTGGCCATATGTCCATGTTTTCCACAATGATAGCAATCTCCGAGGAATTTGTTGTTCGGCTTTTGAATCTTTCCACCAGGCTTGAAATTTGGGTGATGCTTTTTTCCTTTGTTCTTGAACCTGTCTGCATTACTAGGCCTAGCTTCGACAATATTAGCTTTAGAATGGTCGGAGTATGCATACCCCCTGTCCTTAAGTCTATTTTCTTCTTCAATTTTTAAGTGGTTTATTAACTCCTCTAATGTCAAGTCCTTCTTTTTGTGCATGAGTAGATTTCGGTAATCCTTCCAGGAAGGTGGAAGTTTTTCAATTAAAACATACGCTTGAGTTATTTCGCAAATTTTAAGGCCTTCTGACAAAAGAGTAGTTACAATATTTTTATATTCATGGACTTGTTCGATTATTGGTTTGTTGTCTATGAATTTGAAATCTAACCACTTACTAACTGCATATTTCCTAGTACTAGCATCATCACCCCCATATTTTTTCTGTAGGGAATCCAAAATTTCTTTTGTCGTGGTTAATTTTACATAGATATCAAAAAGCCCATCACTCATGTAATGCAGCAAATTTCCCCTACAGGTTCGGTCATCTACGGTGAATTTTTCTTCATACGCTTTTTTCTCGTTTTCACCTTCACGTGCCTTTTTCTCGTAGAGAACGTAATCAAGACATGCTAGTTGTAGGAAAAACAGAATCTTTTGAGACCACCTCTTATAGTTCTTCCCGTCAAGAGGCTCAACCTTAGACATGTCGGGAAGGGGTATTTTTGTTGCCATGTTCAAATATTGGTGCGTTAAAAAATCGTCTTTTAGATTGTTGGAAATATAACGTGTACAACAACAAGTAGAATATTGCATAAAATACTCAGACAAATATTGCGAAAAAATTACAATAAGGCAATCGAAAAATACAAGAAAATAGCCGAAAAATCTTGTTGATATGAACCAAAAAATACAAGAAGTTTAAACCAAAAAATACAGTGAATTTTACCCGTGAAAACAGTAAAAAACGTAGTGTCAAGCATTGATATAATGCAGTAAAAATTTCAGTAATTGTATATCAAAAAATGCAGCCAAATAAATGACACGACAATGAAATAATACTGAAAGAGGGAGAGTTGAATAAGAAATACCGAAAATACCGTGTCGTAGGAAATACCACTGTCCTAAAAGACGATTTCGCCTTTGCTCCGGTGCAAACAGACATGCAGGCGGCCATCCACCAGGATTTACACGATCCGGCCCTTAACGTGCACTCGTTAATTGCCAGTTAGGAACGCCCAAGAACTTTGCCCAAGAATATAGAGAGAAGACCGAAAATGAGATAGCCAGGAGAGGAAGTGTATGTGATTGAGTGTGTGTATGTATGATCTAAAGCCTTTCTTTTATACTGGAAAAATGAATCAAAGCAAATAAATGTGGGTAATCTTGTTCCAATGGGTAGAAGACAACATTCAAAACGGTTGATTAGCATAAATGTTCGTTTTAATTAGCAAGGATCATTTTATTAATTACAAATAGTTTTTCGATAAAATAAATATACCCATTAGGAAAAAGAGCACCCATACCCACTCCCGAGCACGGCGCGGCGGGCGGGCGGCGCGTGTGGTTCCCACCATTCCTTCACCCAAGACTTAATTCAAATGGGTTAAAAACACATACCCTTATAAACCCAACTACCCCCCCTTTAAATTGTCAATGTGGGATTTGGAGCCTTATTTTGTATTCACAATGTGGGATGGGGTATTTACCAATTGGGATACAACTTTTCTACTAATTTGGATTTAGCTTGTATTATTTTTCTAACAGCTTCTACATGGGCCACTGTATTACTACCCCTAGGAATCCAGCTAAAATATACAATCAAAATAGCCTTTAAGGCTCAAAATGTCCGATACAACAGGCTTAAAAAACCAAAGAGAAGAAACTCTCTCGTTAATAGCATCAATTAACAATTTACTATCTAATTCTATAATAACATATCTCCATCCTATCGAAATTGCAAGAAAACATGCACCACGTATTACTTGAGCTTTTGCCACTAACGGGCCATCAACCAAAAACAAGAACTACCCGCCAAGGCAACTGTATGGTCCCGAACCACAATCGCTGAAGCTGCCAAACAACCCTCTTTCTAGGCTCCATCCATATTAAGTTTGACAAACGGCTCCACAACAGGTCTCCATCTATGAATAACACGCTTGGATACATTTCCGTCTTCATCAAAGTCATGGCTGTTTATGGCTGTGGAACTCATTGGCATTCTCCAAAGCTTTCTTTGAAACAATGTCTGGATCCAGGTTATTTTTCCTAAAAATGAAGCTACATATGCTCTTCCATAGCCACCAACAACTATACGCACGTCTATTATTCTAGTAAAATACTTTAAATAAAATTTAATACGTACGTCTATTATTTGGTTATATGTGTACATATATATATATATATATATATGAAAATTTTGGTCAAATGTTTGCTGATTTCTAAAAGTAAAAGACATTGTTATTTACAATAGTTGTAGTAAAAACATAAACCATAGTAACTGATTTGGTACAATTAATAATTTAAGAGTTAAAGTGACAAGGGTAATAGATTACAGAATATGACATTTTCATTTAGTTGTATATATTGATTATTTTTAATTACCATTTATTTTTAAATGGTAAAAATATGGATAAGTGTTATAATACGCGTATTGTATGGATAACATCAAGAAAACGCCTATTTTAATATATTATTGGCAATAACACATAAAATTATTTTTTAAACAAAAAAATGGAGATACTTGTTCAAAATGTTTATTATACACTAATTTTACTAACAAAGCTCCCACACTCCCAACGCCCTCGATCATTTGCATTAAATTCTCATCTAGGATGGTAATTAGATCGAAATCCATTGGATATTCATCAAATTTGATCCATTTATTATAAGTTTAGATTTTAAAATGTGGTTTTACGGATTTATATTTGGATGTCTATATAAATGGATTATCGATCAAGCTTGTTAACCAAGTAAAAATATGTGCCAAGGAACGATAACGTTTTAATTAAATGAGGCATGTGTCTGGCGCATGACCAATGTGTTAACTCAATAAAAATGCATGTCCAAGATCGATTAAATTTTGATTAAATAAAGCATGTGCTTTGCACATGATCAAGGCAGTTACATAAGCTTGTCAAAGTGAGAAGTGGGCTTGAAATAGCAGTTGCGGACTAGAGAGAGACATGAAGAAAAGGTGCCCTTTTTTTCCAACAACTACCCATTTTGGGGGGAATTCAAGTTGAATGTGGAGAATATGAATCCCTGAGGTTGGGAACATGTAAGAAAAGAGCTTAACGAAGGCTCTTATCCTCAAGTCCATGAATAAAGGAACCATGCGGTTTAGAAAGGGTTCCATAACCATAACAAAAATTCTACATTTCGTTTTTCACCAAACTTGTGCTCCTCTTTTCTTTTATTTTATGTTGTACTTCGTATAATGTTCGTTTGAATTGCAAGCAATTTGAGCGTTGGTCACAATGGTTATGAAGGTATATATATCCCTTATACTTTCTCCTTTAGTTTTTAACATTTGCTATGCAGTGAAGTTAAGTTGTATCAATAGTTTAGGGTTTTGACTGTGAAGCCTCAAGCTTGATCGAGTTAATCTTGAATCGGTAACTTAAGTACACTCTATCTTAATATTGTTAGATTTGATCTTGATTGTCTTATTTTGATTCAAGGTTATCAAGTTGTTAACAAAGATGGATCGGATAGAACCTTTATGACATGTGCCTATGTTTATACTCATATCCATACAATTGCTTATTATTATTATTATTATATTATTATTTAACCCTAGGGAATATTGCTGCAACTTTGTCTTTTTAAGAGTTATTCTCTATAACAACTCTCTTATCTATATATATATATATATATAAAAAGCCTTCATACATGCTTGTCCACAAACATTATCTCCATGTAGGAACTTGAACTATATTGACTGATTTAGTAAAATGGCACTATTTAAACAAAAAATTAGCAAAATGGCTCGTTACGAAAAATATTTAACGGAATGGCACACTTTGTCAAAAAAAGTTATATACGTCGTATGAAATGGCGTGGATAATCTAATAATATCATTATCCACGCCATTATAGCATGGTAATTACATTCTACATATCCATGCCATTTCAAATGGAGCGGATGGTCGAAATCCTCAACACATAACATTTTACAAGACATAAAACATAATAAATATATATTATAATGTCAAAATATATAAAAATAATTAATATAAATCATGATACAAAATGTGATGTGGATCTATGACTGGGTTCACCATGACGTTCTAAGGATGTGCACTCTCTATGAACCCAAAAAAAAAAGTGCATCGTAAAGGAAGTTCACGTATACTTCCTTCCGCACTTAGTTAAAGAACAGTAGTCAACACCTTCTTCTTGCAGAATCTGACCGAATTGGTGTTCCTCATTGACAGCATCCAGTATGCTACTACAACCAGTAACCCAATCTGTGGAGATAGATTGTATAATGTAGCCAACACTGTTGTGTAGCGTTATAGCTGCCCTTCTAGTTTGATTGACAACAAGATTGAACTAGCACATAATACTTATAAATGTTAATAAAATGTAATCCTGAATAAGTAACAAGACAAATAGTTTCAAAGTACTTACTACTTGTTGAAAACGGTTGCCTCTTGGGTCAAAACGAAGCTGGGAGCGGCGTGGAACATGCACCTCACGCCGTGCCATGACACACCTAGTAATAGATAAGTACCATTGCATGTACTCTCTAAGCGATATCGAAGGATTGCGCACATTGGCGATACGATGCATCCGTGTGTTCCACACCTTGATCCAGTTCACATGGCAGATAACCCAATTCTCGTCCCACCTGCCCTGACAAGATGCAATATGTAACGAGCCGAGAGTGTCAATAGGATCAGGGTAATGCTGCTTCAGTCCAAACTGACGCAACACTCTATTAGAATAATGTAATTCGACAATGCCAAAGCATATCAATGGTCCTACATATCGCCGGATGTCATGACCCTCGACACAATTCTTGCGCAAAGAGTCTAACTAGGATTGCTGGTATGGCATCCAATTAACCTAGCAACAAACAAAATAATTTGGTCATAATAGTAAATATTAAACGACAAGAAATATTAAACGACAAGAACTATATTTTCATGTATATACCTGATAAGGTTCTTGGATATAAAGTTGGTCCTTATAGAAGGACAAACAACACCTTGGGTTTTCAAGGAATGTTAAGGTGGGAAGCCATCTAATTAAATGTGCAGTGAATTATATTACAATACATACATAATATTACGTATATATTAAAGTAAGAAGTACGAAATATTTATCTTACTAAGCGCCCAATAGTGACGGCGGATCATTAGGTGCAGCTTGATTTTGACACCGGGTGGTGACAATTGGTCGACCAATGTGTAAGTGCTCTCACGACCACAACTATGCATGATAAATTGTAAAAATTAGGAATATAACACCTTAAAAAATTAAACATGAATATCATTGTGGTTCATACCTGGAATAATAAAGCACATCCCCTAGGTTGCTTGTCGTCGTTCAGGCAACATCAACCCAATTGTCTGTAAAGGTTGGTGAGCAATGCTGACCCCTAGCTATACAACCTACACTCCTCCATTGTATTGAGAAATAGTAGGAAGATGAGCGATGTCCAATTACCAGTGTTGTTGGTAAACATCATGGGGCATATCAAATGGAGAATGTAGCTTCCAGCATGCTGCAACACTTGCTCACCAGCATCATCTGGGGGGCCATGTTGAAACTGCTCCTTCAACCATTGATTTTTGACCATGCCATCATTCAATTGCCCTGGAGGGGAGCTGCACCCAATAAACTCTGGCATAGATCCCTCCAATTATAATTAGAGTTGCCAGTGACTGCCATGCCGTCTATATGTAAACCTAGTGAAACTGCTACATCTTGCGGTGTTGGCGTCATCTCACCAACACGTAGGTAGAATGTGTGAGTCTCCTGCCTCTACCTCTCTAACAAAGCACTAATCAAGTAGTTATCAATTTGGATATGACCTATTTGGGTCAATCCAATAAAACTGGCCTGAATGATTTAAAGTCGTACTCTCTAGGTCAAGGGGTAACGGATGGTGTTGCCTCACCCTAATCTCGTCGTTACCCTGTAACACAAGACATCAAATATATCACTTAAATATTTGAATAATTAAAATATAATATATTATGACTAAACATAAATTGTTAACATACCGCACCATGCCAAACATCCTCCGACCCATGTTGGTCTTGAAGACGCAACACTGATATGTTATCTAGACCTAGATTTTGTTCACCATATTGAAAGCTAAAAGCATGTCCTCCTGTCTTTACTATTTCTCTAACAAAATAAAAAATAGCAACTAGTTTGACTATAAAAAGACATAATTATCTAATATTCATGGGCTAAAAATAAAATTATATATATTACAACATTCCAATCGATCACAACACAAAAATAAAATTACATATATTATACCTAATTACAGTCGTTAATAATGCATACTACAACATGTTACATTAAAAAATGAAACACATAGCAAGCTATGAACCTAATTACAAAATCAATGGCGTCTATTAGGACAATTTTTTTTTTATTTTTTATTATGGCCTCTCTGACCGCAGGTACTATATTTATTATTAGACGCGCCCTCCCTAACGTTCATTTCATTATATAGTTAGGTTGATTTTGACCGTCCTCTACCAAACCTCCACATAGTCTAATCTGCAACCACCGTAGGTCCAGTGTACTCTGTCCCTAAAACTTGATCAGGAAGAGGGCGAAACAATAAAGCGTACATGCTTACGTACATGTTAAGGCCGTACAACGGATCAACATACTCTTGATAGCTGATGCTACATGCGGTACAACATGCCATCACATGTGAACATGGACGATGGAATATTTTCCATGTACCACAAGTGCAACTCTATTCATTCAACATTACATTATGGCGAATTTTCCCTCTTAAGCCTTCTTCAGTTTCACGCTTAGGAGTTATTACCTGAAAGCACACGGTGTTTTGATCAAACAGCATGATCGTATGTAGTCTTGATAGTCGATGCTACATGCAGTACAACATGTCGATAGTTGATAATTGATGCTACATGCGGTACAACATGCCATCACATGTGAACATGGACGATGGAACATTTTCCATGTACCACAAGTGCAACTCTATTCATTCAATGTTACAGTATGGCGAATTTTCCCTCTTAAGCCTTCTTCAGCCTGACGCTTAGGAGTTATTACTTGAATGAACATGGTGTTTTGATCAAATAATATGATCGTATGTAGTCTTGATCTTATGGTGGCACGCTCTATTTTAGTGGAGACAGTAGGTGGCCATGGAACACCCCATGAAAAGAACTCCCCGGCAAGATCCCTGCAACTGACAAAGTATTTGTTGCATCAATAAAATGTTGGTTGCACAGGGGCGATTACTGGGAGTGCTCGTCCCCCTTTCAAAACACTGTTGAACACTTCCGATAAATTAGTGGTCATGTTACCATAACAATAATCACCATCGTACGAAAGCGCACAACATTCTTTTGGCTCTCTCTCGATCCAGCCTTTCAACTCATTATTAATGTGGATAAAATGATCATACAAAGCATCAAACTTCCTCCTGGAAGATTCCCTCGCCATCAAACTTTTTCTTTAGCGTATGATTTTTAAATTTATGGTTGAAGTTACTAACTAGGCGGCGAGTTCAACACTAATGATGTCCTTCGGGCTCAAGCCATCACTACAAAAAAAAGTGACCAATAGCAACAAAGTAGTTTCTGTTGCTATTGGCTATTTTTTTTTGTTATTGTAGCTTTTAGCAACAAAATTTTGTCCGTTGCTACGTTGTTGCTGTTTCCGCTGTTACTAAAAATTATAGCAACGGAAAATGCGTGTTGTCGCTATTGCACCCCGATAGCAACAACCTAGTATTTGTTGCTAGTTTTGTTTCTATTACCTTTTGCAACAACATGAAAATTGTTGCTATTAGTTACAGTAACATAGTGCTTTCTGTTGCTATTGATTATATCAACAAAGTGCTTTCTGTTGCTATTGGTTACAGCAACAAAGTACTTTCTATTGTTATTGGTTATAGCAACAACAAAATTACACCAATGTCTTTATAGTTCTGTCACTATTGCTATTACTAACAGCATTTTACTTCTGTTTCTAAATTTCATATTTTTCAACCAATTAGAACACAATATTGAAAATAAAAAAACCAAAAGCCCTACATCATCATCAATCAACGGACAAATTTGTCATGCATTACGTACAACTAGAATCATCCATAAATCCAAACAAAAAAACACATAGTTGAGCAAAACACAACATTCAATACAATTGTTCCCATCATTTGTAGGTTTAGCAAAAACACATAATGTCTGACAAATGGGAGAGTCGGTAGAAAGCAGTCCAACATACATGTCTTGGCAATTGTGCGACGAACAATCATTCATTCAGTTCATCTTCCACTGCATCATCCTCGTCTTCTAAGACATCATCCCCATCTTGTTTTTAATAATAAACTTCATCATCATGAGATGAACTAGCTTCTTGTAAAACAAAGATAAACAAATCAAAACTTTTATAAGGGTGGAGAAAAGTGAATAGAGTGTTTTAAGTAAAAACATAGTCATGTTGTAACAGCCAACAAGGCCAACGTTTAAAAGAGAGCAATGCAAATCCAAAGCAATTAAAGAAACGATATCCAACCGGGCCTAAAGAAAAGGTTAAATTAACTACGTAGTCTACAAATTCATCACAGACAACCTAATCTTCTAGTTACCTAATTTATATACCAAATAAACATAATATAAAATCACAAGCTTATAAAATTATAATTATTTTAATAGTATTATCACAAACCGCAAGCATCTTTTGTATAGATACTTGGACCATAAGCAAAAATACTAGTTTCGCCAAAGACCAATACTAGTACATACTAACATTTATACATTTTTAGGCTTGATTGGATATCGTTTCTTAGTTGCAGTTTTTATGTAAACTTGAGGGGGAGAGGAGAGAAGATGAGAGAAGAAAAGGAATCATATGACAACCAACTATATGGAAATACAACAAGGGTAAAAGTAAACTTAAATAAATAAGCAATCACCTCAAATTCACCTCTCTGAAATTATAAGATTTGAACAAAACCACCACCAGCAACAATCCCATCAACAATTTTTCCATCTTCGCTAAGACAACCTACAAAAGCCAAATACAACCAAGTTTAGAACTAGACCTAGCAGAAGTAGATCCAACCACCAAATAAGCTATGTTCAGAATCACTACAACTCGAGGCCAACCCTGCTACATCCACCCAAGCCACCACAAACTATGGATAGAAAATCTAAAGAAATAAACTTCAACATTCAATCCAAAGCAATTAAAATTTGTATTATTTGGAATTTCAAAGTAATGCAAAAGCGCACTAACCTTGTTTCCCTTCTTCGTCATAGTTGCCATTATAAAATCTACATGCTCACATACAGATTTCAAGCTTTGTTTTACATCTTTGAGCTCAGCCTCCAACTTCCTATTTTTCTCTTGCTCTTGAGCCAAGAGAGAGCGTTTCACACTAGATCGAGGGACTTTAACGACTAACCCATATGTCTTCGCGTATCCATTTTTGTCTTCTCCGACAACTTGTACAAAGATTTTTTTGCGTTCCTCAACTTATGTTTCCTCATCAAGATCCTGTGGAAGCTCTTCTAATCTTCTATTAATCTCAGCCTGATATTATATTAATAAATGATGACCTTAACTTTTAGAAGTGACATGGGAAAAAATTGAAATACCAAATAACTAAAAATAAACCATACTAAAGCAGTAGCAGATCCAACATCAAGTTTGGATAAAGATTTTAGCTGATGTGTTTGCTGAAGCATTGTGAGCTCATCTGGTTCTTTCCCATTAGTTATTAACTGCACACACATATGACTTGAACTTTCCAATAAAAATTTTGCAAAAAAACAGACCTCATTATTCAAAGCAAACTAAGAGACTAAACCAACCTTCTCATTGCGTCTTCTAGCAAGTGTCTTAGTTCCACAATAAGGCCTCTGACTTGATTTTTTTGGTTTTTGATGCCCCTCTCGCGGCGTTCCTAAACCCAAAACGTGACAAGTGAATAATACGCAACATAATATATTGCGACAATATGCTTATGGAAACATATTAGTATACCTGTCCTTTTGGAGAAAAGCAAAGTTCGACAAAATTCTTCCATTGTGTAGCAGGTGTACTGGAAGGCCTATTCTTTAAAGGTATATCTTTCGTCTTTCCTTCAATGAGTTTTTTTCTCCACGAACATTTGTTACTTTTCCACGAGTTATCCATATTTGATTTCACCCATTCATATGGCTCTTTTCCTTTAGGAAAGTAGTATGATTGCTATATTCAAACAAAGAGCTATTAGCATCTATACTTTATTGGCATATTTTCTCATTCCACAATTATTATATATTCTGACCGATGATGCTAAGTCATTTAAATTTACATGATAAGTATCAAATACATTACCTGCACTACATCCCATATGTGGGTAATCCTCCATTCCGGCATAGTTGTCCATTCCTCAACATCGATCGGCAATGTTATAGGATCACATGCGTAATATCCTATTAAAGATGACATTTTCCGTTGTCAATCTGAACGTGGCTGGCCATGGTCATTAACATCTACAAAAATTGGTTCCTTTGGGGTGTGCATTTTTTTTCTCCCCCTCCTCTTTACAGATTGTTGTAATCCTACAAATTCAATGTAGTTGTTTTAGTATAATTTTAAACCCAAATATAAGATTACTCATTTCCCACACAATTGTGTAACATAACCTGAATCTTGACCATCATTGGTTGCTTGTGTTTCTCCTCAGGATGATGTAGGAACATAACTTTCAGAACTTATATAAATGATAAAATCATCCTAACAAATCAAAATCCTTTTCATATGAGAAAAAAAAAATCATTGGAGAAAATAATTGAATTATGAAATAATATGTATATTAAACACGAAACTACACAAATGAGATTGCTTAACCAGCTCCCTTGGAACTCCCAACATGTCCCTCCCCTTGAAGACAAACGGTATCACCGCATTCAGAAGCTTAAAAATGAGAAGCATTATAATGTAGTTAAAAAGCACGATTAAAATATAAATAGATGAAGATCAATAGAGATAACAAATAGAATGCATAAGCTCATCATCTATCGTCACTTGGCGTTCTGAATCTTCCCTAATATCTTCATGCACCTGTTGAAGCTTCCTAGGGCTTCTTCTAACAGTAGAGGTCTGAATTAGGGCACATCGAGCTTGGGTAACCGATATATTCTAGGGGTTCTCGACTTCACTTCCACATTGTGGTAAATTCTTATGAGTAGGCTCGATGCCACTTTGGTTCCTATGTGAAGATGAAGAAACCAATCCAATACTACGGCGCATTTGTACAGAAGATTGTTGGAGTTTGTTCTTCTTCGACTCCATGAGACGCTACATAAAGATATCAACTCAGTTTTAATAAGTAATGTTATAATAACAAATACAAAAATATTTTACAATTATGAGTCACACTTTTAAATCAGTTACTGTTACCATTTTCCTCTTTCCCTTGTTGCTCTCGGTGGGGGCCATGGTGTCCTTCACAATTTAGAGCTAGAAAATGATGCAACATAGTAGTATACATACAATGGTAAATATAAACACATCAAGCTTAATGACACAATTAAACAAAATATCACAACATTCAAACAGACAATAAGGAAATTTGAGAAAGAAGACAACGAAAAATGTCGGAGTTGTTTAATCATTCAAATACAAAAAGTTTGTTATAAGCATGTAAAGATCTTAATAAAATATCTCCTCAATCTTTAATATCAATCATAATCATATAGGGTATCATCTTCTTCACTATCACTATAGTAGAAGTACTCTTCATTATCTTCATCAAGTAAAGTAGCCTCATCTAAAGGTATATCAATCATCGCCCCTTCAATATCTTCTCTAACAATGTCAATTTCATCAACACTGATATCCACCATTGTTGTAGACGAAACACAATCTATTTCAGGTATGTTTTCTTCTCCCATGTCAAATAAATCTCTTGGTCTTGTCTTAGTGACAACATGCTATTCTTTTCTCTCATCATCAGGAGTGTAAAACACTTGCAATGCATGGGAAGCTAGCACAAAAGGTTCATCTATTTTGCACAATACTTTTAGGTTGACAAGAGTAAATCCAAGTCGATCTTTCTTGACACCCTTTTTAGGATCAACCCAGTCATATCGAAAAAGAATGACCTTTCTTCCTTAATAATAGTTCAATTCCAATATTTCTGTTAGCATACCATAACATGTCACCAAACCACCTATAGGTGTAACTGGCAGTGACAACAACACTATAATTTTGAGGTACTGCTTTGGTGACGAAATCTAAAACCATTGCAAGTGATTCGTGTCATTGTCTTTATCTACAAGCTAGGCCATTTACTCAACCCTTGTAGGTCTTCTACTACAACGGGATCCACAAGTAGATGAAGCTTTACCTAAAAAATTAAATATAAATTAGACTAATACATGTAATTAAAACGCTGGAGTCGCTTAATAATTTTGGTGCCCAATATTATGCCGTCTTAGAACGTACATTAGATTCAAACCAAGTACAAAAGTCTTTTTTGTGAATTTCTTCAATATCTAACTGTCGCATCTGCGTATTTTCAATTGCAAGCAGTTGTTTATGCTCTCTGTATTAAAAAAGAAAAAAAAAACCAACATAACATAATCAAAATGGATGATTGAATTAATGTGATAAGAGGATTCAAATATTATGAGTCATGGAAATGACTTACTCGATGTTGATGTGGATTTCATCACAATTGAACAAAACAAACCTATGTGCTTCTTCTCTCAATTCTTCAGAAGCAACTGCATCCTTCTTTGATGTGTAACGACTTTTGAGGGAGAATATTGATAATCCTTTACGCACTTCACCATCATCTAAGTATTTAACTGTTTGAATGAGTCTCTCTTGTCTCAACACTATGCAAATACCTCGAGCAAAAACTTAAACACTCTTCTGCAAGGTACCCTTCGGCAATAGATCCTTCAGGCCGACTTCTATTACCTATATAATCTTTAAGCCTATGTAGAAACCTAGAACAACACATACTAAGTAATTAATAATATATGATTAGAAAAGTAAGCATTGATTATTTTAGACATTACAAAATCAAAAAGACATACCTCTCTATTGGATACATCTAGTGAAAATGTACCATGCCAGCAACCTTTGCCTCATATGCCAAATGAATGGCTAGGTGCACCATTATATCAAAGAAGGAAGGGGGCAATATTTGCTAAAGATCGCAAAGAACTATCTTCATGCGATCTTCTAAGCACTCAAACTCATGTTGCGTTGCCACCTTTGAGCATAACTCTCTTAAACAATTGCATTAGCTCAATTATTATTCGACTGACCTCCTTATTTTTCATTTTTCGCACTGCTAATGGCAATAACTGTTGCATCAAAATATGATGATCATGGCTTTTCAATCCATATATCTTACGTTCCTTCATGTGCACACATCGCGCAATGTTGGATGCATATCCATCAGGGACCTTAATTCCAGCCAACATATTCATAAGTTCCTTCTTCTCTTCAGCAGTTAATGTAAAGCATGATGGAGGTAAAATTATCCTTCCTTTTTCTACTTTTGGGTGAAGATGCTTCCGAATATTCATATCCCGAAGGTCAAGGCGTGATTGTAATGTATCTTTTGTTTTTCCTTCAATATCAAAAACAGTCCCGATCAAACTTTCAGAGATATTTTTCTCAATATGCATAACATCCAAATTATGTCTTATTAGTAGATGTTCCCAATATGGGAGTTGGAAGAATATGCTCTTCTTCTTCCAGGGTCCAACTTCATCTGCCTTTTTCTTCTTCTTTTGTTGAGATGCAAGACCCTTACCTAGAGTCACATTTAACCCTACCATCTGTTCCAACAACTCTAACCCTAATCTTAATTTTGGCGCATGCCTCATTTCACTGGTTCCATTAAATGATTTTCTATTACGACGATATTTATAATCATCGCTAAGAAAGCGTCAATGTTCCTGATAACATAATTTTCTACTCTTTTTCAAGTAATGAGAACATGTATCTATATTACAATGGGGACATGCAAATTTTCCTTTAACCCTATACCCAGATAAATTACCATAAGCCGGAAAGTCATTGATTGTCCAGAACAATGCAGCTTGCAATGAGAAAGTCTCATTCTTCAAGGCATCATATGTCTCCATGCCAATCTCCCACAACTCACTTAATTCCTGGATCAAAGGTTGCAGGTAAACATCAATATCATTGCTTGGTGCCTTGGGCCCAGGTATAAGCAAAGAGATCATGAAGTACTCTTGCTTCATAAACATCCATGGGGGTAAGTTATACATCATCAGAACAACCAGCCATATACTATATTGTGTACCCATTATCCCAAAGGGATTGAACCCATCACTTGATAGACCAAGCCTAACATTGCGTGGGTCTGAAAAGAAATTAGGGTAACATTCATCCAAATATTTCCAAGCCCCAGTGTCCGCTGGATGCCTAAGCTTACCATCTTTCGTGCTCTCATCTACATGCCATCTCATGTATCTAGCTGTTTTGGATGACATGAACATCCTCTTCAGTCTAGGGATCAATAGAAAATGGCGAAGAACTTTGCTAGGAACTTTAGCACCATTAACTAGCGACACCACAGCCCCTTAAGTTATAGTTTTCCATCTTGATGAACCACATATAGGACATGTGTCCCAATCTTTCAACTCCTTCCAAAATAGCACGCAATCGTTGGGGCAAGCATTAATCTTTTTGTAGCCAAGACCCAACTTTCAAATTATGCCTTTTGTTTTATAAAAAAAGTCTGGTAATGTCTCACCTTTTGGAAGAGCTCTTTTACAAATCTTTAGAAAAGCATCAAATCCAGCATTAGTCACTCCATGTAAGCATTTAAGGTGATATAATTCAACAATAAATGAGAGCTTTGTAAATTAATCACATCCACGGTACAAAGGTGTATCTGCATCTTCTATGAGTTTATATAAACTTTCAGCCTCAACATTGCGTCCCTTTTTAGGTGGTTCTTGTTGGGAAAAGCATATGAATTTTGTTGAAAAATAAACTCTGATGCTGACTATTGGGTTAACAGTTCTCAACTATGGCCACAACAATAGGCACCTATTAGTGCACTTAGAATAGGAGACAATTCTCTTGACCTAAGCTCCCGGTCGGAGAGCCACGCTTCGTGACACCTCACGGGCGAGAGTTCCCGAGAATAGGTTTATCTCTATAAACCTTTTGCCCTAATACCGGTTACTGGGATGAATTTCAAAAATTCTCCCTAAAGATTACGCAGCGGAATAGATTTAGAATTCATAACTCTAAACCTAGGGTTGATTTAAAATTCCTAATTTTAAATCTACTGACTTAAATTAATAATGTAAATAATCAAAACTAAATTCTTAATTTAAATTTACAAGCCTTTTACTCTAATACATTCATAACAATACATAAATTTAAACAGATATAATAACGAATACTGTTAATAAATAGAAAAGCGAAACTAAAAGAAGAAGGAAGAAAAAACATACCTGGAACTGCTCCAATAAAAAGAAAAATCAGAAAGAGAATAATATTCTTCAAAACCGAGACCCCAAGATTTTCTACGCAATAACCTCGAACTGCCCGGAGGGTGGGCTCCGAAAAATATTAAACTGAATCTCCAAAACAATTTCAGAAATCCTAAAGAATTATTTTTAACTCAAATGCCAAACCTCAAAATAAGCCCGTCTATTTATAGAAATATTCCGGAGTGAGAAAATCTAATTAAAATCGAAAAAGGATTGCACAGTTAACAACAAAATGCAGCGTTTCACTTAAAATAAGTTCAAAACGCCGCGTTTACTAACAGTGCAACCGCCTCTGCGGGCCTATCATCGCGCCCCACGTGTCAGCGCACGATTCGCCCCCGCCTAGGCGCGCGGATCGCCCTTGTGGGCGTCCCAGCGCGCAACACGTACCGATATATGCGGATCGCACTGTGCAAGCTTTTAAAATGCTTTTTATTTTTTTTTGCTTTGTTTCTTACATGTAAAAATTCATCTTATGAATTTTAATTTTTAAAATTATTTTATTTTATAATCTTTAATATTTATTCATCTCATGAATAATATTTTTCAAAATTAATTTACCCATCATATGGATAAATAATTCATCTCATGAATTCTTTAATGTTTTTTCAATGGCAATAAAATACAGAGGCTTGCGTAGGGACCCCGTGGATAATTTAAATCTAGCTCCAAATGGGTTAAATTAAATCATCTCATGATATTAATTTAATTACCATTTAATGAGACTTAATTCCACTAAATAAATCTCACTGCACTCCAGACTTAAATTATTTGTTCGATATCTCCCTAATATACTGTATTGATGACAACAACCCCTCCACTAGACGTCCATGACAAAGGATAAATATAACTACTACCATTATCCTTCTCACAGCTTCTCCATTAGTTACCGACTCGCCCTTTACTGAATAATTCATTTACACTTGAACATATTCACAGTATAAATTCCAACTATCAAACACTTGGAATACTTTGGCCAAAGTTTTCGAACTATTCAAATATTTGCGAATCAACTAAGGGGTACTTGTATCTCATAAGAGACTGTAGATTCCCTATTGAATACCTTATCTTTGTTACACTTTACGCTGCTACCCAGTGTACGTGGGATTTCAGTCATTCATTTTAGACCTTACTTATAGTACACCAAAGTAACTAGCGCTCCATGCACAAGTCTAGAATACTCTCAGGATTTAGAGTCATCGTTCAAACAGTACAATGCAAATCACTCATCTCCGATAGTAGTTTAGAAATAAGTAACCCACATGGTCCAACTCAGTGCATCAAACACACTAACTTAATACTTTTGGATCTCCATCCACATGATCAAGACAAGCCATCTAAAGTGTCTCGTTATAGTCTTAACATACAAGTGGTCCAGACTTGTCTTCGACTACGACTCTTTCAAACAACAATCCATATCGTTTGTTCCAAGTCTATATGTGGCTTAGTCTCATAAACCACTTAGAACAAACATGTAAATTGTAGTCTGAGGACTACACCCATCTCATGGATGCCTCCCGAAAGAAAATCACATGCAGTATAAATGCTCACGTATACAAATTTAACTAGAAAACGACTGAAACTTTAATTTTATTTATTAATTAAAATAATATATCCAGAATAAATCTGGATTTCAGGACACTGTTCCTAACAATCTCCCACTTGTCCTAAATCCAATTTATGACAAAATCCATACTCACTCCTTTTAAGTTTGAACCAAAAATCTACTGAGTCTAACCCTTAGTGAGCACAATTACTCTATTGTGAAGTCAGCAATATAATACTGCTTGACATTCCCCTCACTAATGGCTCCCACTCCAAGGGTAAGGACATACTTAGACGTCGAACGTCTATCATATTAATATGACTGGAAGTCTTAAATCAGTGTAACCAACTGGAACCAGCTCATCACCTTGAAAGATCAGCATAGGTTCTCAAGAGCTAGAGAAAATATTTCACTGTCACCTAGTGAATTGGACCCAAATTAGACTAACACCTGCATACTATCTCATAGCATGACAGACATCAAGTCTTATGCACAACATGACATACCCGAGGCTCCCACTGCCAAAGAATATGGAATATTCCTTAATTGCTCCTCCTCTTGAGGTATCCTAAAACACTACTCAAAAGAGATAGGGACTCCATGCTATACCTTGACAATATCTTGTCAATATAAGTGGCTAAAGAAAGACCCAATATCCTACTCTTACGACCTCGCAGAAGCTTAATCCTAAGAGTAGAGCTGGCTTCTCTTATGTCTTTCACATTGAGCTATCATGACAACCAAGTCTTTACAGTTAATGACACCCCTACATCATTCTCAATGAGTAGTATATTGTTGATGTACAATACCAAGAAAGTCACTACTTTCTCTTAATGTCGGTTGTACACGCATGGTTCGTTCAACCAATTGCTCAAAACTATAAGACTTAACTGCTTTATGGTGGCTAAAAGGATCGAATTCAATGCCACGATCAACCACTAAGGCTCCCACTATGAACCTGTCAGGTGTCTTGACAATCCTCCCACTACACCTAAGCTCTCGTGTACCTGGAACGATCTCGTTCCTATTAGTAGGCGCATCCAATGCTCCCACTATAACTTAAGTTGTGTCAAGCGTTCAGAATTATTATCATTTTGCTTTAATACTATTTTGTTTTTGTTTTGTAGCTTACTTGCAAAAACCTTCTCTAAGTATCTTGCATTGTATTTACAAAAGACCTTTTAAATCAAAACTGTAGAAAAAATCATCCTTATTTCTTTTATTTGCAACCCCATTCTGTTTCGGTGTAACCTGAGCAGAAAGCTGAGATCTTATCTCATTTGCAGTTAGGAAACTCACCCGAAAAATATTCACCACTTCGATCTGATCAAAGTGACTTAATTTGTTTACCTAATAGCTTTTAAAATTCAGCTTTGTACTCTGCACTTTTCAAAAGAGTCCAACTAATATCTAATTAGGTAAACACATACATATCTTGAGTAATCATCACTAAATGTGAATAAGTACTCATACCCATCTCTTGCCTGAACATGTGTTGGTCCACATACATTTATGTGAACCAGCTTAAGTAAGCCACCAATCCTATTACCTTTACTCTTAAAGACAGAATTGGTCACCTTTCATTCTATGCAGAATTCACAAACTGGTAATGACCTCAAGTCCAAAAACTCTATTAGTCCATCTTTTACCAGTCTTTGGATCCTGTTCGAATGAGTGTGACCTAAACATTGGTGCCATCTGTAGGCAATATCACATTCAGGGTGTTTTTTTTTAGAAGACTAAACAAGTGAACTTACGTTAAATTCATTTAAACAATTTTCATAGTTTTGGTAAGGAAATAACATGAATAAACAATTCATTCATGTACATTTGCAAATAAACAATTCATTTCTCATATTAAAATCTCCATTATCAAAATCAATGGAATAATAATTAGTCACAAAAGAAGACATAGAAATCAAATTCCTGTGCAGAGAGGGTTTAAATAAACAATTTTTAAAACAAAACTCTATTACAAAAGTCTAAGCTAACATCTCCTACACTTAAGACCACCATTATTGTACTGTCCCTGACCATCTAGTACAACACCCGTCGTGTAGCTTTTAGCCTAGTCTGAGCTCCTGTAACATATTACAGACTTGGTCAATTGAACCTGAGTCTACACACCCGGAATCTGTTGAACTCATAACTACACATGACTCAAATCAGTGAATTATCAACATACCTTCACCAGTTGGCTTAGCAGTCTTTGTGGGAAGATTAGCCATGTAATTAGTGTAGTTTCTGTTCCAGTGGCCTAGTTTTTCTTGCAAAAGAAACACTTTTCTTTTGCTGACTTCCTTATGGACTTGGTTGCTACAATGACAACCTTGCCCTTTCCTTTCATTCTAGTAGGTCCCTTGTGAGTAACAACTAAGTTTAACTTATTTTTCAAAGCAAAGTAATTTGGTTCAGTGAGTACATTATGTATTTAAAAAACAAGCAAAGTTAGTCAGCCCTATCCATATAAAATATTGTAAATGCAAACATATGTGTAATTGTCTAACAAGAGTCATGTATAATGCAGTGATATATATATTCTTTCAATTTAGCATACCCAATAAGTCAGATATCCACCAAACTGTACTATCATGCATACAATGATGACTCAAACACACCACTCCTGACTCCCCGGCGGCGGGATCGCATGAAGCTAGTTCAGGTGAGAACTATTCTCAATTAACATGATTAACTCACCACTTTACCTTAGTCTCTAACATGACACAACAGAGCTCCTCGGAGAGGCTAATGCATCATGCTAGTCAAGTGTAAATCATTACCTAAACCTCCATACAAATACACGAAATACTTCACGGCAGCGTGGTCGCATCTCTTCTTTGCACTTTGGTTTATCCTAAAGAAGTCTAACCCTGTAATCTACAAACCGACATCCTCCGCGAGGAGGTCTATCGATCTACTATACTGCTTGACTGGTAATGGAGACCGTGAGGTTACAACATTTGAAAACTCGCTCCCACTTGATTTTTACAACTAGTGGTTTTTAATTAACTTGTATTTACAACCTGGATTATCTCATAATCCCCTTTAGAATCTCATTCTAAAATTAACCAAAATTAATTAATTAATTTATTCAAAAATACTATCGTTTTCAAGATTATCTTTTAATCTCGCATTAGAAATCTCATTCTAAAACCAATCAAATTAATGAATTTTAAATAAAATACCAACATTTAATAGAGATCATCACATAATCTACTTTTCATAATCTAATTCCAAAATCAAATTAAAGTAATTTTAAAAACAGTAGCAATTTGTCTTTAAACTATTACATAGTCTATTTTAGAATCTTATTCTAAAGTTAAACAAGCTCGGACTATCCAATAGTCTAATTTAGATTCTTATTCTAAAATTTAATTAACAAAATTTAACTTTTATTTTAAAAAAAAAGTTTAACTTAGACTATCTCATAGTCTATTTCAGAATCTTATTCTAAAATAATTTTAAATAACTTTTATTTAAAATACACTGATTTATAACTTAAATTATCTCATTAATTAATTTAGAATCTCATTCTAAAAAAGAAATTAGTTAATAAAATAATTAACTTAATTATTAAGTAAATCAGTTTTGACATCTTTACGTCCCAAAATATAAAAAAAAAATTAAAATTTTTTTTACTGTTGCTGACATCAGAAGCTGACGTCAGCGTCAGCTTGACGCTGACAAAACGCGTCAGATTTTTTTTTAAATTTTAAAATTAAAATATTTAATTTTAAAATAAATTGAATTTAATCTCATTTAATCAATTTTATCCGATTTTGTATAAAATAATTAAATCTAATCCCATTAGATCAACTTTATCCAATATAAAAAAATATTTAAATCTAATTTTATTAGATCAATTTTAGCTAATATATATATATATATATAAATATTTAAATCTACTCTTATTAGATGAATTTTATCTGATTTCGTAAATCATGACTGAGAACGTATAATCTTATTATACGAACAACACAAACGCAAATTTATGGGTTGTTCCGAATTAACGATTAATTTATTAACAATTTAAACAATTTAAATCATCCCCATAAACTATCTAGTTAACTATTAACTCTTTTAACCGATTTAAACAATTTAAATCGATACTTTAAAACACTCTCATTAACAATTATCTACTTTAATGATTCAAGCAATTTAAATCATAAATACAAATAATAATCTGAATTAACTGTTAATTCTTTATTGATTTAAACAATTTAAATCAAATTGTCAAATTAAACTTACTTTCCTTTCTTAATAAAATCTCTATTTATTAAATCGCAAATCTATTTATTTCGATCTTATTATACCTAGTCATGTATATTATGAATGTAATCAGAGGTTGGCTCTGATACTAATTGTTGGGAAAAGCATATGAATTTTGTTGAAAAATGAACTCTGATGCCGACTATTGGGTTCACAGTTCTCAACTATGGTCACAACAATAAGCACCTATTAGAGCACTTAGAATAGGAGACAATTCTCTTGACCTAAGCTCCCGGTCGGAGAGTCACGCTTCGTGACACCTCACGTACGAGAGTTCCCGGGAATAGGTTTATCTCTATAAACCTTTTGCCCTAATACCTGTCACGGGGATGAATTTCAAAAATTCTCCCTAAAGATTATGCAGCGGAATAGATTTAGAATTCATAACTCTAAACCTAGGGTTGATTTAAAATTCCTAATTTTAAATCTATTGACTTAAATTCATAACTTAAATCATCAAATCTAAATTCTTAATTTAAATTTACAAGCCTTTTACTCTAATACATTCATAACAATACATAAACTTAACAGGTATAATAACGAATACTGTTAATAAATAGAAAAGCGAAACTAAAAGAAGGAAGAAAAAACAAACCTGGAATTGCTCCAATAAAAAGAAAACCAGAAAGAGAATAATATTCTTCAGAACCGAGACCCTGAGATTTTCTACGCAATAACCTCGAACTGCCAGGAGGGTGGGTTCCGAAAAATATTAAACTGAATCTCCAAAACAATCTCAGAAATCCTAAAGAATTATTTTTAACTCGAATGCCAAACCTCAGAATAAGCCCCTCTATGTATAGAAATATTCCGAATTGAGAAAATCTAATTAAAATCAAAAAAGGATTGCACAGTTAACAACAAAACGCAGCATTTCACTTAAAATAAGTTCAAAACGCCGCGTTTAGTAACAGTGCAACCGCCTCTGCGGGCCTATCATCGCGCGCCACGTGTTAGCGCGTGATTCGCCCCCGCCTGGGCACGCGGATCGCCCTTGTCGTGCACTGGCTCGTTGGATCCGATATACGCGGATCGCACTGTGCAAGCTTTTAAAACACTTTTTTTTTTTTTTTTTTTTTGCCTTGTTTCTTACATGTAAAAATTCATCTTATGAATTTTAATTTTTAAAATTATTTTGTTTTATAATCTTTAATATTTATTTATCTCATGAATAATATTTGGCAAAATTAATTTACCCATCGTATGGATAAATAATTCATCTCATGAATTTTTTAATATTTTTTCAATGGCAATAAAATATAGAGGCTTGCGTAGGGACCCGAGGGACAATTTAAATCTTGCTCCAAATGGGTTAAATTAAATCATCTCATGATATAAATTTAATTACCATTTAATGAGACTTAATTCCACTAAATAAATCTCACTGCACTCCAGACTTAAATTATTTATTCGATATCAGTCATTCGTTTTAGACCTTACTTATAGTACACCAAAGTAACTAGCGCTCCATGCACAAGTCCAGAATACTCTCAGGATTTAGAGTCGTCGTTCATACAGTACAATGCAAATCACTCATCTCCGATAGTAGTCTAAAAATAAGTAACCCACATGGTCCAACTCAGTGTGTCAAACACACTAACTTAACACTTTTGGATCTCCATCCACATGATCAAGACAAGCCATATAAAGTGTCTCATAGTCTTAACATACAAGTGGTCCAGACTTGTCTTCAACTATGAGTCTTTCAAACAACAATCAATATCATTTGTTCCAAGTCTATATGTGGCTTAGTTTCATAAAGCACTTAGAACAAACATGTAAATTGTAGTCTGAGGACTACACCCATCTCATGGATGCCTCCCGAAAGAAAATCACATGCAGTATAAATGCTCACATACACAAATTTAACTAGGAAACGACTTGAACTTCAATTTTATTTATTAATTAAAATAATATATCTAGAATAAATCTGGATTTCAGGACACTGTTCCTAACAGTTCTAATGATTCACTCAAATTAGGACTATGCAAGCCATAAGCATCTTCTAACATTTCACGAATACCATCATCGGACGATTCATCAGAATTATCCATCTCACTAGCAAAATCATTTAGCTCGAGATACTCCACCTCCCCATGGAGATGCCACTTGCTACGTGCATAATTATCATCCATGCCTTTAAGTGTAAGGTGAAGTTTCACTCTATCTATGTCCAACTTATATTGATTTGCACAAGTCTTACATGGGCAAGGTATTGACTCATCTACACCACAATAGCAAGCACATCAGTAACAAATGCTTCCACACCCTCGTGAAATTCAAGTGAAACTCGTGCTTGTCACCCAAGCTTTGTTTTTAAACACATCCATTTGGACAAATTCCTACACTTAGAATGTATAAATATCATCAAAATAGGACAAAATATTAGTGAAATTACTTACATAATCTCTTATTAACCATAGATATAGTGTAAGATTTGTTACTAGACTCAAATTCCATGAATTCATATTTTGCTAACTATAATCTGAATCAACGACTCAAATTCACTACACAAACATCGAAGCAAATCAAATGCTAAAAAACGTGACATAAACACAACTAATCACCGTGAAGCATCTAACATTATAATCTAATACACTAGAACTCATTGAAATCTACATTTAACAGAAGAAATAGCTTAAAACCTATATACTTAATTCATATTTTCTCAAAATCAAACGAAAATTGAGCAAACTAATCATGGTAGCATACATCAAAACTAACACTGCACCAAACATTAACACACTGGATAATCATAGATTAAACTATTCAAATCTTAACAAATTGACTGTAATCTTACATTAAACTACTCAATCTTCAACAAATTGACAAGAATCTTATATTAACCCTATTTTATTACAAACTAACCCTGTTTTGTGCCTAAAACAAGAGACCCAAGAGAAGACAGAGTAAAGACCTCAAGATGAGATTTATAATACTTTCAAACAATATAAACCTATTTTAATTGCTCAATTAACTACAAATTAAACTGCATTACAAAGGAAATTAAATCCCAAAATTGATAACTTCATAGAGAGAGACACTGAGCTAGACCGCGAGGGAGGAGAACATACGAGAGAAAGAGCGTGCTGGGGTTAGGGCGAGCGAGAGAGCAATTCAAGGACGAGTGAGAGAGAGAGAACGATAGAGAGGGAGAGTACTGGGGTTAGGGCATGCGAAGGACGAGCGAGAGAGAGAGAACGAGAGAGAGAGAATGCTAGGGTTGGGGTTAGGGTGAGTGAAGGACAAGAAGGAGAATAGAGAGGGAGAGTAATGGGGTTGGGGTTAGGGTTAGGGCACAAATTTTAATTAAAATATTATAATAAAATGTCAATGAATTTTGCTGGAAATTTTTTACCCAAAATTTAGAACTTTGGCGGGAAAATTTTTACTCAAAATTTTGTGAATTAACATAAAATTTTAAATTCTTACCAATTTTAAGTTTATGTAATGTATTTAGAGGACAAAAAAAATTAATATAATTGAATTATCTATGTGTCTTTGGCAAATTATTTTTTATTTTTTTTAAACATAATATTGGAGGGAAGTGAAAATTCATTTCTTAGCTTATGAGATATGAAAACTTTTTTTAATTAAAATATCATTACCAACAAACACAAGTGTACTGTTGGTAATGCCATATACAATACCAACAGACTTATTTTTCTGTTACAAAAGTGGTCAGCTGTTTATGAGATTTTCCATTTGCAACAAAAGAAAATTTTTATTGCTATTGGTAATTCAATTGTAACATAATTTTTTTTAGTTTGTTACTATTGGTCACTTTTTTTGTAGTGCATATTGCTAACATCCTATTCTTGATTCTAGCAGGTCGATCAAAAATTATACACATTAGGATGCACCCACCTATCACATAGGTCTGAAGACACTATAGAAACCAAGTCTAACTTCATGTGCTCTCCTCGTCCACCAATGCAAAACACAATAGATATAGACCGTTGTTAGCATGAAATGCGACAACAACTAGCAAATTCGCTATGTATTTGCCATGCAAATGGGTACCATCAACACTGACTAATGGACGACAACACTTAAATCCCTCTATGGATGCCCCAAATGCCCAAAAAACTTATCCAAATAGTGCTTCACTGGTTGCTTGGCTCTTAAATTGCCAGTTGACAATAGGGATGGCAATAGGTTGGGTTTGAGCCAGTTTCGCCTTCATCCAGATCCAACCCAGAAAAAATCCGACCCAACCCAAATCTAGAAAAGACCCATTTATTCCATAAAATTTCAATCCATATCCAAATCCATCGGGTGGAACGAATATCCGACCCAAATCCATAACCCATTTAAATCCTAGAAAGATTATGACATTACATTATAATATTAATATGTATAACAATAATAATAGAATAAAAGTACCAAAAAAGTCCATATTTGGACAAATTGTTACATATTTTTTCTTTTTTATTTAGTATGCGTAGTAATATTAATACTAATGGTAACAATGTAATATTAGACAATTATTTAAAAACCTCTTTAACGAATAATATTTACATATGAATTTATCACATCGTGATTTTCATGAAGAATATTATTTTATTAAAACAAGTTTCAAATGTTGGCACACTAAAAAAAAACTATATGAATCTAGTTTGACTGTTAAATACTCAAATTTAGTAACTTTAAAAATTTATACTACACTAAACATTTTTCGGGGTCGGATTTGAGTCAGGTTTGGGTTGGATTTGTTGTCATCCAAATTCTATCCAATCCAAAACCCATTTACCCACATCCAAATCCATCTAAAACCCATTTTTTACATCCAAAACCATCATAAGTGGATCGAGTTGGATGGATATCGAATGGATTCGGGTCCAATTGCCATTCCTAGTCGGTGCCTGGATTTGACTATTGCAACGCAGTGAGCAGCCCAGGTAGCATCGAAAATGCTTCCTCATGCGAGCCAAACAACCGCTCAAGCACTTGTTGCTTAGTTTTCCATGCCTTGTAATATGAAACAGTATACCCGTGCTGTTGTTTTACTGCTGCTCGAATTGCTTCAGCATTCATTTTAAGATTAGCAATCACAATAGGTAACATCATATTCGCAACAAATTTCGAGGACAGGTGGTGGTGGTTCTTCTACCAATACAGTGGTAGAATATGTATGTAGCCCCTTCACAACTGATATCTCAAACAACCATATCCTTTGTTTTAACGCCCCATACAGACACCACTCACATTGTGGTGCTTGTACACACTTTAGGGCTATGTAGTGAGGCTTCGACCTATGCACCATATATTTCAGTTTGTTCTTAATGTGCCACGAACTTACTGCATTTACTAAGTCATTCTTGGTTTGGAACAATAGTCCCTGCTCCATGCCAGATCCTGTGGACCTCTGTCTTCTACTATCCTCCCAGTTAGAACAAACTACTTGGTCTGTCGAAGTAACATTTTCAAACTCAGGAACAGGGGCTTGGGCAACTGTAGGCCTATCAATATTAATTGGTGCAGCCTCACAAGTATCAACACCCACATTTGCATCGCCATCGGATGCATCAGAATCATTGTTGGCATAAGCCCTATCAAACATATATTTCAGTTTGTTCTTAATGTGCCACGAACTTACTGCATTTGCTAAGTCATTCTTGGTTTGGAACAATAGTCCCTGCTCCATGCCAGATCCTATGGACCTCTGTCTTCTACTATCCTCCCAGTTAGAACAAACTACCTGGTCTGCCCAAGTAACATTTTCAAACTCAGGAACAGGGGCTTGGGCAACTGTAGGCCTGTCAATATTAATTGGTGCAGCCTCACAAGTATCAACACCCACATTTGCATCGCCATCGGATGCATCAGAATCATTATTGGCATAAGCCCTATCAAACATATATTTCAGTTTGTTCTTAATGTGCCACGAACTTACTGCATTTACTAAGTCATTCTTGGTTTGGAACAATAGTCCCTGCTCCATGCCAGATCCTGTGGACCTCTGTCTTCTACTATTCTCCCATTTAGAACAAACTACCTGGTCTACCCAAGTAACATTTTCAAACTCAAGAACAGGGGCTTGGGCAACTGTAGGCCTGTCAATATTAATTGGTGCAGCCTCACAAGTATCAACCCCTACATTTGCATCGCCATCGGATACATCAGAATCATTGTTGGCATAAGCCCTATCAAACATACCTCTATTCTCACACTACAAGAAAAATACGATTTAGTATCAGAAAATTTTCGATACTAAAAAGCTTATTTTCCGATACTATAGACCTTTAGTATCGGAAAATTTTTTCGATTGCAATACTGGGGTGGCTATTGCCCTAGTATTAGATAAAACTTATCCGATACTAATGAATCTAGAGCAATAATATCGGATGTCCCAATAGTATCGGATGTAGTATCGAAGTTTATTGATGCAAACTAATTTTCTATAGTATCAATTCATGGTTATTTCCGATACTATTAACGCCATTAGTATAGGCGTCTTTCCGTTGCCAAAGGTTAATACAATATCATCAAAAATCTCCTTTCTGATACTATTGGCTTAGCCATAATAGTATCAGATTGTTTTCCAATACTATTAATATGATTAGTATCAATTAATAATTGATGCAAAAGACCACTATAATAGAAAACAACTTTTATATTCTATTTAATTTTTTGTGATATTTGTATTGTTCAGTAGCATCCAAATTTAGATACAAGCATAATATAAATAACCAATAGCAATTACTTCACACGAAACTATAATTTAATACTACCAATTTCTATTATAATCCAAAATATTCACTTTAATATATAGTAGGTAAAGCAAACTAAGTTCAAGGTATTTAAAAGTTCTACATCAAATCTTTCTAAATTCCTAGTACAAAACATTACAAATGACCAAGTCTCCAAAAAAAATATTTCCAAACACGTGTTTTAGCATCACGAACAAACCAACTTTGAACACATCACAAAAAAACCAATCCATAAACACTATGCAACAAGACCACAAAAACATCCTCATGACATTGATCGCATCCTCAGTTTGAACTTGACCTCTGCAAAAATGAAAAATAAATTGATCAGCACAATAGTATAGTACAACCAAATATTTGCCATAGTATAACCAAAAATTAAAAAACCAATAACAATTTTGTGTATCACTTAAGAAAGATACAGAAAAATAAGCAAGTCCATGACAATCCAACGTTCAATAAGACCATTATTAGGAAATTATATGACAATCATATTAGTACAATAAAAATATCATTAGGAAGAAAAATACCTTTTTCCTAGATGATTTCGACTTGAAAAGAAATTCCTTTAGCATGCGTATTTCTTCTTCCATGGCTTTCGTCTTATTAACAAAATCTTCCTCCGACATCTGTTGTTTTTCTTCCATAGCTTTTGTCTTAATAGAAAATTCTTTCTCAAGTTTCTGTCTTTTCTCTTTCTCAGTAGCTATTTCTTCTTCTAATGCTCTTCTGTTTTGCACTTCTTCAGCAACTATCATTAGTGTCTCATGATTTTTATGTTTTGACCCACCAATGCAACTTCTCTTCACTCCAATTCCGCATGTCTTCTTATATGGGTATTTGTCTTCTCCAACAACTTCTTTATAAATTTTATCTCGCTCCTCATTTACATCAGAATCTGACGGGACTACAGCTAACTTTCTTTGTATGGCATCCTGTATTTGAATCCACATTTGAGTTAATTCACATTGTATAATAAACATGTTCAATATTATAGATTGATTAATTGCAAAAATTATAAGATACATATATGCTTTGTCTGCGAATCCGGATCCACAAATGCTTTTTTGGCTTGTCCATATGCCACTTGAAAAAGTTTCACTCAATCTGGTTCTTTTCCTCCATTGCTCTCTTTCTAGATCCAATAAATAAAACACAAATACATTAAAAGAAATATCAAAGACAACATAAAAGCACTAAAGTATATGCATAGAACATGTCACTAACTAATTCTTCTTGTTTTTGAGCATAGGTTTTAGTCCCCAAGTGGTGTACCATTTTGCTCGAGCCACGATTTTCAGTGTTTTGAGCAGCTATTTTCTATAACATAATTCATAAACAAAGAAATGAAAAGGCTAAATAGGAAAATAAATTAATATGACAAATAAATGTATATAACAACACGTTTGAAGATACCTTCGCCTTAGTAGATTCGCAACGATATACCATATTCCTCCATTGTTGTGGATCCACTCTGTCATTTGGTGGTTTTAACTTCAGTTCATGACTCTTTACAACTCTATAGTGTTTCTTTTTCAACTTAGCTCTCCATGATCTCATACAATGATTCATCTTCTCAAATGCCCATTCTTTTGGACTTGGAGCACTAAAAGTAAACCTCGACTACAATATTTCAATCACAACCAAACATTAGAAAATAATATAACCACAAGACTATAACTAGATAATCTAATCTTATATCATTGATAAAATATAAAGTAACATATTTTACCTCAATAATATCCCATAACTCTTTCTTTTTTGTTTCCTTTAAAAATATCTTCCAATTCTTCATATCAAAAGGCACTAAATTTGGATCTCTAGCCAATATCCCAAGGTATGAAGAAAAACATCTTCCTGATTTACCAATTGGTTGTCCATCATTATTCAATTCAACAACAATTTTTTCATCACCTCGAAAGTTGGAGCACTTATTTGGTCCTCGACGTGGCTCCTTAGAACCATCTATCAATCATAAGAAATAATAAACAAATAGTAAAATATGAAAAGATCTTCTCTATATAGGTAACCTTGGAAAAAATAACAAAGCAAGGCTTATGTTACCCTTGCCACTGGATGCTTGAGAAGTTTTAGAGGTAGTTTCTACATTCTGTTCTTCGTAAATTGATTCGTCATCAGAAGTCTCATCTCGAAAACTTTCAAAACCCGAACTTACATCGTCGGAGCTTCCATCCTCTGAAGGGTCATTAGGTTGGAGCACAACTTCTGGATCTCCACCCTTAACACTTGCTAGACTCTTTCTAATGTTTCTGATCATTGTGTTCTACATTGCATTTCATGTAAACATAAAGCTATAACAACATAATTTTCATTATAATATCAAAAAATAATTACAAAGATCAATCCAATACTTAAAAAGTCATTTACAAAGCCAATTACATTAAATACTAGCAATACTCACTTTCATCCGCATGAACTAACAAAAACGCAAATAACTCAAAAATCAGTCAACTCTCATCATCAGTATAATCATCATAATCATGTAAAGTGGGGTCCTCTTCACTTTCATCTTCTGAATCATAATCAGAGTCTTCGTCATTGTCACTGTTATCTAATTCTAAATTGTTTCCATCATCGTCTTCTTCAATGACTTCAGGACAAACTTCAACTTCATTTATATTTAGCAAACTATGATCAATTATGGGCTCACAATCAAAGTAAGTCTTGGTATCTTCGTTGGGATCCTCATCTCCCATGTCAAAAACATCTATAGGTTTTGTCTTTGTAACAACATTCCAATTTGCCTCAACTAGGTTAGGTGTATAAAACACTTAGAATGCTTGAGATGCTAACACAAATGGCTCATTACTTTTCAACAAGTGTTGAAAATTTACTAAAGTCAAGCCCAGTAAATCCTGCTTAACCCCTTTTCCCAAGTCAGCCCAGTCACACTTAAGTAGAACAACTTTCCTCCTCTGATAGTAATTTAATTCCAACATTTCTACCAAAGTTCCATAGTATGTGACTTGATCTTCATCAGAAATGATTGAATTCACAGCCACTCCACTATTTTGGGTGGGAGAATTAGCCTCTACATCTCTTGTGCGGAACTTGAAGCCATTGTAATTAAACTTTTTGAACCTCCTTACTAGTCTACTTGGTCCTTTACTAAGCCATTGAAGATCCCTATAAAGTTCATCATCATATGCATGACTTATATTCCCAGCCTGGTAAAAGAGCCAAAAAAAAAGTTAATATATTAAAAAAAATTTTAATTTACATAATTACAACTAAAGTTTCAAGTTGCCCACATACGTTCACTTTAAACCACTCAACAAACGTGTCTTTGTGAAGGTTGTCAATATCTTCTTCTTGCATGTTGCTATGTTCAAGACAAATTGCGACTTTATGTTCTCTGCATCATACATATGTTAGTAAGAAGAATAGATGTGTTCAACAAATTATAAAAATATTTTAATAGATTTAGCTGTGAGGACTTACTCTACATATTCACTTCATCACAATTAAACAAAACATATTCATGTGCTTGCTTCCATGTATCATTGTTCAAATGCACTGAATCTTGCTTCCCTAAAGCATGGCCACATATGGAAAAGATGGATAAACCATTTCGTATTCCACAATCACCGCCGTCATAATTCCTTATAGATCTATCCTGCTTGGTTTGGATTTCATTTAGATATCTTGAGCAAAAAATCATGCATTCTTCGGCAATGTAAGCTTCTGCAATTGACCCCTCTGGCTTTGCTTTGTTGCGTGCACACTTCTTCAATCGATACAAGAACCTGTAGTTCACAAACAAGTACCTTACATTAGTTTCATTTATTTAATGCATGGACAAAATATCATATCAAAACTCATTTTTCTTGTATAAAACTCACCTCTCTATTGGATACATCCAGCGAAAGTGTACCGGTCCTGCAGTGGTAGCCTCGAATGGTAAATGAACAGTTAAATGCACCATGACATCAAAAAAGATCGGTGGAAAGATTTCTTCCATACGGCTAAGTATGTAGATGATCCGTTCTTCTAGCTGCTCATAGTCATTAACAGAACCATCTTTAGAGCACATTTCCCTGAAAAAATTGCTAAGCTCAATTAATAGCAGACTGATTTCCCTAGGCAAGGCCTTCCGGACAGCAACAGGTAGCAATTGTTGTATTCGAATATGACAATCGTCACTTTTGAGGCCAAAGACTTTGCCTTTCTCCAAATCCACACGCCGCGATATGTTGAAAGCATAACCATCGGGAACCCTCACCAAAGATAACACTTTGAAAAAGATTTCTTTCTGCTTTTGATCCATAAAATACGGTGCAGGTGGCAAGTAATGTTTCTGTCCCTCCCCTTAATCAACTAGATGAAGATGAGTTTTGATACTCATGTCTTTAAGACCAAGACGTGCATTCAGAGAGTCTTTTGATTTTCCCTCAATATCCAATAAAGTCCCAATCACACTATCACACACATTTTTCTCAATATGCATTACATCCAAATTGTGTCGTATTAAAAGATTTTTCCAATAAGGTAATATAAAGAATATACTTCTCTTTTTCAATCCTGTTTCAGGACTATTTTTATGAATTGTCCTTCTTGCCTTCCTCTTCTTCTTATGACCTTTAGTCTCAACATTTGGCTTCCCAAAGACAACATTGATGTCACGCATTTGCTTTAACAAATCAAATTCAGAGCGTAACTTCGGTGCAGTTTTTTTCTCAATTGTACCATAAAAAGATGCCCTTTTTCTTCGAAACCTATGAGTAGGATCAAGAAATATGTGATGGCGCATAAAGCACATTTTTTTGCTCCTCTTGAGATAACGAGAACAAGTGTTAATGTTGCAATGAGGACAAGCAAATCGGCCTTTAGATTTCCAACCTGACAAGTTACCATATGCTGGAAAATCGTTTATTGTCCATAGAAGAGCAGCATGCATATTGAAGGTTCCCTTAGTAAAAGCATCATAAGTCTCAACCCCATCTACCCACAACTCATCCTTTAACTCATCTATTAATGGTTGTAGATAAATATCAATGTCATTGCTAGGGGCTTGTGGACCAGAGATCAAGAGGGACATTATAAAGTAGGAATCTTTCATGCACAACCAAGGAGGCAAATTGTATATCACAAGCATGACTGGCCATGTATTATGAGTGATACTCATTGTGCTAAAAGGATTGAAGCCATCACTTGCCAAACCAAGCCTAATATTCCGAGCATCCTTAGAAAACTCTGGGTATTTGCTGTCAAAATCTTGCCATGCTATTGAATCAACTGGGTGTCTTACTGTCCCATCTTTACTACGTCCCTTTTCATGCCATCTCATCGAAATTGATGTTTTTGAAGACTTAAAAAGCCTTTTTAAGTGAGGTATTAATGGAAAGTGACGTAAAATCTTACATGGAATCTTAGTTTTTCTGTCATCAACTCTTTTCCATCTTGAAGCTCCACATGCAGAGCATGTAGAATCATTAGCTTTCTCCTTCTAGTATAACATGCAATCATTAGGGCATGCATCTATATTGGTGTAGCCTAAGCCTAAATCAGATATGGTTTTTTTCATTTGATGAAAGTTTTTTTGGCAAGTTAGCCCCTTCTAGGAGAAGCTTAATGAGAAAATCTAGCAGATCACTCAATGATGTATCACTCCAACGATGAAGACATTTCATATGATAAAGGCGAATAATGCAAGAAAGCCTTGTAAACTTCTTACACCCAGAATACACTTCTTTCTTAGCATCATCAACCAACTTGTAAAATTTTTTGACTTCTAATGTTTCATATGTCCTATCTACTTCTTCATATTCATCCATAAGGTTCTCATTGCCTGACATCCCAAATGCATCATGTAACAACCCATGCATATCATCAAGTGGATCATCTGACTCTCCATCTTCAATACTCTCATCATTGACATCGGCAGATAATAACTCATCTCCACGAAAAATCGAAAAATTTGTATGAAACCCTTCCAAACTAAGTGTTCACGAACAATGTCTGGTTGAACAAACATCACAGAACCACATATCCTACATGGGCACTTGATCCTACCATTTAAAAATGTAGTATTTTTTGCAGTGCTTATGTATTGTTCCACTCCATTCATAAATTCTTGACTAAACCTGGGCAAATTTATCCAACTTTTTTGACCATCCATCAATCACTTCTCCTATAGAAGTCAAATTGAGAAGCATCACAAATTAGTTAATTCTTATAACTATATTAAAGTCTATACTCATAATACAAAAAGTTTCCAAGTATAAAATCTTCTTACATAGAAACGTATATTAGTGTCAAGATATCAACCATATATTAGCACAACAAAGTACAACAATATCACAAATGTTGCAGATCAAATAATAATAGATAACAACATGTCATATTCAACAAACTTGAACCTCATTTGCATCATCTTCATGAGTATAATCAATTACAAGCTCACTTTTCAATTAAAATTTCACTTCTAATTTTTATATTTAATTTTCTCAATCTCTAGTTTCTGACCAAAAATAATCAAAAATTAATTATAAAGGAAATACCTTCACCAACATAGCAAATTTCCAATTATTTTCTCCTTTCTCTCACTCTCTACATACATATTGGCATCCCAATAGAGAACTCAACTAAAATCCGAATGGAAAATTCGGAACTTTTAGTTGTCACATTAAGTGAACATTACCACCAACAGCTAGCAAATGAACATTCATGTAAAAGTAACAAGAAATTTCAACAGTTACCAAAACCCCTAAAATACACCAAAAATGTATACTTAAAACCCTAATTTCAACAGCTTCATTCACTTCTAAACCCTAATTTAAATCAAAATCCAACGAATTTAACAAAAAAATTGGATAAATTGAAGAACATATGAACAAAAAAAGAGACTAAAATACAACAAATAGCATGGATTAACTCACTCGCAGGCGACGAGAATGGAAACGTGAATAAGCAAACATATGAAGAAGAAAAGGAAAAATGAAGAAAGTTAAAAGAATGAAAAAATCGTGCAGTTTAAGTAATTTTAGAGAATAAAATTTGAGCGGGAGAATGAAATTTGAGAGAGTGAGAGATGAAAATCGAGAGGGAAGAGGGCAGGGTGAGGGGGATGACAGCGCGAAGAAAACCGCGTTAACAAGACCCATTTTTTAGGCAATTGAACTGCGTTTTACTGACACGGTTTATAAGTAAACCGTGTTTTCGATTTACGGTTTATAGAGTAAACCGTGTCTCCGAAACGCGGTTTAAGTTCTAGTAAAATGCGTCCATGGGACGCGGTTTTATCTATGTAATTTTATTTAAATATTATAGTTGTACATTGTACACATATTTTATTAAAATAGAAGTTCTTTTTTCACGATATAAATGTGTGATATTTTATTAAAATAGAATTTTATTTAAACTACTGTATTCATATTGCTTAATTATTTGTTCCATTTGTTGGTCAAAATAGATATAAATGTGTGCAACAATTTGGAGGAAAACTGCATTTCCACGCTGTCAAAGTTCCATTTGTTGGTCAAAAGAGCCATTTTGTCTTTAAAAAGAACTATTTTATCGTTAGAAGTTCCATCTTGTGGTCAAAAGCACCATTTCCGTAAAAGACTACTATGTGCATCATTCTATAGTTCCATTTCGTGGTCAAATCTAGCAATTTTGCCATAACACGACCTTACATTTTGAAATAGTTTTCCATTTATCATAATTTATGTTTATTGAGTAAATTCTATAATACCACTCTTTGAACATTTGTATTTGTCTGTGACTTCTAAGACCAAAATAAAATATTTTTTAGAGCTCCATTTTAACAGTGGGAACTATGAATAATAGCTTTCTATTTAATAATTGTAAAGTTACATTTATTTCAGAAAGGAATTGTGAACTTATTAAAAATATCATTCCATAAAAAACCATATCTCCAAAAATGCATTTCCACATGGTCAAAGTTCCATCTTCCTATCAAAAGTACCATTTAGCCTTAAGAAAATACTCTCTTTATAGTCAGAAGTTCTATTATGATCAAAAATACAATTTCCCGTAAAAGATGCTATGCACATGGTACCACTTAGAATTCGTAACACTTTGCCATTTATCATAACTTATGTTTAGTTACAATTTAATAGTGGAAACTATCAGTGGCAACTTTTCTATATAATATTTATAAGCAATTAAAGTCCAAAATAATTATTGCAAAGAAAACTATTATATTTGTAATGTAGGGGAAAACCAGAAAAAATAAAAAATAAAAATCAAACTTCATTACCTTTACTAGAAATAACGACCTTTGATGTATATGAGCTAAGAATTTTAAAGAGGAGTTCAAGTAAGTTCAAGTGGGTGGGGGTTGCACATATATATATATATATGTTGCCCTAATGATATACCATAAAAAAGGTTCTTCTATCTTGCATGATGAGGTGAAGAGAAATGATAAAGAATAACAATAAAATAAAAAGTTTAATGATAGATTTGAGCAATCGTACGTGCATCTTTTGATACTTAGTTGACATTCATAAAAAGTATCTAATGAATTATGAGTTCAATACATCTTATTTAGCAGAAAGACGGATATTCCTTGCTCATTATCAGATAATCATTTATTCTTTCAATTATTCCACTCAAATCCATTGGAAAGGTTAGAAATCAATAAATAATAAAGTAAGTGGACCTGACCTATTGAATCCTGACTCTCTCTTTCTAGTTGCTCTGGAAAAATTAGGAGATTCTCTAGAAGAAATGCGGGGTTCTGCTTCTGGCGGAGAACCTATGCATCCCTTATCAATGTATGGACAGCTATGTCTCGAGCACAGGTTTAGGTTCGGCCTCAACGGGAAAAAATGGAGCACCTAACAACGCATCTTCACAGACCAAGAACTACGAGATCATGTTGCTTGGATTATTTACAAGTGGTACTCAAGCTCTTATTTTTGCAACTTTAGCCGCAGCTTAAATAGGCGAATCTATGGAGGGACATCATTTGATTAGTTTTTGAAAGAGTCTATTTTTTGGGTTAGACCAAGGCATTCCTTCTTAATTTAATTAAAGTCAAAGTAAAGATTCTATAGAAGAAAGAACAAACTCTAAGAACCAAGTTGCCTTTGTTCTGGAAATAAAGAAATTATTTTCAAATTTGATGTTGATTCTCCGGCAAATTCATTTAGAAAAATTAAGAAATTACAAATTTCTAATGATTTTTTATCTCTTCACATGTTTCTAGCGATTCACATGGCATCATCAAATGATACAAGTCTTGGATAGCAATCTACAACGCACTAGAACGAGTCCTTCTACTCCTATAATCCTTAATATTTCCTTGAATCGTAAACGCAAGGATTTACAGACTGAACATTCGACAACCTCCAGATGCTTAGAATCAAGCACGTATGTTCTTGACCCTGCTTCATCTTAATTGTTATTTAAACAAGTAAAAGTTATGTCTTGGTTCGAGTGGGGATAACAGTTCGCTTCTGCATGTCCATGGAGTTTTGAAAAATCCAAACATCTCAAATACATACATATATATATATATATATATATATGCAGGTAAAAACACTTTTTTTCTTTTTTTGGTTATTTCCATATGCTTGGGTTATTAGACAAAAATGTAACGGTTATGGAAATATAAGGTAGATGCAAAATAATAGACAATAAAAAAAATTAAAAGAATACTAAGATCAGCATGGACAATGACAAAATTTAATTAAAATTTTAGATCTTTATATGCTAGTCATTAAATGGTGTAAGTCTTATATTGTGAAAATTTGCTTTTTTCTTTGTAATATAATAAGATATATAAACTATTAAGTTTAAAGCTAATTTACTTGATCTCTTCATAAAAAATATTATGTGCATATATATATATAGTCAAAAGTTCTATTATTATAGTCAAAAGTTCCATTTTCCGGTAAAAAAGTACCATTTGGGCTTCCAAAAGTGCCACACATAAGGTGAAAAGTTCTATTTCCTAGTAAAAAAGTAGCATTTTGTCATAATACAACTTTGTATATGGCACCTCTATAATATTTTGACCACAATTTACTACAATTCTATAAGCATAAAATTATATGCATGGCCAGTATAATAGTGTCAAAATTCCTTTTTCTTCTTTAAATATAATAATATTTGTAAACTATTATTTTAAACAATAGTTATTTAATATGTAAAGGAAATACATAGATACCTATATATACATATATAGATACACGATGGACAATAAGCAATAAATAAATGTTAAATTTATCATGGACAACAAAAAGTTTAAATGAAATTGATTCTTATATGTTAGTCATTTAATGGTGTAAGACTTGTTGGACAGCAAAACATTTTAAATTAAATTTTTTATCCTTATGTGTTAGTAATTAACTGATGTAGGTCTTGTCTTGTCAATTTTTATTCTTCTTTTTATACATAAATAATTATATATTAAAAATTTTAAAGTTAATTTATTTAATCTAATATGACACCCATATGTATTTACAGCCAAAAGCTCCATAGCTATGGTAAAAAGTTCCAACATTTGGACAAAAGTACCATCCCAGCTTTAAAAAGTACTATTTATGTGGTCGAAAGTTCTATTTCATTGTGAAAGTTAGCATTTTGCTGTGACACAATCTCACAATCTGTAACTCTTTGCCATTTGTAATATTTTGCCCACAATTTACTATAGTTCTACAAACATAACATTATAACGTACATGGCAAGTATAATGTTGTCAACCTTCCATTTTCTTATTGAAAGAAAATAATATTTTTTAATTAACAATTATTTAATATGGAAGTCAGAAACATTAAGCGTTACAGAAATACATAGATATCTCTATATATGTCTATAGGTACACAATAATGGACAATAAAAAATATTACAGATGTAGCCAAGATTTTATGGACAAGGAAATACTTTAAATCAATTCTTTGATTCTCATGTGTTAGTCACTAAATGATGCAAGTCTTATCTTATCAACTTTTTCTTTTTCTTTTTTTTTTTTTAAATATAGAAGTCATTATAACTAAGACATTTTAAAATTAATTTACTTTACCTTTAAATAAGAAATATTATGCGCGTATATATATGTTGGGAGCGTATTTCAAAATGTTTTTCCTGAATTGACAAGAGCGAGCACAGCGGAATACCAATTCAAAATGCTTAATTTTAAATCTAAAGCACTTACCTAATTAAACTGTTTAATTAGATTTAAATCTTACTCTAATAGGTTCATAACACAACAAATAAAAATATCGAATAAAATAAGTATAAATATTATATGTAGCATAAATGAAATAAAATGAAAATAAATTAAATATCATATATTTAAGACATACCTGAAGCTCGAATCTCAATTCCAACTTAAAGATTTGAAATTGGTAGAAGATTTCTTGACATCTCGAGGCCTTCTTCACAATGACCTCTTCTATCATTGGGAGTGTGAGCTTCCCAAAATATTTAACTTAGGAAAATTTTTGGAAGAAAATTTTTTCTTTAATCTTTCCAAAAAATAATTTATCAGAAAAATTATGCTAAATAATAATTTAGAAAACTCCTAAAATAATTTTAGAATTTTTGTCTTAGGAAAAAAACCAACTTCTAAAACCCTAAATCTTAAATTTTACGTGGCTCAAAACCTCCGCATATTTATAAAAAATAAAAAAACGCCAAGTGTCTAGCTACGATTCGACCACGCATGGTCACGTAGATAGGGCAACAAATGAGCTGTGCAACACGTGTCGCACGCCCATAGGTTACTGGGTAAAGCTACGGATAACACCCCTGGCATGTGCGCCGCAATTGACATGCAGACTTTAGCTATGCGGTGGGTTTTTTTTTTTTTTTTTTTGTTTAAATTCTCACATATATAAATCATCCCATAAATGTTATTTGGTAAAAATAAATTTATTATGAATAAATTTTATCTCATGAATTATGTTTAGCAAAATTAATTTATTCATCTTATGAACAAATAATTCATCTCATAAATTTATTTTAAATATTTTCAAACAGTGCTTAAGTTGAGACTTGTGAAGGCACTACATAAACAATTTAACTCTAGCTCCAAATGGACAAATTTTATTATCATCTCATGATAACAATTGATTACCATTGAGCAAAATTTAATTCCATTAAATATGTTTTACTGTACTCTAGAATTAAATATATTCACTCAAGAATTTTCTAAATAACTTTTATTGCAACAATTGACCCTTTATTAGATATCCATGAGCACAAGTAACTTTAACTACTATCGCTACTTTTCTCACATCTTTTGCCGTAGTTCCCTACTCGCCCTTTTTGTACAATTCAATAACACAGAAATAATTTTCGTATTAATTTCAAATGTCAAACATGTGGAATACTCTGGCCAACGATTCTAGAATCTGTTTGTATATTTATGAATCAACTAAGGGGACATCTTTATCTCGTTAGGGAGTATAGATTCCACTCAAAACAACTGTTCCTGCCACACTTCATGCCGTTATCAACATATGTAAGATTGTAGTCAATGCACTTTGACCAATCCTTTTGGCACATCAAAGCAACGAACAATCCATGCACGAGTTTAAACTGTTTCCTAAATTTTGAGTTATTTTCTTATGAAATTAGCTATTTTTGATAGCAGTTAAAAAAATAACAAATTCAGGTGGTCCCGCTCAGTATTCCAATCATATATACAACACCAACATAATACTTTTGGATCCCTATCCACATGACCAAGACAAGCCATCTCAAGCATCATATTATAGTCTTATCAGACAAGTTGTCCAAACTCATCACCGACTAAGAACATATATTTTGACAACATATCACTTATTTGATTTAAGGTTATCTGTGGCTCAATCTCATTGACCACTTAAATGAAACCCGACGTGTCATCTTGGACTACGTCTATCTCATGGAACATTTTAGAAAAAATTACACGCATGTTTGACTCGTAAAACATAATCAGACAATAAATAAATAAAATAATTCATTTATTTAATATTTAAAATCTAACTAATTGGATTTTTTATGACACAAATTCCTACAATCTCCTACTTGTCCTAAACTCAATTAGTCCTACATTGCATAAATATCCCATAGGAATCTGTCAACTCTTTGACTATAAACTTTAACCAATATTGATCTGCCACTGACTCATTCTTTTGCTTACAAACTTTAATCTACTAGGAACCTTCGGAGTCAACCAGTCTATTCAACAACTTCATAGCTATCAAGTACCCGACTCCCATAGTGAAATAAGCAATACAAGACTACTTCACTCTTCACCATATAAGGACTTCCATTAGAAGAGTAAACACAAATTTCAGACGCCTAACATCTAAACTCGCTTTTAAAACAAGCGACCCATGACAAACTTGCATTCTTTCTTTTGAATCTCATGTAAGCTTGATCCTAAGAACATAGTGTGCTCATCTTAGGCCTTTTACTTTTAAACTAACTGGACAATTAACTCTTAACAACTCATAACAATTATGCATCATTCTTAATGAGTAGAATGTCATCTATATACAACACTTAGAAAGTCTCTACTTTCTTGCCATGTCACTGTTAGGAATGGTGTCCTAAAAATCCAAATTTGTCTTGTAAATGTTATTTTATTAATGAATAAAATTGAAGTTTTAGTCATTTTCTTGTTAAATTTGTGTAAGCGAGCATTTATACTGCATGTGATTTTCCTTTTGGTTACATCCATTAGATGGGTGTAGTCCTCAAACTACAATGTATATGTTTTTTCTAAGTAGTTTATGAAATTAACCCACAGATAAACTAGGAACAGATGGTATGGATTGGTCAAAGACAAGTTTAGACCACTTATATGCTAAAACTATGACATGATAGTTTATATGACTTATCTCGGTCATGTAGATGGTGATCCAAAAGTGTTAGGTTGGTATGTTTAATAAGATTGACATGCTAAGTTGGACCATGTGAATTACTTGTTTCTAGACTACTATCGCAGATAAGTGATTCATGTTGTACTGTTTGAATGATGACTCTAAATCCTAAGAGAATTACAAAAAAAAAAAAAAAAAAAACTCTAAATCCTAAGAGTATTCTGGACTTGTGCATGGAATGTTAGTTATTTTGGTGTACAATAAGTAAGATCTAGACAAATGACTAAATTTCCATTATATTGGGTAGCGGCATGAAGTGTGACAAGGATCAGGTATTCAATATGGAATCTACAGTCTCTTATGATATACAGATGTCCCCTTAGTTGATTCACAAGTGTTTGAATGATTCAGAAACTTTGGCCAAAGTATTCCAGGCGTTTGACATTTGAAATTTATACTATGAATATGTTCAGGTATAAATAAATTATTCAGTGAAGGGCGAGTCAGTAAGTAATGGAGAAGCTGTGAGAAGGATAATGGTAGTAGTTATATTTATTCTTTGTCATGGACATTTAGTGGAGGAGTTGTTGCCATCAATACAATCTATTTGGAAAATACCGAATGACTGATTTAAGTCTAGAGTGCACACGGTGTCGCGCCCTCGTAAGTCCTCTGTGGCTATGCACGTATACACGCGTTTGCAAATGAGAAGGTGACACGTGGCACACGGTGCCAGGCCAAAGCACACGGTATGAACTATGTCTAAAATGCGAGATTTTGAGCTAATTTTTAAATGGAATGTTGCGCTTTGTTCTGTTAGTTTGTGAATCCCACATCGAATTAATTGCCATTTTTTGCTCCGGTATACTATTATAAATAGAGGTATCTATTTTAAAGGTTTAGATCAGTTTAAAATTAAAAGTTTCTGAAAATGTTGACTTTCAGAGACCTAGTGGGAGAGAAAATTTTCTCTCAAAATTTTTCTTTCCTCAAGTTTAATATTTTTCGGACCCCACTCTCCGGGCGTTTTGAGGTCATTGCGTAGAAGGCTGCTGGGTCTTGGTAGAGTTTCGTTTTTGAAGGACTATTTATTTGTACCTGCATTGCGCATAAATTTAATTCCTGTCTCGCATTTGGTGAATAATGGTTATTCATTGAATTTCAGTTCTGAACTAATTATTATGAGAAATAAATTGTTTATTTGCAAAGGCACAAGTGTGGACGGTCTATTCATGTTATTTCCTGATTGAAACTCTAATGTTGTTTAAATGAATTTAACGCAAGCTCACTTGTTCTATCTCCTAAGAGAAAACAACCTGAAAGGAATATTGCCTACACATGACACCAATGATTAGGTCACATTAATTTGAATAGGATCCAAAGATTAGTAAAAGATGGACTGATAGAACCTTTGAACTTGAAGTCATTACTAGTCTGCGAATCCTGCATAGAAGGTAAGATGACCAAGTCTGTCTTTAAGAATAAAGGCAACATAGTTGGTGACTTGCTAGAGCTAGTTCACACAAAAATATGTGGACCAATGAATGTTCAAGCAAGAGGTGGGTATGAGTACTTCATCACATTCACTGATGATTACTCGAAGTATGGATATATTTACCTAATGATACATAAGTCAGACTCTTTTGAAACATTCAAAGAGTACAAATCTGAAGCTGAAAGGCAATTAGTTAAACAGGTTAAGTCACTTCGATCAGATCGAGGTGGTGAATATCTTTCGGGTGAGTTTCTGGATTTCCTAACTGCAAATGGGATAAGTTCTCAGCGTTCTGCTTTGGGTACACTACAGCAAAATGGTGTTGCAGAAAGAAGGAATAGAACATTGTTAGAGATGGTAAGGTCCACGATGAGTCATGCTACTTTACCAATCTCTTTTTGGGGTTATACCTTAGAGACAGCTGCATATCTTTTTAACTTAGTTCCATCTAAGTCGGTTCCTAAAACACCTGTGAAGTTATGGACTGGGCAAAAGTAAAGTCTAGGGTACCTTCATATTTGGGGGTGCCCAACACATGTGTTGAAAAAGAATCCTAACAAGCTGGAATGGAGGACGGAGGCGTGCATGTTTTTTGGTTATCCTAAGGAAACAAGGGGCGGTCTTTGCTATAGTCCTTCTGATCAAAAAGTTTTCGTAAGTGCAAATGTGAAATATTTAGAGGAGGATTTTGTAATAGACTACAAAAGCAAAAGCAGAATAGTGTTAGAGGAATTAAAAAAAATGACACTTGTTCTGAGCAACTAGAGACAACTCGGGACATAGTGGATGCATTTGATGCACCTACGAATAAGGTCAAGACTATTCCTGGTACACGAGAGCCTAGGCGTAGTGGGAGGATTGTCAGGGCACTTGATAGGTTCATGGCAGGAGCCTTAGTAGCTGACCGTTATATTGAATATGATCCTCTTAGCTACAGTGAGGCAATTAAAGACAACGATGCTGACCAATGGGTCTTAGCAATGAAATGTGAGATAAGGTTTTTGTATTAATCAGGTCTGGGATCTTGTAGAGGAGCTTTTTGGTATTAAGCCCATTGGTTGTAAATGGGTCTACAAGTGGAAAAGAGGAGTGGACGGGAAGGTAGAGACCTTCAAGGCAAGACTGGTTACCAAGGGTTTTTCCTAAAAGGAAGGAATCCATTATGATGAGACCTTCTCACCAGTAGCAATGCTAAAGTCCATAAGGATACATCCATCCATTACATCTCATAATGAGATTTGGCAAATGGAAGTCCAAACGGCCTTTTTCGAATGGTCATCTTGAAGAGGACATCTATATGATGCAACCAGATGGTTTTTATGCAAAAATCAGGAGCATATGGTATGCAAACTGAAGAAATCCATTTATGGATTGAAGCAAGCATCACGCTCATGGAATGTTAGATTCAATAAAGCGATTAAGTCTTATGGTTTTGAGCAAATGGTTAACAAACCAAGCGTGTACAAACAACTTCAAGAGAAAGTAGTGACTTTCTTAGCATTGTATGTCGATGATACACTACTCATTCAGAGTGATGTAGGGGGTTAATAGCTGTAAAGATTTGGTTGTCAAGTCAGTTCAAGTTGGTTCTAGTTGGATATACTAATTCAGAATTCCAGTAAGATAAAGATGCCAGACGTTCGATATAGGATCCATTAGTGGGATGAATGTCAACTAGTAGTGTATTGTTGACTTTACCATAGAGGCTGAATACGTTGTAGCTTCAGAACTTGGAAAACAGGGCATGTTCGTTCAGATAGAATAATTGACTTAGTAGACCTTTAGATCATACGTAGAAGGGTTGGGTGTAAAGGTTGTAATAAATTGGGTTTAGGACAAGTGGAAAATTGTTAGGAATGATGTCCTAAAATCCAAATTTGTCCTTTAAATGTTATTTTATTAATGAATAAAATTAAAGTTCAGGTTGTTTCCTTGTTAATTTTGTGTAAGTGAGCATTTATACAGCATGTAATTTCCCTTTTGGTTACATCCATAAGATGGGTATAGTCCTCAGACTACAATTTACATGTTTGTTTTGAGTGGTTTATGAGATTAACCCACATATAGACTTGGAACAGATGGTGTGGATTGTTGTTTGAAAAACTCATAGTCGAAGACAAGTTTGGACCACTTGTATGCTATGACTATGACATGATACTTTAGATGACTTGTCTTGGTGATGTGGATGGTGATATAAATGTTTTAGGTTGGTGTGTTTAAAAAGATTGACACGCTGAGTTGGACCATGTGGATTACTTATTTTTGGACTACTATCGGAGATAAGTGATTCATGTTGTATTGTTTGAATGATAACTCTAAATCCTGAGAGTATTCTAGACTTGTGCATGGAGTGTTAGTTATTTTTTTGTACTATAAGTAAGGTCTAGACAAATGATTGAATTCCCATGTACATTGGATGGCGGCGTGAAGTCTGACAAGGATCAGATATTCAATATGGAATCTACAGTCTCTTATGAGATACAGATATCCTCTTAGTTGATTCGCAAGTATTTGAATGATTCGGAAACTTTAGCCAAAGTGTTCTAGATGTTTGACATTTGGCATTATACTATAAATGTGTTCAAGTATAAATGAATTATTCAGTGAAGGACGAGTCGGTAACTAATGGAGAAGCTATTCGAAGGATAATGGTAGTAGTTATATTTACTCTTCGGTATGGACATCTAGTGAAGGGGTTATTGTCATCAATATAGTCTATTTGGAAAATATCGAATAAATGATTTAAGTCTAGAGTGCACACGGTGTCGCGCGCTGGCAAGTCCTCTGTGGCGATCCGCATATACATGCATCGACAAACAAGAAGGCGACACGTGGCACATCGATTTAAGCACGCGGTATGAATTATGTCTAAAATGTGACATTTTGAGCTAATTTTTAAATGGAATGCTATGTTTTGTTCTGTTAGTTCGTGAATCCCACATCGAATTAATTGCTAGTTTTCACTCCTATATACTAATATAAATAGAGGTAACTATTTCAAAGGTTTGTGTTCAAGTATAAATGAATTAAGTTTAATATTTTTCGAATCCACTCTCCGGGCGTTTCGAGGTCATTGCGTAGAAGGCCCCTGGGTCTCGGTTTTCTTAGCTTTCTTGGAGATTTATTATTTATTCTGGTATTCTTATTTTGGAGCAATTCTGCATATGTTCTTCTTTTCTTCTCTTTTAAGTTTTGCTTTTCTATTTATTTACAGTTTTCTTACTATGCCTGTTTAAGTTCATGTCATTGTTATGAATGTATTAGAGTAAAGGCCTATAGATTTATATTAGGAATTTAAATTTATAGATTTAAAATTAAAAATTTTAAATTAACCTTTGGTTTAGAATTAGGAATTATAAACCCTTCCGCTGTGTTAAAGTCATTAAGTTAAGGAAAAGTTTTGAAATCCATCCCAATGGCCACGCATACTGTCATGGTTCACTAACCATTGATTCAAATCACTAGGACTTGATTCTTGTCATTAAATTTACTATTTAATGAACAAGATGCTTATTTAAGTCTTCAAATAGACTTCCTCAACTTGCATACTATATGCTCCTGACTCTTGGCAACAAACTTGTCTGGTTGTATCATATACGTAAGCTTACCAAGATGAACATTCAGAGAATGCCCTCTTGATTTCCATTCCCATACCTCATCACAATGAGATAGAATAGATAGAGCAGCCTTATGGACTTAAGCATAGCATCTGGCTAGAAGGTCTCATCAAAGACGATTCCTTCCTTTAGGGTATATAACCCATTGCCTTCAATCTAGCCCTGAAAGTCTCAACCTTCTCGTCCACTTAACTCTTTATTCTTGTAGATCCATTCAGATCCAATCTAATGGACTTAATGCCTTTCGACACCTCTATAAATTTCCAGACTTACTTAAAATACAATTACTTTAACTTAACTTTTATTAACCTAACCAATCGATCTCCATCTTTATACTTAAGAATTTCAGTGTAGTCTAAAGGATCACATTCACCATCATGCTTAACCTTTAAGATTGAAGACATAAATATGTCAAGTGACCCTAACAATCCTCCCACTACACCAAAGCTCTCACGTACTTAGTGTAGCAATAACATGGTTGCTGATATATCTAATACATAATCTACACTATAAGTTGTATCAAGCTGTGCAGTATCTCATACTATCACTTTATCTAACACAAGTCATATGTTGTACGTTTAGAACACTTTCTAAAACATCTTACATAACAAATCTTTTGATATGTAAACGTGACTCGTCATATGAATCTTACCATTTTCAATAAAACATTATTGATCCTTTCTACAACTCTTTGTAATGAGGAAAATAAGATAGCCTAACACCACCACTTTGATATAATTACCTAACTGATTCCAACTTAAGTCTTTAATTCTTTGAACCTTTCAAAGAATTCAAGACTTCAATTTTCATAGCTATATTCATACATCAACTAATTGAGTTGTCGTTTATAAACATTTTATGAAATGCCAATCGCTTCCACTCACTTGAACTTTTAGTAGTCCATAAATATATTATGAACAAGTCCTTACAACTTAGTGGTTCTATTGCCTTTACTATTAAAGGCACTTTCAGTTACCATTAATTCGAACATGATTCACATACTGGTTATCATCGTAGTATTTAACGATCGCATAAGACATAGCAAACCAGTTTTTAAATCATACTTGATTAATGTGACCTAAAAATAAGTACAACTTAAAAGCTATATGATTTTTAGGAAATTCATCTTTTATATGGTTACGCAACCTAGTTTATATTAGATGAATGAATCGCCATTAACATTGTTTTGATTAAAATAAGTCAACTATCTACAAATATATGCTTTAAATAAATATTTTATTTATATAACTATCAGCCTATTTTTAGAAAAATAACCGAAAGACTATTTGAAAACAAATAGTGGGTAGAAATCAAATTTCCAAAGTACATTAAGATAGTTACTCAAATTTAGAACTACATTCTCTAACTTAAACTACTATCTCTTGATACTCTTACTGAAAATCCATTCACCAGAACACTAATGAATTATCTATTACTTACAACTAGATGAGATAGGATATCAAATACCCAAATACCCTACCATATTTGGCTTTCGATCTTAGCAACAATAGTATCTAAGTACCTTTGCAATTCCTTTCAAAGTCCATTGCTATTGTAAAAGAGACAAAATTTTTTTGGTTCATGTTTTACTTTATCCTGTTTAGGTTCCTAATTCTTGAGATAGATGCTTACACTAAGTGGACCCTTCCCTTAGTTCTCATGACACCTGTTCTCTCAAACTGTACTTTCATCAGTTTAGACAATGCGCAATCTCTATTACTCAATTTATCCAACCTAAACCAATTGAAAAACCTTGATAGGCAAGTCAGGATCATATCCCATTGAGATTGGCTATGAATATTTGCATGGAAAATTCCAATTCAATTAAATGAGCCATCATCATATGACGCACTCTTAAATTGAACTTTCCTAACACAATCTTGTGTCTATCATTTTTCTTATTAGCTGTTCTCGTGCTACTAGTTCTCTAACCAAACACATAATCTTTTCTATAGTTGACAATTGAAGTATCTAATACTCGAATAATTTCGACATCTAATGTCCGAATCTTGCATCCGACTAACTCTTTTGTCTAGTTTAACATTTCGAAAGTTCTTTTCAACTTAGTAGATATACTAGCAGCTATCTAGAGAACTTTGAGCATCTCTTAGTGCTCTTCATGTACTAAGACATATCATATCATAGTGAGCATCACATAACAGACAAGTAAGACACACCAATAATGATCGTAATGCAAAAGTATAACAACTAGTCTGAAATTAAAAACTGTAAAATAAATCATATAACATACAGGACTGCTTTTCTTACTTTAAGCGAACAATCAAAATTCGAAGTTCACAATTCGACGCTTACATGTATGCCGTGGCGACCCAGCTGAACTACTCAAAACTCCCTGTCGGCGAGGCCGAATTGAGATATTAGAGGGGTGAGAACATTTCTTAATAAATATGTTTTCTTGTAAACTCTTTACTAAACATATATAAAACACCACTTTTCCCTCAGTCTCTAAGGTCCTAAAACAGAGCTCCTCGAGGAGGCTAATGTGGGCCCTAGTCAAGTGCACACCATTACTTGAACATCCATAAATCGGCGTGGCGGTACTCAATTGCTTGGACTTGACAAAATTCTAACCCTGTATTGCACGTATTAACATTCTCCTTGGAGAGTAATGCAACCTGCTATACTGTTAGACTAACAATGGAGGCCATGAGCATTCACTTAAAACCTTGCTCCCACTTGATATTTTGAGTCGTAGAATCTTTTAATAATTTTAGCCAACAAATAAAACATGGAATCTACCTAACCATTCTCTGTATGTGTGCAACGATAAGCTAACCAATCTACCCGTTAATATGGGAAAGGTGGCGTAACAAGTAATTAGTTAAGCGAGAACTATTCTCAATTAATATGTTTTCTAAACATATTTAACTCACTGTTTCTTCCTTGATCTTTAAGACAGTATCACAATACTTCCTAGGAGATTATTAAACTGTCCTAATCAAGTGCATACCACTACCTAGATATTAGTAAAAGTAAACAAGATACTCCATGTCTGCATGGCTGCACTCCTCTTTCCCGTACCACTAGCTATTGTTAAGAAGTCTAACCCTGCATTCAGTGAACAAAGACCCTCCTCGGGGAGTAGCGCCTATTCACTATACTATCAGATTAGCAATAGAGACAGTAAGGAATCAACTCCTGATCCCTGCTCCCACTTGAAATTTACAATGACAGATCTTTCTTTTAAAGTTGATTATCTCATTATCAAGATTAGAATCACATTCTAAATTTTTATTTAACCATTAAATAAAAACACTAATCCAATTAGATTACTTTAATTGTCAAGCCTATGTAATCTAATCTTATCAGATACATTATGAGAATTTTCTCTTTCAAATAATTCAACTATTGAATTATCCAATCAAGTTAGATCTATTTGAAATAATTCTCGCACTTGATGAAATCAAATATTTCACTAAGTTATATATTTACATGGCCTTCTAACTTATTTACATTATACATAATATTTAACTTATTTAAATAATATAAAGCAAGTGAACAAAATTTAATAAGTATCCTATTAACAAACAATTTGAATAACAACTTTTAAGGGCCTAAAGGTTGGAATAATTAAACATTTTTCTCAACTCTTTTAGAAAAGATTATCATATAGTCTTAATTAGGATATCCTCCAAATTAATTAATTAATTATTTAAATAATAAAATTAAATTAAAATAATTATTTTTAATTGAAGAGGGGCTTTTTTGTTTAGTGATGGTAAGGACAGGGGAGGGGGAGGGGATAATACCCCTAAATTGCTTCATAAAAAGGCCACTTTTTGAGCTTAGTAGGATTTGAACCCGGGCCACTCCGTTGGCATCCGGCGTTAACTACCACTTTGCTATGTCCCTAAGAGACAATTGAAGAGGGGCGTGCCCAGTGCTCCCCTTATATATATTTCATTAATTTTTTATTTTTATTAAATAAATCATTAAATCCAATTTTAATCTCATTAGATCGAAAATCAAACATCTAATCCTATTAGATATTGTTTGCTTTGCATTATCATAAAATATTTAATAATTGAATATTCACATCTTGGTTCAAAATCAAATCACATTAGATAAACAATTTGAATCGTTCAACTCTCTGAATATCTAATCTCATTAGATACGATTTAGAATTACGCTCCTTGCCTGAATCATGACTTATATAAAATTTTAAGCAATTTAAAACTTTAATAAAGATTCAACCTTGGTATTAAACTCTTTAACAACAAACTTTAGTGTTACCTTTTTCTTTAATGAAATTCCCGATTTAATAGTTTTATAATTTTACATACTCCAATTTTATCAAACCTGATGCTTTTAATATCAATCATAAACGTATTTAGAGATGGCTCTGATACCAATTGTTGGGAACATATTATAAAAATAGTTTCTCGAATTGACTAGAGCGGGCGCAGCGGAATACCAATTTAAAATTCTAAATTTTAAATCTAAAGCCCTGACCTAATTAAACTATTTAATTAGATTTAGATCTTACTCTAACAAGTTCATAATATAACAAATAAAAACATCGATAAAACAAGTACAAACATGGTATGTAGATAAACGAAATAAAAGGAAAATAAATTAAATATAATATATTCAATTAGACATACCTGAATCGTGAATTCTGATTCCAACATGAAGATCTGAAATTGGTAGAAGATTTCTTGACACCTCAAGATCTTCTTCGCAATGACCTCTTCTAGCATTGGAATTGTGGGCCCCCAAAAATATTTAACTTAGAAAAAATTTTGGAACAAAATTTTTACATTAATCTTTCCAAAAACAAATTTTCAGAAAAATTATGCTAAACAATAATTTAGAAAAATTCTAAAATAATTTTAGAGTATTTGTCGTGGAAGAAAACCAGGTTCCAAAACTTTAAACCTTAAATCTTACACAGCTCAAAACCTCCCCATATTTATAATAATTTATAATGCCACGTGCCGCGCTACAATTCATTCGCGCATGGTCACGTGGTTAGGGGAACTAATGAGCTGGCCCATTGGTCGCTGGGTGAAGCCACGGATAACACCCTCGGCATGTGCGTCGTATGTGACATGCCTGCGTTAGCTGTGTAGCCTTTTTTTTTTTTTGGTATAAATTCTCATATGTATAAATTCATTTTTTGAATAATATTTGGTAAAAATAAGTTTATTTATCTTATAAATAAATAATTCATCTCCTGAATTATGTTTAGAAAAATTAATTTATTCATCTTACGAACAAATAATTCATCTCATTAATTTATTTTAAATATTTTCAAACAATTTTTAAGTAGAGGCTTGCGAAGGGACCTTAGGAGCAATCTAGCTGTGACCCCAAATGGGTCAAATCTGATTATCATCTCATAATAACAATTGATTACCATTTAGCAAAACTTAATTCTACTAAATAAGTTTACTGCACTCTAAAATTAAATTTACTTACTCAAGAATTTTCCAAATGACTTTTATTGCGACAATTAACCCCTGTATTCGATATGCGTAAGCAAAGGTAACTTTAACTACTGTTGTTACTTTTCCCACATCTCTCGCCGTAGTTCCCGACTCGCCGTTCTCGAATAATTCAATAATAAAAAAATGATTTTTGTATTACTTCTAAATGTCAAACATATGAAATACTCTGTCCAAAGATTCTAGAATCTATTCGTATATTTGCAAATCAACTAAAGGGACATCTTTATCTCGTTAGAGACTATAGATTTCCACGTAAAACAACTGTCCCGCCACACTTCATTCTGTTGCCCAACGCACGTAAGGTTCAAGTCAATGCACTTTGAGTAATTCTTTTGGCACATCAAAGCAACGAAAAATCCATGTACGAGTTCAGACTGTTTACTGGATTTAGCGTTATTGTCTTATAGAGTTAATTATTTCTGATAATAGTTAAAGAAACAACTAATTCAGGTGATCCTGCTTAGTGTTCCCATCATATATACAATACCAACATAATACTTTTGGATCCTTATTCGCATGATCAAGACAAGCTATCTAAGGTATTATATTATAGTCTTATCAAACAAGTTGTCCAAACTCATTACTGAATATTAACATATATTTTGACAATATACCACTTATTTGATTAAGTCTATCTGTGGCTCAATCTCATTGACCACTATTCAAAACCCGACATGTCATCTTGGACTACGTCCATCTCATGGAACATTTTAAAAAATAATCACAGGCATGTTTGACTCGTAAAACATAATCAGACAATAAATAAATAATTTTATTTATTTAATATTTAAAAATGACTAATTGGGTTTTTCTAGATACCAATTCTAACAATATAACCAAAATGTTGTATTGCTATTGTAGAAAGATCCAATATTTTGGTCAAAATTACCATTTAGGCTACAAAAGTACCATTGATGTGGTGAAAACTTCCGTTTTTCCCCAACATGTAGCACTTTGTCTTAACACAATCTTGCGTTTCATAACTCTTTGTCATATATAACATACATCAGCAGTATAATTTTGCCAACTTTCCTTTTCCCTTTTTAAGTACAATAACATTTTTAAATTGTTGATTTTGAATAACGAATATTTAATATTGAAAAGCAAAATATTATTCGTAAATGTATTACATACATAACGCAATAATGGACTTTAAAAGACTAAATAAATGCTATGATTATCATGGACAACAAAATATTTTACATAAATTTTTTATCCTTATGTGTTAATCATTAAATGATGTAAATGTTATCTTTTTAAATAATTTTCTTTTTTCTTAGCATAATTGTAATGATAAGTATTAATTCTAAAGTTAATTTACTTAATCTTCAAATAAGAAATATTATAAGCATGTATTTATAGTCAAAAGTTCCATTGCTATGATAAAAATTTCCGATTTGTTGGTCAAAAGTATCATCTGCTAGCCAAAAGTACCATTCTAGCTTAGCAAAGTGTCATTCATGTGGTGAAAAGTTCCATTTCGTTGTGAAAAGCCGCATTTTGTCGTGACATGACCTAAAATTTCGTTAAGTCTTTGTCATTTATAATATATTGACCACAATTTACTACAATCTATAAACATAACATGATAACGTACATCGTTGTTGGAATTTGGGGGTAATGTGCTTCAATTTTGATGCTTTGTGAAAATATCTCAATCCCACATAGGAAATCTAGAGAATGGGAGCCTTATTTAAATACCCCCTTGTCATTATACTTAAGTCCTGTGGGCCTAGAGTTTATAACTTGAATTTTTTATTTTTCCCCAATTGTTTTTAAATAAGTTGTCGTAAATGAACTCGAGATGAGTTCTAATCATTGGGTAGTGCTGAAGGCCTTTGGCTCAAGCTCGAGGGTGCTATCTCGAGGGGTTTTCTATACTCTGGGTCTCGAGGCTACAAGCTAGAGCTCGAGTATGCATTTTGACACTATCAATTTCCGCTCTTTCCATAACAATTTTTCCCCTTAACAAAAGCCGGGATTTAGGCTCTTCCATATCCGCCACTTTCCTTAATGTTGCCGGATTCTAAGGCACAATTATTTCCTTAACCTGTAAGTATTTTCATCTATATATATCGTGCTCTAGTGGGTCATTCAATGCACAAAAAAACTATTAGAAACGCTCGTTCTTTTTCCTGGTTTCTTTCTCTCTAAAATACAATCTTTATCTCCTCTTTTACTGAGCAAGTTGGGGCATATACTTCAACCCATCTCCCCGAAATACACTGCAGAGATGGGTGTTGTTTTAACCTCAGGGGTCGGAGTGCAATTCATCCTATTATACCTCTGTGGGGGTATAAATGAGTTAGGGCGGTGGATTTCCCACATTGCGCCATTTCTTAAATTAATTCCTTGCTCTGTCATTTATCTTATTCATGCCTCTGTTTAGTGATATCGATTGCTTTATTCAACTGTCAACTAAACTTGAGACTTATATTGCTCAAACCTAGGATCGGTTTTGTTTGTCTCAAATCTAATTCTTTTTGATATAAGTTTGATTATGTGAGAACTTAAGATTAAATACTATGGAGATAAATGTCATTCATAAAAAGAATAGCTCTTTTCAAATGTCAGTATATATTCCTCACTTAGACTCAATTCAGGCATCTTGAGTCGACTTGTTTATCCTGAGTTTGTATTGTGATTGCTGCTCACTGACTCTGTATTATTCCAGTAATGGCTTGTATATTGGTGTTAACGTTCCTTTTCTTTTTGAAAGAAAGGTATATTTTTAAGTAATAATTACTTAATATTCAAGTGAGATTAATATTGAAGTGAAGAATATTAAGGTTGAAGAAACGCATACATACCTGTATATACATAAATAGATTAAACATACAACAACAACAACAACAATCCTAGTGCCTGAATGGCTCCCACATAAGCAGGGGGTGGGGGGGGGGGGGGGGGGGGGTGGTGTATAAGCAGACTTACCCCTTTAGGGTAGGACCCTAAAGAGAGGTTGTTTCCAACGACCCCCAACCTGAAAGATATGAAAAGCGTGGAAAGCATAGAGATCATGAGAATTATATAAACCATGTAAGCAAGTAAGCATGGAAGCATAGCATCAAATGCGAATGGCAAAAGCAAACAAGCATCTAGGGGAGAGATCTTACATGCGACATAATGCAATCAAATAGAGAAAATAGGGCGTATAAAGAGTATAAGGAGATAGAGAGAGAGAAAGTAGAGATAGTAGAGAAGGGGGGGGGGGGGGGGGGGGGGGGGGGGGGTTGTTGGAGGAGTATAGAGTATGCAAGCAGCCTCGTGGCATTAGAACGAGCTTATAAGTGCTCGATGCTTCTACGCTGCTCTATCACTTACACATATACTAATCCTCCACTGAGCTCTACGTAGGGCCATCTCCTCATTTAGGTTGAGATAGGCGAGGTCTTGACAAATTGTCTTCATCCAACTCTTCTTTGGCTTGCCTCTCCCTCTCTCCTCCTAACATGCCCGAACCACCGTAGATGTTGCTCCCTCAACTTATCCTTTATTAGAGCCACGCCTAATTTACATCTTATGACGTCATTTATGATCATATCCTACATATATAGATACAACATAATAGACAATAAAACACACTACGAAAGTAGTTAAGATTACGATGAACAATAAAATAATTAAATAAATTATTTGACCTTTATGTGTTAGTTATTAAATAATGTAAGTCTTATCTTATCATCTTTGTTCTTTTTTTTTTAATAGGGAAGTAATTATACATTAAAAATTTTTAAAGTTAATTTACTTCATCTTTAAAGAAGAAATATTAAGCACATATATATGTAGTCAAAAGTTTCATTACTATGGTAGAAAGCTCCAATATTTTGGTCAAAAGTACCATTTGGGCTCACAGAAGTACCATTGGTATGATGAAAATTTCCATTTTGTGGTAACAAGTAGCACTTTATTATAACACAACCTTGCATTTCATAACTCTTTGTGATAAATAATAGTTTCACCATAATTTACTGCAGTTCTATAAACATAAAATTATAACATGCAACGACAATATAATGGTGTCAATGTTTCTTTTTTCTTTTTTAAATAACAAATATATATTGAAATGATAAATATTACTTGTAAATAAAACACATTCATAACATAATAATGGACTTTGAAGCACACAAAATAAATGCTAAGATTATCATAGACAACAAAATATTTTAGATAAATCTTTTCATCTTTATGTGTTATTAAATGATGTAAGTCTTGTCTTTTAAAATCTTTTTTTTAACATAGTAGTAATTATAAATTATAAATTATGGATTTAATTTACTTAATCATTAAATAAGAAATATTATATACATGTATATATAGTCAAAAGTTCCATTACTATAGTAAAAAGTTCAAATTTGTTGGTCAAATGTACCATCCGCTCCCCTGAAAGTACCATTGTGGCTCGAGATACCATTCATGTGGTGAAAAGTACCATTTCGTTGTGAAAAGTAACATGTTGTCATTGCACAACCTTGCATTTCGTAACTCTTTGCAATTTACAATTTACTATAGTTCTACAAACATAACCTTAAAACATAAATGGACAGTATAACGGTGTCAACATTTTGTTTTCTTTTTTCAATACAATAATATCTTTAAATAACAAATATTTATATTGAAATGATAAATATTAGTTGTAAATAAAATACACATGTAACATAATAATGGACTTTGAAAAACACTAAATAAATGCTAAGATTATCATGGACAACAAAATATTTAAATTTTTTTTTGTAATCATTCTGTGCTAGTTATTAAATAATTTAAGTCTTGTATTGTCAAATATTTTTATGTATTTTTTCATAGTACTAATTATAAAGTTAATTTACTTAATCTTTAAATAAGAAATATTATACACATGTATATATAGTCAAAAGTTCCATTGCTAAGGTAAAAAGTTTGAATTTGCTAGTCAAAGGTACCACGTGCTTGCCCATAAGTACTATTTGGTGAAAAGTTCCGTTTTGTGGTAAAAAGTAGCATTTTTCATAACACAACCTTGCCTTTCATAACTCTTTGTCATATATAATATTATGACCACAATTTACTAACGTTTCTTTAAACATATTTTATAAAATACATGAGCTATATAATAGTTTCAACGTTCCTTTTTCTTTTCTAAATACAATAATATTTTTAAAGTACAACAACAAGTCCAGTGTCACAAGGGCTCCTGCCAATGCAGGGTATGAGGGGGAGTGAAATGTACGCAGCCTTACCCCTTGAGGGTAGAGGTTGTGTCTGAGAACAATAATATTTTTAAAATATTATTTTTAAATAACAGTTATTTACTATTGAAATAAGAAAAATTATTCTTAAACCAAATACATACATATCTATATATCCATATATAGATACACAATAATAGAAAATAAAAAACACTAAAAAAATGTTAAGATTATCATTGACAATGAAATATTTTAAATAATTTTTTTGATCCTTATGTATTAGTCATTAAACGATGTAAGTCTTGTCTTGTCAATTTTTTTCTTTTTCTATAACATAATAATTATAAATTATTAATTTTAAATTAATTTACTTATTTTAGAATAATATATATATTGAATAATACATTGATGTAAAATATATAAGGTTATCACAATTGTTACGAAAAATCTGCTTCATTGTTTTAAAGTACAATTGTATGCATTCAAAGTGTGAAATTATGCAACAGAAATGTTAAATATTTCTACTACTTTTTATCAGTCATTTCATGATAATGTCTTATCTATTTTTAGGTTTTTTATACAGTAATAGTATTTATAGAATATTAACTTTAATATATGATTTATTCAAATTTAATATAAAGTTAAATATATAACAATACCTATAAATATATGTATAATACACATTATATAATGTGTAATACTTACTTAATTTTTTTATTTTTAATTAGTCGTTATCAAATTACATCAAAACTCTTATTAAATTCAACAAACCACTCATCTTTTCTCTTTCTCACGTGCCCTTCCATCACACCCCAACTAATTCTCTCTCTGTTTTTTTTAAATAAGTGCAAATTACCTTTTTGCCCTTGCTTGTGTGTCATGTGGGCGATGTGGAATGCTGGACTTGCTATTTTGGTAATTTTGACTTTTCGGGAGCTATTTTGGTAATTTCAAATTTTTGCGCACTATTTTGAAAACAAAAATTACCAAGCGTGCTATTTTGAAAAATCATCCTGTTTTTCCTGTCCAACAACTTTAGATTATAGTGTATGTTACTGTGAAATTTGCTAGATGTTGGTGTCTTCAAGGTATGTCAAAAGTGTGTGTATGATCTAATTGCATCGAACAAGAAAGAGGGAAAATGTTGAAATGTTATTTGTTGGAAACTAAGATTGCTAGAAAATAACACCAGATTTCAACAAATTGTAAAAAATATGTGTGGTGTGATATTATCACAAAATATTAAAGCTGGCTTTTCATGCTTCGTTTGCAAATCTCTATGAAGATATAAAAGCCAAAGGATTTCACATGTTACCACTGCAATACTTCTATACTCAGCTTTAGTGGTAGATCTAGAAACTGTGTTTTGTTTCTTTGATTTCCATGATATTAAAGAGTCACCTAAGAAAATTGCAGACCCCGAAACTAAATGTCGGGAATCAAGACAATTTCACCAATTTGCATTTGTATATGCCATCAGATGAAGAGGTGATGATTTTGGGTAGCATAGGCCTTAGACTGGGGCTCCCTTTAGGTATCTCATAACCCGATACACGCTAGTAAATGCAGCATGCGGGGTTGAGCCATGAATTGGCTTAATTTGTGAACAAACGAATGTGATATCAGGTCAGATAATGGTAAGAAATAAAAGCTTACCCACCATCCTCCGATAAATTGACGGATCAAGGAGGAGTTCTCCTTCATCTTTGCATTCTCAAGTAGCTTCAAAATATACTTCCTTTTCCATATGGTTGTACCATTCTCATTTCTAGCAACTTCTAAACCAAGAAAATATTTTAGAAGACCTAAGTCCTTGAGCTTAACCTATCATTCAACATACTCTTTATTTTATTAGCCATTTCAATATTATCACCCGCTATAATAATGTCATTAAAATAAATCAATACAACCAAGAAACCCTTTGAGTCACAACAAGCAAATAAACTACTTTCAGAAACGGCTTTGGCAAAGCCAAGATCAATAAGGGCACTAGAAAATTTGGCAAACCATTGTCTACTGGCTTAAGGTAAGCCATATAAGCTCTTTTTAAGTTTGAAACTAAAGGCCTACTTCTCATGGACTCAACATCATCAACCTTAAAACAAGGTGGCAAAGACATGGATACCTCTTCATGGAGATCTCCATGTAAAAATGTGTTATCCACATCAAGTTGCATTAGGAGCCAATCCTTTCTAACAGTTTGCAAGCAAAGTTTTAACACTATTTATTTTAGCCACTGGACAGAATGTGTCTAAGAAATTTACTCCTCCTTGTTGGGTAAATCCCTTAGCTATCAATCTAGCCTTATACCTCTTAACACTACCATCTTATTTAAATTTAATCTTAACACACCCATTTGCACCTAATAGGATGCTTATAAGGGGGGTGATGAGACTGCAGTCCAGGTATTGTTTTATTATAAAACTTCAATTTCAAATTTCATAGCTTCGCTTCAAGGAGGATTCTTAAAATCTTGATGATAAAATTCCAGTTCATCATGAGTGGAGATAGATAAGGCTAAAGCCTTAAAGGACCCAAAAGGCTTAACATATCCAATGACACTAGATAAGGGATGTAGAGCACACTCTTGGTTATGATTAGAATTCATATCAATCCCACATGTGGCAAAACATTAGTAATCTTTCAAATGTATATTAGCGTATATCCAGCATAGTTCTCTCTCCTGAATTCAAATTATCCCCAATGGTAACAACACCACCCACGCGCCAACTTCCCAGCGCTTGCGAGCGCGTTACAGGCAACCAAGGGGCCGGAGGTTCAGTGCCGGACTCACCCACGTCCTACCATTCAGGTCGTACGACTCTCGACGCCATTCGTTGACATTTAGAGGGGCTGGACATCCTCAACCACCACCCACACCTCCGTCCTAGCAACAGCAATGCCATCATCGCATCCCGTAATAACCACCACCAGACTCCACCTCTCACCCCCAATTTCCACCACCCATCACCGGCTCACACCCTCTCCACACCACCATCTTCACCACATCTCCATTTCCACCTACAGCCACCATCACCTCCATCTCCACTACCAATCACCGCCATCCCCACCTCGTCCTCCCTTCGGCCAACCCCTTGCCCCCCGGTCACTAATCCCCATCATCGTCCACCTTTTCTTTCACCCGACGCCATTAGACCCCATTTCTTGAAATGCCGAGTGCCGATGCAAGGGTGTCCATCTTCGTTGATGGCCTACCAAAAAGAATGACAAACTCATGGCTTAGGGCTGCATTCTGTGATTTCAAGTCAATCTATGACACCTTTGTTCCTGTGAAGAAAAGGTTGAGGTCTAGATGGTCTTATGGCTTTATTAGGTTTCATGACTTGAACGAAGCTGTAGGGACAGTTACATCCATGAATGGTAGATGGGGGGTGGGTGTCAAGCTTAGAGTGCAATGGGCTAACCTAGATAGAAGAACAATACCTCTATCTGCACAAAGCCAGCCATAGCAAAGGGAAGTCCAACATCCCAGAAACGCAAGTGGTATTCGGGAGCAGGGGAATACACCTCCTAATCGGGGTGGGAAAGATGTGAGTACAAATATTCCGAGGATTATGGTTTCAAATACCAACAAGAGTGTGGAGGCATGGCTTCAGCCGTCAATTATTTCCCATTCGTCAGATGAGGTCAGTCTTGATGATATTCTTACATTTATCACGGAGAACGATCTCTACGGGCTATCACCTAGAGGGTTAAGCAACACTACCTTTATCTTGGTATGTGACTCTGTTGACACCATGGACTCCTACCTTGGCCCCTAGAAGGAGACTCTACTATGAAAGTTCAGAGAGGTGTACAAGTACTCTGGTGAGACCCTTGGATCCCTTAACAAAAGAGTGTGGCATGAGGTCCATGGACTGCTTATCCAATGTTGGTCTAATGATTGTTTTGCTGACATCGCCAAAGTATTGGAAGTTCGTAAGGGTGGATTTGAGAACTTCCACTATGAGGTGTGCTGGCATTGCTAGGATTCTGATTGACACCTGTTACACAACATGCATTCATCAGATGGTCCAGGTTTAGTATAACGGGGGATCCCGCTTAGTCCTCGTTAAAGAAGGTACCTCTGTGTTGATCCCAGACTACTCTTCTAGAGTTGTTGCCCTAGCTGTCTCAGCTAGATTGGCTAGGGAGCAGGCACCTTTTTTGACACAGTCCCATGAAGAAAGTTATTTACCACAGTAGCACGGCATACATCACGGGTTCAACCTCCAGATGAGCACATAACGGATGTCTTGATTGTTTATGAGGATCCTGGAACTCCTATTCCATGGTCAGTGAATGAAGGGCTGGATGCTACATGGCAGCTGCGACGACAGGTCTCTATCCATCTCAATGGTCAGATCCTTGGGAGATGGGCCATGGAATGCTTTTACCCGCACGCCGTACTGCTCACTTGCGTTCCACAACTTGTGGCCCAATTACCGCATTAGGACGATCGAGAAAATCAACATCCTCCTCTTCTACCTCCATGGGTCGAGGATGATGAAGTTGTAATAGTTTAACGTTGTTCCCATATAACTCCTCATGATAATGAAGCTTTGGGAAACACTAGTGATAATGATTCTGTAGCCTCTGGCCAGGAATTCCCTCTGCATTGATCAGACACCCACATGCAGAAGATAGTATGCCCGGGAACCACCTCGAAACAGTATCATTTATGAAAGGACCTAGCACAGATCGGCGAAAAAAGGAAAAACTGCGGACAACAAAAAAGGGAAGGAGAGCACTGAACCGTAAGATGAAGGAAAGAGAGAAGCGAGAGCTATATGAATTCCTGAAGGACATATCACCTAGAAGTAGTGCAGGAAAAACGACAAAGATCACTGGAAAAAAAAAAAGAGAGAAATAGGGGGAATTGGGGAGATAGCGCTTCTGATGCTGAGAAGATTCTAGAAGCGGAGAGAACAACAGAAATGGGAAAAAGGCTAGGCCTAGATTTTGAAGGGTTCTATCCACCTTTGGTGAAAGCCATGCTTGATAGAAGATGAAGATGGGGAAAGTTTGCTCTACTGCTGAATTCCCGGATCCTTTTGTTTTTGCGCATTACTTGTCTTGTTTCTCTGTGCCTGGTTGGCCTTGTTTTCGGTGCCTTGTTTTGTTATATTTTGGGGCTTGTGCTTTGCCCATTGTTCAATCTCTGTTGTTGTGTTGTCTTTTTTCTTTTCTTTTGTTTTGGTTGTTTTGGTCCCCTTTTTTTTTTATGGCTAGACTCAGGCCTCGCTTGGCGAGTAGTCTGCTTATTTCGCAATTTTGTCGCTAATTATCGGAAAAAAAATGGTAATCTTTCAAATAAGAGGGTTCCTTGTGGGCTCTATTACTCCTCAAGGAAGCCTGGATTTCACTAGGCATGCTCATATGATGTATAATAACACCCAAGCTATCTGAGGTATTACAGTCACGGTCCATGCCCTCTCCTATTTCAAGTTCAATTGAAGATAACTAGAAGCATGGTGCCTCTGATTTGATTTTTCCGTCTCTCGGAAAATAATTGTCTCATTCCCAAAGTTAGTCATAGCCATCAATCATTTTAGGGAGAACTAAATCGCAAAATGGGTCTAGATATGGTTCATGTTGTTTGAAAGGAAAAATATTTTCATGAAAAACAAGTCTAGAAATGAATTCAAAACCAATGTCAAGGTCAAGAAATTTATACCCTTTGATGCCAAAGGGATAACCAAGCAAAATACATGATCCAGCTCTGGCATCAAACTTATGGCAATGAGCCTTAATGCTAGAAGCAAATCATAGACAACCAAAAGTAGATGGTCATATGTTGGCTTGACCTTATAAAGCACTTTATAGGGCGACTTTTCATTCAACAAAGGAGATGGCAACCTATTTATTAAATAGGCCGCTATAAGAAAGCAGTCATACTAATAACATAAAGGTAGATTAGCTTGAAATCTCAAAGCACAAGCAACATTCAACGAATGTTGGTGTTTTCTCTCAACAACAACATTTTTGTTGCGGAGTTCCAACGAAAGATAATTGATGTATAACCTCATTTCTTTGATAAAAATTACCAAGCAAGAATTCTTGTCCATTGTTAGTTCGTTTGTACTTTGTTTAAATTGGTTTAAAACAACAACAACAACAAACCCAGTGCCTGCAAGGGCTCCTACAAAAGCAGGGTCTTTTTGGGGGGGGGGGGGGGGGGGGGGGGGGGGGGGGGGGATGTACGCAGCCTTCCGCCTTCAGGGGGTGCCCTGAAGAGAGGCTATTTTCGAGGACCCCCAACCTGATAGGTTGGTCCGCAGCATAGCGCATATGACCTGTCAGCAGGAGATCATCAACGCATGAGTAAGGCAGGACACACAGCGAGCAAAAACACAAACTTAAGCAAGCCACATCAAGCAGAAAGAAAAAACCAAGTGGAAATCACAGGATAGGTAGGCAGGTAGGCGGGCAAGTACCTGCTCATGCGAACATGTATACACCTAAGTACGCTCGGAGGCTGTCAAGGCCTAGCACTAATAAGCTAAACTACCTTACTCTAGCTAGAGCATCTATAACCCCTATACTAGCCCTCCATTGGGCCCTATCTAAGGCCATCTCTTCCCGAAGGTTTAGGTGGATGAGGTCTTGTTGGATCGTCTCCAGCCATCTCTTTTTTGGCCTGCCTCTTCCTCTCCTGCCTAGTGTAGTAAGGGGCTGTTTACACCTCCTAACTGAGGCGTCTTCCGGTCTCCTCCTAACATGTCCGAACCACCTCAAACGTTGCTCCCTCAATTTATCCTCAATGGGGGCTACGCCCAATTTGCCTCTTATGACGTCGTTTCTAATCCTATCCTTCCTCGTTTGTCCGCACATCAACCTTAGTATTCGCATCTTCGCCACCTCCATCTTTTGTGTGTGCTGTTGTTTCATCGCCCTGCACTTCGCCCCATAGGTCATGGCTGGCCTCACAACCGTCTTATAGTAACTTCCCTTTAGCTTCAAGGGGAACTTTCTATCACAAAATACCACGGAGGCCATCCTTCATTTATGCCATCCCGCTTTAATCCAGTTGTTGACATCCTCGTCAACTTCGCCGTTGTTTTGTACCATGGACCCCAAGTACCTGAAGCTCTCCTTCTTCGATATGGCCTCAGTTCCAATCTTGACATCTTCCCGGCTAGGCGTGGTGGCGGTATCGAACTTGACTTCCATGTACTTGGTCTTGGCTCTACTTAGTCGTAAACCCTTCGACTCTAGTACCCTTCTCCATAGTTCCAGCTTCTCATGTACCTCTTCCCGCGACTCCCCCACCAACACTACGTCATCTGCAAAAAGCATGCACTAAGGTACACATCATTGGATGTGCCTAGTGAGCTCGTCCATAATCAGAATGAATAGATAGGAGCTCAAAGCAGACCCCTGGTGTACCTCAACTATTATCAGGAAAGCGTCTGGCTCCCCGTCTTCTGTACACACCATAGTCTTTGCGTCCTCATACATGTCTCTAATGGCTCGAATGTATGGCACGGGGACACCTCTCCTGTCCAAAACTCTCCAAAGGACCTCTCTTGGCACTCTATCATATGCCTTCTCTAAATCAATAAAAACCATGTGCGGGTCCTTTTGCCTCTCCCTGTATTGCTCTATCGTTCACCTAAGGATGTGGATGGCTTCTATTTTAGATCTCCCAAGCATAAATCCGAATTGGCTCTCGGACACCTCTGTCTATTGTCTTAACCTCCTGTCTATGACCCGTTCCCACAACTTCAGAGTGTGGCACATTAGTTTGATACCCCGATAGTTGGCGCAACTCTGAATGTCGCCTTTGTTCTTATATATCGGGATCACTGTGCTTGTCCTCCATTCCCCAGGTCCATTCCCCAAGCATCTTCTCCCCCATAAGGATTTGATTAAATAGTTTAGTCAGCCAACTGATGCCCTTCTATCCAAGGTCTTTCCATACTTCTATGGGTATGCAATCCGGGCCAACTGCTTTACCCCTTCCCATGAATTTCATGGCTTCCATGACTTCCTCGGGGCTAACTGACCCACAGTAACAGTTGTTCTGATGCTCCTCTGATGTTTGAACATCACCTAAGGATATCTTTGTGCCTCTTTTTTTGTTGAACAGGTCGTGGAAGTACGTCTTCCACCTAGCCTTAATCGGTTGCCTATCCATGAGTACCTGTCCATCTTGCCCTCTTATGCATTGTACTCTGTCCAAGTCCCTAGTCTTCCTTTCTCTAGCTTTGGCGATTCTATATAAGTCCCTCTCACCCTCCTTGGTCTCCAGCCTTTTGTAGAAGCCTTCATAAGCTCTTGATTATGCTTCTCTGACTGCTCTCTTTGCTTCTCTCCTGGCTTGCAGATACCGATATCTCTTATCCACATCTCTGCTGTAATCCCACTCTTTGAAACAAACTTGTTTCACCTTAATCTTCTCTTGGACCTCGTCGCACCACCACCATGACTCTCTGTTGCTTGGCGCCCTTCCCTTTGACGTGCCGAGAACTTCCCATGCCAGTTCTCTGATCTTTTGGGCCATTTGGTTCCACATCTGGTTTGTATCTCCCTCAAAGTCCCACCCGAGCTCGGCCTCCCCTCTCTCCTTATATGCCCTATACTTCTCCCCCTTCAAATCCCTCCAGTAGGTATGCGTCTGCCCGGGTTTGCAGATTCTTTTGGCCCTCTTCTTGGCCTGTATATCCTCCCACAGCACCATATGTTGTGTAGACAGGTCTTCTCCTGGGGTAGCCCTGCAATCCCTACGGTCTCTTTGCACCCTTTTCCTTAATAGTATGTAGTCAATCTATGTTCTTGTCCCACCGCTTTGGTATGTGATGATGTGTTGCTCACGCTTCCTGAAGAAGGTGTTGGAAACCGTTAGGTCGTATGTGACCGCGAAGTCTAGTAGGGCTTTGCCCTCTGCATTCCTGGTTCCAAAACCGAATCCTCCGTGGTAAGAAGCGTAACCATCATCCGTCGTGCCAACGTGCCCATTAAAGTCCCCGCCAATCATCACTTGTTCGGCCTAGGGTATGCCTTGCATCATTATGTCTAAGTCCTCCCAGAATGTTGCCTTCACATGCTTCGTTAGTCCAGTTTGAGGTGCGTAGGCACTGATTACATTCAATACCTCTCCAACTAGGACCATCTTGATACTTATGATCCTATCACCAGCCCTTGATACTCCAACTACTTTATCCTTAAGGTTGCTATCCACGACGATACCAACTCCATTCCTTCCTCTGACCTTGCCCGCATACCAGAGCTTGTGCCCCAGCACATCCTTGGCTTTCGCGCCAGCCCATTTAGTCTCTTGCAGACAAAGGATGTTGATCTTTCTCTTCATCATCATTTGGGCCACCTCGAAACTCTTCTTCGTTAGTGTCCCGACATTTAGTGCCCCTAGTCTCAAGTTCCCTGTCCCCTTCTGCCCCGCCCTCCCCCTCCCCAACCTCTTTGAAGATGGCCTCAATCTTTGAGTTCCATAACTGGTAACGTTCATCCACTAGCTGTGACTATCATGGGTAAGTGATGGACATAGACAAGAAACTTATTATAACAGGAATGCATGAAAGTACCACCACAATCAAAGATCACTGTATTCAAAATAATAATGACAAATAATGTTAGGAGAAAGAACCAAATGAAAAGTACCCAACAATGATAAATTAAAACACTACCCTACTGTAATAAAGGATAGATCAAACCTGGGGTTGGTGCGCAGTTGATACTCTGACCTGGCTAATACTTACCTGGGCCCGCTCTTGGTTGACAGTTGCGGGCTGGCTTTGGAGTGGTGGCAGTGGTGATGGTGGTGGTGAGGGATGATAACGGTGGTAGTGAGGGCTGGTGTGGTGTGGTGGTTGTGGGGGGCGGGGTGAGGTACGATAGGGCTGGGTTGGGGTGGGGTGTGGGTAGCAGTGGTGGCAGGGCTGGTATGTGTGGGGGTTGAAGGTGGTGCATGGGGTGGCAGCAGGTGGTGCGGTAAGGTGTGGTGGGGAGGGGAGGGGAGGGGATGGGAGGGTTGGGAGGGTGAGCTCTCTGGTGGTGGTGGTGTGTGGGTGGGTGGGGGCCTAGTGGAGGCCGGTGGTGGTGAGCCGGGGTTGGGGGTTGGGGGTTGGGGTTCAAGGCAGGGGAGGTGGGGAGTGGAGGAGGCAGGAGGGAGGGAGGGGAGCGAACAGCGTAGGGTGGGGGAGATGGTGGGACGCGAGGGCTATGGCCGGCGGCAGGCTGTCACCGTGGGGGCCGGTCGTCACTGGAGTGGTGGCTGGCAGCAGTTGTAGGCGAGTTGGCCGACGTGACATGGGGGTTGCAGGTTACCGTTTGCAAGGCGCAGAGAAGAGAGGGAAGAGAGAGAAGAGAGAGAGAGAGAGAGAGAGAGAGAGAGAGAGAGAGAGAGAGAGTGTGTGTGTGTGTGTAAGCAAACAATTAAAAAAAACATTGACCAGAAAAAAAAAATGGTTCAAAACAAGTTGGTAGAATGCCAGGATGACAGTAGACATCTCAGCTTTGGATTTCATTATATAAACCCAAGTAGTCCTACTACCATCCTCAACAAGAGTTAGAAAGAATCTGTATTTGTTAATAGATTCTATATGAAACAGACCCTAAATATCACAGTGAATAATTTCAAACAAAGAAGTTGAAACTCTATTACTTGAATCAGAAGGCCTATTACTTGAATCAGAAGGCAATCTCTTTTGTTTTGCTAGGGGAAAACCCTTAGAAGTTCCCTTATCTTCATCAAAATTGACACTACCCAAAGGCAGAATACGCAACTTTTGGTCCGATGGGTGACCAAGTCTAATGTGCCAAAACTCATGACTAACTTCAACACTACTATTAGAAAGACTAGAAAAACAAGGCTTCGATGCTATCACATGTTCGATGCTATCACATGTTCAGATCCTTCAACAATGTAAAGGTCCCCATCTCATTTAGCCACTCCAATCACTATTGATTCGGTTTGGTCCTGAATCAAATAAGAATCACGTGAGAATACATAGACAAAAAAAATTTGATGATTTAAGTAATTGGGCCACTAACATTAAATTAAATTAGAATCTTAGGGCAAATAAAGCATTTTCCAGTTAAGTCCGACATAATTCTAACCGTGCCTGTGTGAATCACACAGGATTGATCATCAATAAGCATTTGGACATAAGATGCGACACATGGTGTGAGAGACTTGAAAAGATTCTTAATACCACATATATAATGGGTAGCCCTAGAATCAAAAATCCAAAAGTTGCATGAGGAATTAACATTTTTAATGACATGTATTTCATAAGAATAACCAAAAGGGGGAAGAATCATACCTGACATTCTCATTGCAGTTGAAGCATTAGTGCTTAGGGAACAATTTGAACTTGGTTGAAAGCAGCCACACTTGGGTTTTGAGAGGCCAAATGCCACTTAAAAGAGATAGCAACTATTGGCATTTGTCCCCACTAAAGGTGAGAGTATTGTTTGTTCATGTCAAACCATGGTCCTGACTAGCATTTGGCATTTGGATGCTATCAGCTGTAACAATATGATTCGATCTTGCTTTTCCTTTATATCCTGGAGGGTATCCATGCAGCTTGTAGCATTTTTCAACAGTATGGCCAGCGATACCACAATGGGTACATTGTGATCTGTCTCTCTTATATGGCTTACTTTGGCCCCTTTGCTCACTCATTTTACTCATTATAGTCATTGAATCAGTGTTCACAATGGGAGGCTTACCAAAAAAATTTCACAATGGGAGGCTTATGACCTATTTGTCTTTACTTTTCTTGCTTCACAATTTTGGAAAATATTTGATTGATAGAAAAAAGTGGATCAATATTTAAGATTTGTTCTATAAGAGGGATGTAGCTCTCATCTAATCCCATTAAAAAGTACATAATATGATCCTTTTGCTGAACTACTAAGAATGTCATGTGATAATTTCACTAACATTGCCCGCATGAGCATTCTAGAACCAGGAGATAGCCATTCAACTTCTCCTATAAAGCTTTCATTTTACCATAATATGTAATAACACTCATGTTTTCTTATTTTAAAGAGGAAAGTGCAACCCTAAGTTCAAAAAGACGTGGGTCATTATCCTAGGAAAAACGTTCCTTAATATCATCCCATAACTCTTTGGTGGTATTACCGTATATGATAGTAGAACCAATTTCCTTTGAAACATAATTTGTGATCTACAATTGAGTCACATTTTCCCCATTTTTCATGGAGTCCCTCTTCTGGTTTAGGTGGATAAATTTTTCCAGTCACAAACCCTAGTTTATTCTTTGCCCTTACTGCTATAGTCACAGACTTAATCCATGTATTAAAATTCTTTGGACTGATCAACTATTGTGTAACAAGAATTGACCCAAGATTATCCAAATTTCCTCAGTAAAAAGGAGAAAAGGATTCATTTGGATGAAGACCTACAATGGATTGATAGCCCGATTTTCGGATAGTGAAGCTTTGATCGGCTCATTTCTAGACAAGAACCCCTTCCTCCACCATATTTGCAAATCAAAACCCAAATCTGAAGTGATTCACCGAGAACCAAATGGAGACGTGATGAATTAAACAAACAGCATAGCGGAAGAGCATATTCGCTCTGTTACCATGTTGGAAACTTAGATTACTAGAAAATAACACCAGATCTCAACGAATCGTAAAAGAAAATTATTAGTTGATGAAGAAATTGCTTTACATTATAATTGAGACCAAGAAGGAATAGTGAGAGAGAAGTACAATGAAGATGAAAGTGACAGCTAACATTATGCTACTGCCCGAAAGGAAAAGAGCTTAAATATAGAGATACCCTAAACCTAAATCTAAATACATAATTACCAATTAGCCCTTACATTATTTACCAAATTACTATTTACAAGTATTTAATATTCTAATACATTTAACATCATTCTTCTACTCTAAGATTTGAAATTAAATGGTATATTAGTTACAGAGAAATGCACGGATTTTTAGATGCCAGTACATACCAATGAATTTGCTATTCGAAAAGATGGTCTTTCTAGGAATTCTCTAGACAAAAAAGCTATGGGAGTTTCGTTGATATGACCTTGGTTGATCTATAGAGAGACTAAAAGGTCTTATGTTGCTGGCTTTTATTCTTTGTATTTTTGCTTTTATTCACTTTTTAGGACATGTTATCCTTATTAGTTATATATTCCTTTTCTCTTAGTTTCTTTTCAATTGGAAAGAGTTTTAAGAGGGTTCTATTTTTTTTCATGACTACTATGCTTCTTTAACGGGCTGAATGCTCTTTTAATATTACACATTTTCTTAAAAATTTATTAGCAATTGTGTATACTTTCCCTGATTGATCAGCAGGTTGTAGAGGATGATGTATCTATTTGCTTTCATTTTAGAAATCCAATGCACAGTTGGATCTTTTTTGTTTAGAAAGTATGGAAACCAAGATTGTCCAAGGGCAACGTGTAAGGTTTCTCTCTATATTTTTGTCTAGAGGAAAAGGTTTAGTTTGAAATGTGGCCAGGTGCTTGAATGTGGAGTTAAGTCTCTTTTGGTTACCAAAGTAGTCAAAGATGGAAGATTAGTCATTTAAGTCAAATTTTGAAGAACTTAGTCACAAGTCTCAATGAAAGCCCCTTTTAGTCATCCAAGTAGTTTAAAATAGACAAATTAGTCACCTAAGTTAAATTTTAAAATATTAGTCACCCAATTTGCTAAATTTAACTGTCCAAATGATTTAAAATAGACAAATTGGTCACCCAAGTAAATGTTTAGAAAATTATATCATTCAACTTCAAATAAAAACTCATTTTGGTTTCTAAACCGATGATTAAATTTATCATCCAAGTAAGAAATTACAAAATTAATTATATATTAACTGATTTATTTCTTGTCCTCATCCGCTTTTCAAAGTAGTTCTTTATGTTTTATTTATAACCAAATTATTCTTCATCTGATTATTAGCATCAGGTAAAATTAAAGGATAAGAAACAAATTTTGATATTAATTAAAGGGAAATTATAACCACGGATTCTGAAATTTGAGCATTTATTATATATGTAATTTTACATTTCAATATTAATATGAGGTACAATGTGGTTTGAATGTTTTATCACTTAAGTACCCCATATTAGAATTTGATAAAATTTGTACCGAATCTGAATGAGTTTGTACAGGAATGAAAATATAATACATAATTAATGATAATATGTATAAGCCATGTCAATATTCTATATAAAAATTCCGTAAAGTTCAATAAAAATTAATCGATGTTGATGTAATTTACCAAAATATTGCCAAAATCATGCGTCGTGTTGGTATTTTGGCCAAAAATATTAAATTCTAGTAAATATACTATATTATCATAATCATGTTCTATTTTAGAATTTTTCAATAAAAATCTGTCAAATTTTGACCAAAAGGGTTCTTGATTGATAGAATTTTAAATTTGTAAGGTACATAAGTGATAAAATGTTTAAACCTTAAGCTATCTCATTGTATGTATTAAAACATCAGGTACCTAGGTGATAAATCATTAAATTTCAAGTACCTAACTGATAATTTTTCTAAATAAAACATGAGAAAATATTTCAAGAAACGAGAATAAAAGAATACCAAGTGCTTTAAAAATTAGAATATTTAAAAAATATGTTATTTTAAAACCAAATTAATCTTCATCATTTTAAATGCACTTGCGTTTATTGATTCTCTCTTTCTAAATAATCCACGATTTTTAAAATATTTTATCAAATTTTATATAATGTCAAGATTAGTTTATAACTTTTAGTTTTACCTGTTGCCAATAACTAAACAATGACCAATTTGGTACAAATAAAACATGAAATATTTTTAAAAATTATGACCAATGAAATAAATAAGACAAGAGCATAAATTTGTTAATTTTTATTTTAAAGATGAATTTGATCATTTTAAAATCTCTTTAGCAACCAAAATGGGTTTGTATTTGAAGCTGGGGGAATAAAAGTTTTCAATTTATTACTTGCGTGGCTAACTTACTCATTTTAAACTACTTAAATCACTAAACAAGGCTTTTATTAGACTAAGGCTCTGTTTGTTCCGCAGAAAAGTGGATTCTAGGAAATAGTTTTCCATTGGAAAAGATTTTCCAAGGAAAATTGAAATTCGAGTGAGGTTTTCCCTCGTTTGTTTCAAAGGAAAACTTGCTTCCACATTAATGTTTTCTTATATAGCTTAAAAGAAATAGTATCACAGGGCAATATAAGTAGCAATACAACATATAAGAAAAGTAATTGAAGGATAAAATTAGCTATCAAAGGCATATAAAATAGGAAAAAATTATCTCTTAGTGTACCTTAAAGTTTGAGCATTTATTACCTAAGTATTCTATTTTAATATAAATAATAAGGTACCCGAGATACGATAATCTATCACCTAAATATGCTCTTCATTCGAATCGGTGAATTTTTGTTAATGTGTCATGCTAGCATTTTCTGACAAAACAAATCACCGGATTATGATAGACATACATATATGTTGTTGAAACTCTTGTGTTCCACATCAATAATTTTTTATTTCAAATCTACCCAATTTTGACGAAAAATACCTTATTTATAAAATTCTTAAACTTTAGAGTACTTGGGTGATAAAACTTTTAAACTTCAGGGTATATTATTATATATTAACAAAATATCGGAGTACCTGTGTAACAAATGTTCAAATCCCGAGGTACCTAATTGATAACTTTCCAATATAATATTATATAGTAATTCAAAATGATGAAATTTTTTTTTTTGAACCACAATAAAATAACATCTGGCTCTATTTGATTATTTGGTCCAACTCTTATCCAACATTATGACATTAAAGTTTACATTTCAATTCAGTTCATTTCGATTCGATCCTTATCCGCATGATAATTACTGCGAAAGCTCTGGTGCCACTTGGAATCAGGACTTCTCTTGTTTTATAAGGGAAGTCATTTTCCTTCCATTAGGGGGAAAACATTTTCCGTAGGAAAAGTTTTTCTGTCAAAGAAAGCACGCCAAACGTAGGAAAATATGAAAACTATTTCCTAGAATCACATTTTCCTACAAAACAAACGGAGCCTAAGTCTCTCAAAATTTAATTTGGGTGACCAACCTCTCTATTTTAAAACACTTGGGTAAATAAAAAAGCCTTTTATTAAGAACTGAGTGACTAAATCTTCCAAATTTTTTATTACTTTAGTGACCAAAAGGGGACTAACTCACTTGAATATGTCTAGGATTGCCTTAAACATTTTTCGCCATGGAAAAGCTACACTAGCTTTTAAGGAAAGGATTAGCAAAATTTTATAAGTTTGGGTTGGCTAAAACGTTTTCTTAAAACCATTCCTACATAATTTGCTACTAATGGCACTGCATCTACTAGCCAACTGCGTTCCCCAGCTCAACTTGACTTATCAACTAGCCACGTTAGCACCAACGCCACCTCATCATAACTAACTAGCCTTAAGTAGTATAAATAAGTATGTTCTCCTAGGGTTTTGCTCATGTTGATGATATGTGTTTATCTCTCTCTCCCCCAAATTTTCTCTATCTCTCCCCTTCTTCTTCTAGATCTTCTCCCCCCTTCTATACTTGTAATTAGGGTTATACTTTACATACATATACAATCTGGGGCAACAGTCTAGCTTTCTGATAGCTATTGGATTTAGTCTTGTGATTGGATTGGATTTGTGCTAGATTGGGTTGAGTAGATAGGATCCCATTTCGGATCCTATCAATTAGTATCAGAGGGAAGCTCCTCGGCTCAGCATTATTGGTATAAATGGCTGACGAAACTAGACAGCGAATGTCGATGAGGGAGTTGGATGAAAAGCTTGATCGGCGTTGTGATGATTTGGTTGAATCTATGGCTAAGATGCGACAAATGATGAATGAACTGTCACTGCAGATGAGGACAATCGTAGGAATGAACTACACCAATGGAACAGAGACCGTAGAGCGAGGGCCTTTCTCTCTGCTTCACCACTAGGATACTTATTCAGATATTTAATTTTTATTAATTATTGGTTAAAGAAGAATTGATGTACCAGCACCACCAGCCGCCATCATAGCGTAGTGGAGATCAAGAATCGGAGCATTGATCACTTTCCCTTGTTCCCGAGCAAAACCACCAGAGAGGTAACTACTAGTTCCCAACTCGCTACGAAAATAGACTTTCCAAGGTTTAATGGGAGTGATGTGGTGAATTGTCTATATCAATGTGAACGGTATTTCATCCTTGATCAAACACCTGAGGATCTAAAAATGATGTTGGCTAGTGTGGCTCTGGAAGGCACCGGCCTTGGCTGGCATAATGCCTATCAACAATCATTGCCCATTGAAGAAGCTATCCCTTGCGATGTGTATTCAGCTGAGATTAGGAGGCTATTCTCCAAAACCGCCCAGAACTCGCTCACTAAGCGAACTAAACTTAGGCAAAGGAGTGGTCTAGAGGAGTACTTAACCGCGTTTGAGCCCTTGGTTAGCCATAGTGAGTTAAATGAAGAACAGAGAGTTGGCGTCTTCATGGGAGGGCTGTGTAAGGATTTGGTGGGATGGCTTAAGTTATTTAAGCCAAACACGTTACAAGAGGCCATCACTCTAGCTTAGTTACAAGAGAAGAATTGTGAGTATATTGAACGAGTGACTGGAAAGAACCCCGGCAAGGCTACTCCAATTCTACCCTTACCAAGTAACTCAGCAAAGTTGACTCAAAATATGCCAAATAGGCTATCTCCAACTAGACCCTTAGCATTACCAGCTCCGCCCACCCGATCTCGCCAGCTGCTCGTTCTATGCGGGGCTTATCACCCGCTGACATTGATGATCTATGGGCACAAAACCTTTGTTTTTACTGTTGTGAGTCCTTCTTGCCAGGTCATTTGTGCCCAATGTGACGCTTAGTACAAATGTTTTCGGTCAATGCTTCAGATGATGAGTTAGGTTATGAATTGTTGGAGCCCGAGCCTAAACCCACTCCAAACCCCCATATATCCATACATGCTCTCCATGGAATGACTCAGTGTCAGAATATGAGGGTGTAAGGCCACTATGGCAAGTGGCCCTCGAGTATCCTCGTAGACAGCGAGAGTACCCACAACTTTCTTGATGTCCACCTAGGCCATAGCCTGGGGTGTTTGGTTGATGGTGATCACCAACTGCCGATCATAATTGCTGATGGTAAACAGATCTCGTGCGTGTGTTTGTGCTGCGGTTTTCGTTGGACACTTCAGAATGCTCTGTTCTCTTCGAATGTATTGCTGATTCCTCTATTTAGCTGTGATATGGTCTTAGGCATCCAATGGCTCCATTCCTTAGGGGAGGTTTGTTGGAACCTTGATGCGCTGGTTATGAAGTTCCGCTTGGCTGACCGGGAATAGACCTTATGCGGAATCCGTAATACTGGTCTCAAGGCTGTCCTGAAAAGCACCTTCTCAACGCTTCTCAGTCAGCCGGCCTTGTTTTATGCCTTAATGGTTGATCACCATGATCAACCCTCGCTCCTCCATTTACATACCATCATGTTGGACTACGTAGAGGACCCTCTTGCTCTTCAAGCACTTTTGAAAGAACTGGATGAGGTGTTCACTCCGAGTACGAAATCCTCACCAGCTAGGTCCGGATTTAACCACTGCATCCGTCTCAAGGAAGGAAGCAACCCGGTTAATCTTTACCCTTACTGATACCTGTGTTCCAAAAGGATATCATTGATGCCCTAATTCATAAATGTTCACGGCAGGCGTGATCGCTACTGTACTTCGCCTTTTGCCTCGCCAGTTGTCCTTGTCAAGAAGAAAAATGGATCTTAGTGGCTATGTGTTGATTGTCATGCCTTGAATAAAATGACGATCAAGGACAAGTTTCCCATTCGAATCGTGGAAGAACTCTGAGACGAATTGGGTGGAGCTTCATATTTCTCCAAGCTTGACCTCAAGTCTGGATACTGGCAAATCCATATGGTGCCCGAAGACATTTACTAAACAGCTTTCTGTACTCATTCAGGCCATTATGAGCTTACCATCATGCCTTTCCAACATGCCATCAACTTTCTTAAGCCTTATGAATGATATATTTCACTCCTTCCTTTGTCAATATGTGCTGGTCTCCTTTGACGATATACTTATTTACAGCGCCACTTGGTCCCTACACTTGATGCATATATGTTCGGTACTGGGTGTCCTCCGCCAACATCATCTCGTGGTAAAAAAGGAGAAATGCACTTTTGGGTCTTGCCGAATCGAATATCTCAATCACTTTATATCGGGTGAGGGGGTCGCAGTGGATCCCAAATGGTTGGAGGCAGTAGTTAAGTGGCCCCGACCTTCAACAATAAAGTAACTCCAAGGGTTCCTGCAATTCTCCGGCTACTACAAGCATTTTATTTAGTATTATGGAATCATTGCTCACCCTTTGGCTGAGTTGTTAAAGAAGGATAACTTCGTGTGGAATCAAGAGGTTGAAGTTGCCTTCGAGTGCCTCAGACGCGCTCTAACATTTGCTCCGGTATTAGCGCTGCCCAACTTTAGAAAGAGGTTTGTTATTGAAATGGATGCTTCTAGATTTGGCATTAGCATCATTCTTATGCAGGAAGAATGTTCCATCACCTTTATTAGCAAGACTTTGTCCCAAAGGCACCAATCTATGTCGATATATGAACGTGAACTTCTCGTCATGGTCTTCGCAGTTGAGAAATGGCAACAGTACCCGACTGGCCGCCACTTCATCATGTGCAAAGACCAACAGAGTCTCAAATTTCTGTTAAAACAGTGCCTACCCACCTCTCTTCAGTTTTTATGGCTTTCTAGTTTGATTGGATTCGATTATGATATCGTTTACACGAAGGGTGCCAAGAACTGGGTTGTTGATGCTTTGTCCTGCTTATCAAGTTCAAAGGTCTTATGCATGGCGTTATCAGCTATCTCATATGACTTCTATGATGTCCTACAGTCTTCTTGGCCCTAAGATCAGGGTCTCAGCCAGATTATCAGTAACAAATTGGTAGAACCTCTGTCCCACCCTCCTTTAACTTAGCATCATGATCAACTCCGCCACCATGGGAGCGACGCTGTGGGCGCTTCTATCAATCCTCCTTTGGACACATGACTCCCCTCAAGGAGGGCATTCCGGAATTGAAGCAACATATAGGCGAGCCCAAACGCTTTTTTACTGGCTTGGCCTTAAAAAAGACATCCAAGAGTAAGTTTGTAACCGTGCCATGTGTCTACAAAATAAGTACGAGAAGGTTGCCTCACCCGGGTTACTGCAGTCATTACCTATTCTGAGTACCGTATGGAGTAGTATCTCTCTTGACTTTATAGACGGGCTTCCGTCCTCTTCTAAGTACACGGTAATCCTTATGGTTGTGGATTGCCTAAGTAAGTAAGCCCACTTCCATGCTTTATGACATCCGTAATCGGATGCTGATGTTGCGCAACTCTTCTTGGATTAGATATACCGCTTACATGCATTGCCTAATTCCATAATCAGTGATTGTGATCAGATTTTCCTAAGTACTCTGTGGCAAGAACTCTTTTCTCGCCTCGGAACTCAACTAAATCTTTCCTCTTTGTACCATCCACAGTCCGATGGTCAGACGGAGGTTCTCAACAGATGCCTTAATACGTATTTACGTTGTATGGCTGGCGAGTGTCCTCGCGATTGGCCCCGCTGGCTCCCGTTAGTTGAATGGCGATATAACACCTCTTATCATTCAGCCTCTTAGGCGACTCCTTATGAGGTCCTTTATGGGAAATCTCCGCCAGTTCATCTTCCGTAGCCATCGATGTGGTAGACTGTATCCTCACTGCTCGGGAAGAATCTAGAAGTCGCCTTAAACATCATCTCCATCCCGCACAGAACCGCATGAAACAGTAGGCAAATCACCATCACTCTGATCAAGAATTCCAAGTTAGAGACTTTGTTTGGTTAAAACTTCAATCTTACCAACAACACAGTGTCGCCAACCGCCAATTCCACAACCTTGCTCCACGGTTCTATGGCCCTTTCCAAATCCTTGATCGTGTCGGGCCAATCGCCTACAAACTTGATCTCCCTGCCCATGCCACCATTTAGCACACTATACATGTTTCGCTCCTCAAATGATGCAGCATAGTTCCCGCTTACACTACTCTGCTTCTGAATATGTCGCTGCCAGTCCTCTCGCTCCTTAGCCAAAGCGCATATTAGATCGTTGAATGGTTCCTCGCATATGCCTAGCCACTACTTAAGTACAGGTTCAGTGGGTGGGTCAATCCAGTGATGACGCCACCTGGGAATTCCTTTACGATCTCCAACTCCGTTTCCCACATTTTGACCCTCGTGGACAAGGGTCAAGTCTTGCGGGGGGTAAAAGCAAATCAATAGCATACACAGTGCCTCAAGGGCTCCCGCCCAAGCAGGGGGGGATATACGCAGCCTTCCCCCTTTAGGGTATTAGCCCTGAAGAGAGGTTGTTTCTAAGTGCCTCTTGTTAGGAACAATGTCCTGAAATTCAGATTTATTATGGATATATTATTTTAATTAATAAATAAAATTGAAGTACCAATCGTTTAAATTTGTGTAAGCGAGCATTTATAATACATGTGGTTTTCTTTTGGGAGACATCCATGAGATGGGTGTAGTCCTCAGACTACAATTTTCATATTTGTTCTAAGTGGTTTATGAGACTAAACCACAGATAGACTTGGAACAAATGGTATGGACTGTTGTTTGAAAGACTCATAGTCGAAGACAAGTTGGGACCACTTGTATGTTAAAACTATAACGTGACACTTTAGATGACTTGTCTTGGTAATGTGGATGGAGATCCAAAAGTGTTAGTTTAGTTTGTTTAATAAGATTGACACACTGAGTTGGACCATGTGGTTTACTTATTTCTAGACTACTATCGGAGATGAGTGATTCACGTTGTAATGTTTCAACAACGAATATAAATCTTGAAGGTATTCTGGACTTGTGCATGGAGCATTAGTTACTTTGGTATACTATAAGTAAGGTCTAAACGAATGATTGAAATCTCACGTACACTGGGTAGCGGCGTAAAGTGTGACAAGGATCAGGTATTCAATAGGGAATCTACTATCTCTTATGAGATACAGATGTCCCCTTAGTTGATTCGCAAATATTTGAATAGTTCTGAAACTTTGGCCAAAGTATTCTGAGTGTTTGACATTTGGAATTTATACTATGAATATGTTCAAGTATAAATGAATTATTCAGTGAAAAGCGAGTCGGCAACTAATCGAGAAGCTGTGAGAAGGATAATGATAGTAATTATATTTATCCTTTGTCATGGACATCTAGTGGAGGGGGTTTTAGTTATCAATACAGTCCATTAGGGAGATATCGAATAAATAGTTTAAGTCTGGAGTGCAGTGAGATTTATTTAGTGGAATTAAGTCCCACTAAATGGTAATTAAATTATTTCATGAGATGATTAATTTAACCCATTTGGAGCTAGATTTAAATTGTCCCCGAGGTCCCTGCACAAGCCTCTGTATTTTTTGCCATCCGAAAAATATTATAGAATTCATGAGATGAATTATTTATCCATGAGATGGGTAAATTAATTTTGCCAAACATTATTCATGAGATGAATAAAAATTTAAAATTATAAAATAAAATAATTTTGAAAAATTAAAATTCATAATGAATTTTAACATATCAGAAACAAAGCAAAAGAAAAAAGAAAAAAAATCGCAAAATTTACAAGCACAGGTATCAATCCGCGTCTACGAGTATCGGCCAACCAACAAGTGACACGTGTCGCGCGCTGGGCTGCCGGGGCATGAGGCGCGGACCAATCGCGTGTCGCCATGTGGCACGCTATGATAAGCCAAAAAACACGTTGGCCTTTGCTTAAGTGAAACGCGGTGTTTTGACCATTATTAACTTGAAACGATGCGTTTTGATTTTAACTGGGCAAATTTCACATGAAAAATCAGCCTATTTTTCGCTCTGGTATACCATTATAAATAGGGGAACCTATTTCAAAAGTTTGGCATTCAACTGAAATTAAATTTTTGGGTTTTTTAAAATTGTTTTGGAGACCTAATCGGAGAGAAAAATTTTCGCTGAAATTTTTCTTTTCTCAGTCTAATATTTTTCTGAGCCCACCCTCTGGGCGGCTCGAGATCATTGCGTGGAAGTTCGTGGGGTCTCTATTTTATTGGTATTCTTTTTTATTAGAGCAATTCTAGATATGTTCTTCTTTCCTTATTCTTTTCGCTTTTCTATTTATTTACAATATTCATTATTATGCTTGTTTAAGTTTATGTATTATTATGAATGTATTAGAGTAAAAGGACTGTAGATCTAAATTAAGAATTTAGATCTGTAGTTTTAAATTATGAATTTAAAACTCTAGATTTAAAATTAGGAATTTTAAATCAACCCAGGTTTAGAATTATAAATTCTAAACCCCTTCCACTGCGTAAACTTTATAAAATTAAGGAGAATTTTTGAAATTCATCCCGACAACCAGTATTAGGGCAAAGGGTTTATAGAGATAAACCTATTCCTGGGAACTCTAGTATGTGAGATGTCACGAAGCATGACTCTCCGACCGGGAGCTTAGGTAGAGACAAGAGCCTCCTACTCTAAGTACTATAATAGGTGCCTACTGTTGTGACCATAGTTGAGAATTGTGAACCCAATAGTCGGCATCAGAGTTTATGTTCCAACAGAATTCATATTCTTTTTTCTAATAATTGGTATCAAAGCCAGCCTCTGATTACATTCATAATATACATAAATAGATATAATAAAATCAAAAATAAATAGATTTACGATTTAATAATATAGAGATTTTATTAAAGAAGGAAAATTTTGTTTGAATTAGTGATTTGAATTGTTTAAATCATTAATGTAATTAATTGTTAATTAGACTGTTTTAAAGTAAGGATTTAAATTATTTAAATCATTAATGAATTAATCATTAATTAGGAACAACCCATAAATTTGTGATTATGTTGTTCGTATAATGAGATTGTACATTCTCAGTCATGATTTACGAAATCGGACAAAATTGATCTAATAAGATTAGATTCAAATATTTTTGATAATAATGGATAAAATTAATCTAATGAGATTAGATTTAATTTATTTTAAAATTAAATATTTTAATTTTAAAAAAATTGTTAGCAGATGCTGACGTCAGCAATAAAAAAATTAAAATTTTTTTATTATTTTATTTTTGGGACGTGTAGACGTCAGTACTGAATTACATAATAATTATAAATTAATTATTTTATTAATTAATTTTCTTTTAGATTGAGATTCTAAATTAGATCATGAGATAATCTAAGTTGTAAATCAGTATTATTTTAAATAAAAGTTATTTTTAAATTGGTCTTAGATTAAGATTCTAAAATAGACTATAAGATAGTCTAAATCGTTAACTTTATTTTTAAAATAAAATCTTAATTTTATTAATTAAATTTTAGAATAAGATTCTGAATTAGACTATTTGATAGTCTAAGCTTATTTAACTCTTAGAATGAGATTCTATAGTGGACTATGTGATAGTCTAAATTTTAGGACATTACTATTTTAAATAAAATTAATTTTATTAATTAATTTAATTTTAGAATTAAACTCTAAAAATAGATTATAAAATAATCTAAATTTTGGTATTATTTTAAATTAAAATAGTTAAATTAATTTATATTAATTTATTTAATTTTAGAATGGGATTCTAAATAATAGGTTATAAGATAATCCATGGTAACGTTTTTAAAAGGTAAAATTAATTAATTAATTTTATTGAATAAATTTGGAGTAAGATTCTAAAGCAAAATTATGAGATAATCGATATTGTAAAATGATAATATTTTGAATTAATTAATTAATTTTGGTTAATTTTAGAATGAGATTTTATGAGATAATCCAGGTTATATATACAAGTTAATTAAAAACCACTAGTTATAAAAATCAAGTGGGAGCGAGGTTTCAATTGTTATAACCTCACGGTCTTCATTATCGGTCTAGCAGTATAGTGGATTGATAGACCTTCCTGCGGAGGATGCTGGTTTGCAGATTATAGGGTTAGACTTCTGTTGTGATAAACCAAAATGCAAAGAAGCGATGCGACCATGCTGCCGTTGAGTATTTTGTATATTTATATGGAGGTTTAAGTAATGGTTTACACTTGACTAGTGTGATGCATTAGCCTCCCCGAGAAGCTCTGTTGTGTCATGTTAGAAACTAAAGTAAAGTGGTGAGCCAATCATATTTAGTAAGGGTTACAAGAAAACAGGTTAATTGAGAATAGTTCTCACCCGAGCTAGTTTCGTGCAACCCCGCAGTTAGGGAGTAAGGAGTGGTGTGTTTGGGTCATCGTTGTATGCATGATAGTACAATTTGGCGGATATATGACTTATTGTGTATGCTAAATTTGAAAGAATATATACCGTTGCATTATACATGACTCATATAAGTTTGTTCTCACTAAAGCTCGACCTACAGTGCCTGCTAATAATTCTACAACTGCTATTAAAGAGCATTATGAATGCTGGAATAAGGCTAATGAGTTAGCCAGATGCCACATTTTGGCCTCTGTGACCAATGTACTCAAGCATCAAATGCTTGAGATGGAAACAGTAGCTGAGATGATCAAACATTTAAAGAAAATGTTTGGTGGTCAAGATAGGGCATCTAGGCAAGAGTTGATGGGGAAGTTCTTGAGCATGAGGGTGTCAGAAGGGTCCCCAGTTCAAGAGCACGTCATGAAAATAATGGCGTGCTTGTCTAAGTTGGAGATTATAGGTGCTATTATTGATAGTCAGCGTCAACAGGACATCATCCTCAGCTCTCTGTCCAGCTCTTTCACTCAGTTCAAGCTAAACTGCACCATGAATAATAAGGATTATTCATTACCTGAGCTGATGAAAGAGCTACAGGTAGCAGAGGGTGTTATGCGAGCCAAGGGGAGTGTCCACTTGACTCAGGTATCGAGGACTAGTGGGAGCAGGTAGAATAAGAGACCGACTGGAAAGAAAGGCAAATGCAAGGTTGCTAGTGTAGGGACTAATCCTAACAAAAAGCCAGCAAAAGGAAAGTGTTACTTTTGCGGAAAGAACTACGTAAAGGACATGGCTACTCTTCCTGCAAAGACTGCTAAACTATCTGGTGAAAGTATGTTGATATCACACTGATTTGAGCCTTGTGCAGTTGCGAGTCCCCTAGATTCCCGGTGTGTGGACTCAGGTTCAACTGACCAAGTCTATAATATGTTACAGGGGCTCAGGCCAACCAGGAGACTACATGATGGGCGCTGTACCTGACAACTAAAGGCTGTACAAGAGTAGCAGTCTCAGTAGTAGGAAGCAATAGCTTAGATTTTAGTGTTAGAATTTTGTTTTTGCTTCTTAAAAATTTTTATTGATTTGTCCTTGCATTGGACATGAATTTGATTTATGTGGTTTGACAAATAATTGTTATTCAGTTTGAATATGGTTGTGAACCTTTATTACAAGAAATAAAATTTTTATTTACTAAGGAACATGTGTTTATGATTTATTAATGTTTTTCTCCTTCTATACGTGAAAAATGCGAAATACTTAGAGAAGAATTTTGTAAGTAAACTACAAAAGCAAAAATAAAATAGCATAAAAAGGACATTGACAAAAATTCCGAACAGTTAGACAGAACTTAAGACATAATGGATGCATTAGATGCACCTACTGATAGGAATGAGAATGTTCCAGGCGCGCGAGAGCTTAGGTGTGGTAGAAGGATTGTCAGGACACCTGACAGGTTCATAGCGGGAGCCTTAGTTGTTAACCGTGGTTTTGAATCTGATCCCTTTAGCCACAATGAAGCAATCAAGTGTTATAGTTTTGAGCAATTGGTTGATCGATCCATGAGTGTACATCTATATTAAGAGAAAGTAGTGACTTTCTTAGTATTATACGTCAATGATATACTACTCATTGAGAATAATGTAGGGGTGTCATTAGCTGTAAAGGGGTGGTTGTCAGGATAGCTTGATATGAAGGACATAGGAGAAGGCAACTCTACTCTTAGGATTAAGCTTCTGCAAGGTCATGAGAGTAGGACGTTGGATCTCTCTCCAGTCACTTATATGGACAAAATATTGTCAAGGTATTGCATGGAGGACTCTAAGAAAGGTTTTTTTTTTTTTTTTTTTTTTCCCTTTCAGGCATGGAGTCCCTTTTTCTCTTTAGAGCAGTATTCCATGGCACCTCAAGATGAGGAATAGTTGAGGAATATTCCATATGCTTTGGCAGTGGGAGCCTCATGTATGCCATGCTGTGTATGAGACCAGATATTTGCTATGCTGTGGTACAGTAAGCAGGTGTCAGTCTAACTTGGGTCCGATGCTCCAGGTGGTAATGAAGCGTCTTCTGCAGTACTTAAGAAGGACTAGAAGTTATATGCTGATCTTTTAAAGTGACGAGCTGGTTCCAGTTGGATATATTGTTTTAAGACTTCCAGTCAAATATATATGATAGACGTTCGACGTCTAAGCATGTCTTTACCCTTGGAGTGGGAGCCATTAGTGAGAGGAATGTCAAGCAGTATTATATTGCTGACTACACAATAGATTAATTGTGCTCACTAAGGGTTAGGCTCAGTAGACCTTTGGTTCAAACTTAAAAGGGGTGAGTATAGACTTTGTCATAAATTAAATTTAGGACAAGTGGGAGATTGTTAGGAGCAGTGTCCTGAAATCTAGATTTATTCTGAATATATTATTTTAATTAATAAATAAAATTGAAGTCCCAGTCATTTCCTAGTTAAATTTGTGTAAGCGAGCATTTATACTGCATGTGGTTTTCTTTTGGGAGACATCCATGAGATGGGTGCAGTCTTCAGACTGCAATTTACATGTTTGTTCTAAGTGGTTTATGAGACTAAGCCACAAATAGACTACGAACAAATGGTATGGATTGTTGTTTGAAAGACTCGTAGTCGAAGACAAGTTTGGATCACTTGTATGTTAAGACTATAATGTGATACTTTAGATAACTTATCTTGGTCCTGTGGATGGAGATCCAAAAGTGTTAGGTTAGTGTGTTTAATAAGATTGACACACTGAGTTGGACCATGTGGGTTACTTATTTCTAGACTACTATAGGAGATGAGTGATTCACGATGTACTGTTTGAATGACGACTTTGAATCCTGAGGATATCATGCACTTGTACATGGAGCATTAGTTACTTTGGTATACTATAAGTAAGGTCTAAACGAATAACTGAAATCCCACGTACACTGGATAGCGGCATGAAGTGTGACAAGGATTGGGTATTCAATAGGGAATTTACAGTCTCTTATGAGATACAGATGTCCCCTTAGGTGATTCGCAAATATTTAAATAGTTCAAAAACTTTGGCCAAAGTATTCTAAGTGTTTGACAATTGGAATTTATACTATGAATATGTTCAAGTATAAATGAATTATTTAGTGAAGGGAGAGTCGGTAACTAATGGAGAAACTGTGAGAAGGATAATGGTAGTGGTTATATTTATCCTTTGTCATTGACATCTAGTGGAGGGATTTTTCTCATAAATACAGTCCATTAGGGAGATATCGAATAAATAATTTAAGTCTGGAGTATAGTGAGATTTATTTAGTGGAGTTAAGTCTCATTAAATGGTAATTAAATTATTTCATGAGATAATTAATTTAACCCATTTGGAGCTAGATTTAAATTGTCCCCGAGGTCCCTGCGCAAGCCTCTATATTTTTTGCCATCGAAAAAATATTAAAGAATTCATGAGATGAATTATTTATTCATAAGATGGGTAAATTAATTTTGCCAAACATTATTCATGAGATGAATAAAAATTAAAAATTATAAAATAAAATAATTTTGGAAAATTAAAATTCATAAGATGAATTTTTACATGTGAGAAACAAAGCCCAAAAAAAAAGAAAAAAAAATCACAAAATATACACGCACAGGTATCAATCCGTGTCTACGCGTATCGGCCAACCAACGCACGACACGTGTCAGGGCATGATCCTCACCTTTGGGCGCCGACCAATCGCGTGCCGCCACATGGCAAGCCATGATAAGCCAAAAAACATGTGGGCTTTTGCTTAAGTGAAACGCGGCGTTTTGACCATTATTAACCTGAAACGATGCGTTTTGATTTTAACTGGGCAAATCCCACATAAAAAATCAGCCTATATTTCGCTCCGGTACACCACTATAAATTGGGGTACCTATTCCAGAGGTTTGGCATTCAATTGAAATTAATTTTTTGGGTTTCTGAAAATTATTTCGGAAACCTAATTGGAGAGAAAAATTTTGGTTGAAATTTTTCTTTCCTCGGTTTAAAATTTTTTGGAGCCCACCCTCTGGGTAGTTCGAGGTCATTGCGTGGAAGATCGCGGGGTCTCGATTTTCTTGGTATTCTTTATTATTGGAGCAATTCCATATATGTTCTTCTTTCCTTATTCTTCTATTTATTAACAGTATTCATTATTATGCTTGTTTAAGTTTATGTATTATTATGAAAGTATTTGAGTAAAAGGCCTGTAGATCTAAATTAAGAATTTAGATATGTAGATTTAAATTATAAATTTAAAACTGTAGATTTAAAATTAGGAATTTTAAATCAACACAGGTTAGAATTATGAATTCTAAACCCCTTCCGCTGTGTAAACTTTATAAAATTAAGGAGAATTTTTTAAATTTATCCCAACAACTAGTATTAGGGCAAAGGGTTTATAGAGATAAATCTATTCCCGGGAACTCTCGCACATGAGGTGTCACTAGACTCTCCGACCAGGGGCTTAGGTAAAGAGAAGAGTCTCATACTCTAAGTGCTCTAATAGGTGCCTACTGTTGTGACGATAGTTGAAAACTATGAACCCAATAATCGGCATCAGAGTTTATTTTTCAACAAAATTCATATTCTTTTTCCCAACACCTCCAACCTAAGGGTGAGGTATTCTTAGGAAGTCACCCATCCTGATATTGTTCTCGTCCAAGCACGCTTAACTTCGGAGTTTTAATAAGATCTGGTGACAGTGTGTTGGTAACCTCTTTGGTCAAGTCCTATGGGGGGTATTGTCACGAATGGCACTGCGTCCACTCGCCAACCGGGTTCCCCAGCTCAACTAGGCTTATCAACTAGCCACTTCAGTACCGACATCACTTCATCATAACTAACTAGCCTTACTTAGTATAAATAAGTGTACTCTCCTAACCCCCCCCCCCCCCCCCCCCCCCCCCCTCCCTCTTCTATACTTGCGATTAGGGTTATACTTTACATATATATACAATCCGGGATAGCGATCTAGCTATCTCATAACTATGGGATTCAATATTGTGATTGGATTGGATTTGTGTTAAATTGGATTCAATAAGTAGGATCCCATCTCGGATCCTATCTTAATTAAAAGTTCAGCAAATTATAATACATCAAATATCCTTTTGATAAAAATAAGTATTATGTTACGTTTTCCTTTGATATTTTGATGTAATAAGACACTTAAGTCTTAGCCGGGTTTGAATTAAGCAATTTAGGCGCCAAAGTTAGTTAGGCTTGGCTTCCGGTAGTGTTTTTGGTGGGAGTCTAGTTTAAGCAAGGGATTTTATGGCTTGTTTCAATTTACCTTTAAATAGAGTGATCTTATGTAATTTTGAGGTATTCAATGAAATTTACCTATCTCCTTGAGATAAACTTCTTTTCTCATCTTAATCTCTCTATTTCCTCATCTACTTTCAATTCTTCCTCATCCCTTACTCTTTTCCCCTTAAGTTAAGATCAAGATTCAATCTAGATCTTAACAATTGGTATCAGAGCCTCGTGGCTTCCCAAATTCAGTAGCAATAAGCAATGTCAGCCGAAACAGCGGTGGCCGGTGGTGTAACCACCAGATCAGCTGCTGCTAGAGCAGCTTCCAGACCCCCGGTGTCTGAAGCAATTGGTGGCCATGATCCTGCAGGTCAGGAGGTGGTTACAAAGAATGTTTTGGAGAATCAATTTAAGGCTTGGAGTGAATACATGATCGATCGACTCAAAGTGTCGTAAGTGGAATCATTTTAGATGTTTCAGCAGCAATGGGAGGAGAAATTGGAACAACGATCTCAACAGGTTGAATTGAAATTCTCTGATCAGCTCACACGACAGACACAAGAGCTGGAAGAGAAGATTGCAATGAGGTTTGATCGTAAATTACAGCAGTTGGATGTGAAATTAGCTGAAATGCGGGAGCAGTTCAGGAGGCCTAATCCTCCATTGGTTCTGGATCCTTTGATACCAGCTAGTATGCTTCAGGCTGGTACTTCTGTGAGAGCTGAGACATTAATTCGTGATGAGGGAGTTCATGTTGGGTCACAGGAGGCAGTTATTCCTGAAAGACCTGAGCGCAATGAGCAAGATCGATGTCGACATTCAAACTGGACTGAAGTTGCAGAGGGTCGAACAGCAGGAATGGATCCGACTTTCAGAAATCAAGGGGTCAGTGCTGGTCAGCCGGACAGACCTCCTGATTCTTGGCAACATCCATGATCTGGCAGCAATGAGGAATCATCTAATAGTTGAAGCAACAATCACAGACAGCCGAGAGTACAGATTGATGCATTTGATGGAAAGCAACCTCATTCATGGCTGAGAAGGTGTGAGTGTTATTTCCTTTTTTATCAAATTGATGAATCAGAAAAAGTGCAAATTGCGGCTGTGTATTTGCTTGGTGATCATGAAGTGTGGTTTTATAGCTTGATTAGAAGTAGACCTTCCATTACTTGGTATGAATTTTCCAAGCCTTATGTGTTCGATATAGTGATGAGGATGATAGTGATATTGTGGATAAATTTAACAAAGTGAAGCAAGATTCAACTGTCAAAGAGTACATGACTAGGTTTGAGAATCTTCGAGCTAGCATTGTGACTGAAATAGAAGCATCTGAATCCTACTATGTGTCAGCTTTCATAAGTGCATTGAAGCCCAAGTTGAATAACTTAGTTAAGGCTGTTGATCCAATTGATTTATCCACAGCTTTTTCTAAAGCAAAACTCTATAAGGCCACGGTCATAACAGCAGGTGAGACTTCTAGATCTCATGGAAGTACCTCTAGATTTCAGCAGAATTCGAGCAGAAACAGATCCAATAGGGGAGAGGACAAACCGCAGCAGAAGTTGTGCTTTCGTTGTAATCAGCCTTATCAGTTTGGTCACAGGTGCAATCCCAGGTTCCTCATGGCTGTGGAAGGTACTAATGCTGATGAACACCTTGATGAAGTGGAAATTGTGGATGAGGATACTGAGTCTGATCAGGAAAGTGTGCAAAGTCTAGATGATGCTGCGATTGAGATTTCTGTTAAGGCTCTCACTGGCAATGGGGCTCATAGTACAATCCGGATTAGAGGAATAGCTTGTAAGAGATCCATTATCATTCTCATTGATAGTGGGAGTACTGATAGTTTCATAGATCCCAAGGTGGTCAAGAAAGTGGGGCATGAGGTGATCAAAACACACCCGCTTGCAGTTACAGTTGCTGATGGGAAGACAGTGACCACCCAGAACAAATGCCAAGGATTCTCTTGGCTGATGTAAGACCGTAAGTTCAGCTACGACTTTAGAATCCTTCCTTTGGGAGGGTGTGACATGGTGCTTGGGGTGGATTGGATGAGATCCTATAGCCCGGTATTGTTTGATTATGCAAACCTCTCAGTATCATTTGATGTTCAAGGATCCAAAGTTACACTGTAAGGGATTGCTGAACCAACTCATTTGCAAGTCATTAAAGGCAGTAAGCTCAAGAAGGGTCTTCAAGGGTGTGCTTATCAATGGGTTGGCCAATTGTTTGCCATTGCATCAGTAGAACTAAATGCCATCACAGAACTTGAAGTGCAGAACCTGGTAGCTGAATTTGAAGATGTTTTCGAAGTGCCTAAGTCATTGCCTCCTAAAAGGAGTTTCGATCATGAGATTCCTCTCAAGGAGGGGGCAGAGCCTGTGAAGATCAGAACCTATAGACATCCTCATGCTCACAGAACTGAAATAGAGAAACAAGTAGATGAATTGCTTGAGACTAACTTCATACAAGTTAGTCATAGTCCATTTGCTTCCCCGGTCATACTTGTGAAGAAGAAAGATGGTACAGCACGCATGTGTATTGATTATAGGCAACTTAACTCTATGACTGTGAAGGACAAGTTCCCTATACCAGTTATAGATGACTTGTTGGATGAATTGTATGGGGCTCAAGTCTTCTCCAAGCTGGACCTTGGACAAGGTTACCATCAGATCAGAGTTAGTGAGCCTGATGTGTATAAGACTGCCTTCCGGACGCATCATGGACATTTTGAGTTTGTGGTTATGCCATTTGGCTTGACCAACGCACCTGCTACATTCCAGGCTCTCATGAATGATACTTTCAAACAATTTCTTAGGAAATTTGTATTGATCTTCTTCGATGACATCCTCATTTACAGTGCAACCTTTGAGGAACATTTGAAACATTTGAGAGAGGTATTTTTGCTCATGCGTAAGCATAAATTGTTTGCTAAGCTATCCAAGTGTTCATTTGCCCAAACACATCTAGAATACCTCGGCCATGTGATCTCTGCTGATGGAGTTGCCACCGATCCTTCAAAGGTCCAAGCTATGAAAGAGTGGGCTGTTCCGGTCTCATTGAAGCAATTAAGGGGGTTTTTGGGGTTAACTGGCTACTACCGCAAGTTCATAGCGAGATATGGTGCCTTAGCTAAGCCCCTAACAGATTTGCTTAAAAAGGACTCCTTCAAATGGTCGGACGATGCTCAAAGATCCTTTGATGTCCTCAAATCTGCGATGTGCCAAGCACCAGTTCTAGCTATGCCAGATTTCTCTTCAAGTTTCATTTTGGAGACAGATGCTAGTGGAAGTGGGATTGGAGCAGTTCTTTCGCAAGGGGGGAGGCCCATAGCTTTCCTTAGTCAAGCTTTGAGTGCAAAACATCAAGCTCTTTCCACATATGAGAAAGAGTACCTTGCCATATTGCTTGCGGTTGAAAAGTGGAGACATTACTTAGATGGGCACCACTTCATCATTAAGACTGATCACCACAGTCTTAAGCACTTGTTGGAGCAAAAGATTGTCACAAGGATACAGAGGAAAGGGTTGTTGAAGATGTTGGGGCTGAACTATGATATAGAGTACAGAAAGGGCAAGGAGAACTGGGCTGCGGATGCACTGTCACGCAAGTTTGAGGGCCATGAGTAGGGTTCCCTTGGTGCTATTTCCTTGATTTCTCCTGCTTGGATGGAAGAATTATATAAGTCCTATGAGAATGATTCCTTTGCTTAGGAATGTATAGCTGCTGTTAGCATGGGTAGAGCCGACAATCTGGTTGCTGGAACATCTGTTACCCGAGGAATTATCAGAATTCAGGGGAAATTGTATATTGGTAGCTCCACTAATCTCAGGCACCAGATCATCAATTCAGCTCACGATTCTTCATGGGGAGGTCACTCTGGCATAGAGGGGACTTATCAGAGGTTGAAGCTTCATTTAAGCTGGCCGAAAATGAAGAAAGAAGTGACTAATCTGGTGCAAGGTTGTGAGGTTTGTAAAAAACCAAGCTTGGTGATCATAGAAACCAAGGATTACTCCAGCCCCTTCCTGTTCCTGAGGGCATATGGCAGCACATAAGCATGGATTTTATTGAAGGATTATCTAAGTCAGAAGGAAAGGAGGTGATTTGGGTTGTGGTGGATCGGTTCACCAAATCTGGACACTTCATTGCTTTGGCTCGGCCTATCACTGTAGAGAAATTAGCTCGTGTATTCTTGGACAACATTTACAAGCTTCATGGTTGCCTTAGTCCACGTCTCTGATAGGGATAAACTCTTCACAAGTCGCTTTTGGAAGGAATTGTTTGGGCTTTTGGGCACAACCTTGGCTATGAGTTCTTCATACCACCCTCAAACCGATGGACAAACTAAGAGGGTCAATCAATGCATTGAACAATACCTCAGGAGCATGGTATTTAATCATCCCAAGGTGTGGGGTAGATGGCTTTCCTTGGCTGAGTATTGGTATAATACTCATTTTCACACTTCCTTGGGCATTTCACCATTCAAGGCATTGTATGGGTATGATCCTCCTTCTCCTTTTGGTTTACAAGGGGTTGGGTCTAATTGGAGTGCAGCAGCTGATATGGTGCAGCAAAGGGGTCATGTCTTACATCAATTGAAGCTCAATCTCACTGAATCACAGTCCCGGATGAAGTGGTATGCTGATAAGAAGAGAATTGATCGAAACTTTGAGGTAGGAGACATGGTATATCTGAAATTGCAGCCCTATAGACAATCCACAGCAGCAGTAAGGAAAAATGTCAAGCTATGTGCCAGATTTTTTGGTCCTTACAAGGTGTTGGAAAGAATTGGCAAGGTTGCTTACAAATTGGAACTGCCAACCGATTCCTACATACACCTAGTTTTTCATGTTTCCCTTCTGAAAAGACAGGTCCAGACTGGTCACAAATCTTCATTAACACCTCCAGATGTAGGCACCAATGGACTTATGAAGTTACAACCTGCTGCAATATTCGAAGACGGATCAACAGCAGCAACTGGTAGCAGAATTCAGCAGCTGCGAGTTACTTGGAGCAACTTAGATGAAGCATTCTCTACTTGGGAAGAAAAGAAGTTTTTGTTGAGTCAATTTCCTTCTTTTCATTCTTGAGGACAAGAATGTTGTAAGGGGAGGGGATTGTTACGTTTTCCTTTGATATTTTGATGTAATAAAACACTTAAGTCTTAGCCGGGTTTGAATTAAGCAATTTAGGCGCCAAAGTAAGCTAGGCTTGGCTTCCGGTAGTATTTTTGGCGGGAGTCTAGTTTAAGCAAGGGATTTTGATGGCTTGTTTCAATTTACCTTTAAATAGAGTGATCTTATGTAATTTTGAGGTATTCAATGAAATTTACCTATCTCCTTGAGATAAACTTCTTTTCTCATCTTAATCTTTCTATTTCCTTATCTACTTTCAATTCTTCCTCATCCCTTACTCTTTTCCCTTTAAGTTAAGATCAAGATTCAATCTAGATCTTAACATATTATTAGTTTGGCAAAGCTTGCCAATGCATTTTGGATACTTGGCTTAATGCCGCAAAGATTATGCATTTTATGATAATATCATAATCCAAAACGTCATATTAGTATATAATTTGACCTAACATGATCTTTTATTAGTAATAAATACACGACTTATTAAAAACATTTTATATTTATAAATTAGTTTACTGAATGGATATTATTAGAAATATCTAACGTAATCTCATCGTCAAAATAATTGAAATAGTTGTTTTAATATTTCCATACATAGATTTTATACCAAGCTATGTTAAATTTTTATTTTTTATTTTTTTGTAGTTTTCTTTTTTGAAAAATATAAAAAATTCTTTAAAAGATTCTTTTTCTTAATTTGAGTTTTTGTTCACATTTTCACTCAAAACTAAGAAAAATTTGAAATAAAAAACACAAAAAAAAGGAAAAATGATTCCTAATAACAACAACAAACCCAATGCCACCAAGGGCTCCCGCATAAGCAGGGTCTGGGGGGTAGATGTACACAGCCTTCCCCCTTCAAGGGGCTACCCTGAAGAGAGGCTGTTTCCAAGGACCTCCAACCTGAAAATCTGGTCCGCAGCATAGAGCAAAAGACCTGGCAGCGGGACAGCATCAAGCATGAGTAGGAAAAACACGCGACGAGCAAAACACAAACTCAAAGCAAGCCACAACAGGCACAAATCAACAGATAAGAAAAATGTAAGGATAGAGATAGGGATAGAGAATAGAGAATAGAGAATAGAGATAAAGATAAGCAGGCAAGTAGCAAATATCAGCTCTTGATAGCTAATACACAACCTACGTGCGCCAAGAGGAAGTCAAGGCCTAGCCCTAGTAAGCTGGACTACCATACTCCAACCGGAGCATCTATTACCTCTATGTTAGCCCTGCATTAGGCCCTATCTAAGGCCCTCTCCTTCCGAAGGTTTAGGTGGGTGAGGTCTTGTCGGATCGCCTCAAGCCATCTCTTCTTTGGCCCGCCTCTACCTCTTCTGCCTAGTGTAGTAAGGGGCTGTTCGCATCTCCTTACTGGAGCGTTGCCCGGTCTCCTTCTAACATGTCCGAACCACCACAGACGTTGCCCCCTAAATTTATCTTCAATGGTGGCTACGCCCAATTTGCCTCTTATGATGTCGTTTCTAATCCTATCCTTCCTTGTGTCTCCGCACATCCACCTCAGCAATCGCATCTCCGCCACCTTCATCTTCTGTGTGTGTTGTTGTTTCGTCGCCCTGCACTCCGCTCCATACATCACGGCTGGCCTCACAACCATCTTATAATATCTTCCCTTTAGCTTCAAGGGGAACTTTCTATCACAATGTACCGCGGAGGCCATCCTCCACTTATGCCATCCCACTTTAATCCGGTTGTTGACATCCTCGTCCACTTCGCCGTTGTGCAGTATCATGGACCCCAAGTACCTGAATCTCTCCTTCTTCGATATGGCCTCAGATCCAATCTAGACGTCTTCCCGGCTAGGCGTGGTAGAGGGATCGAACTTGAGTTCTATGTGCTTGGTTTTGGCTCTGCTTAGTCGTAAACCCTTCGACTCTAGTACCCCTCTCCACAGTTCCAGCTTCTCACTTATCTCTTCCCGTGACACCCCTACCAGTACTATGTCATCTGCAAAAAGCATGCACCGAGGTACACATCCCCAGATGTGCCTAGTGAGCTCGTCCATAACCAGAATGAACAGATAGGGGCTCAAAGCAGACCCTTGGTGTACCCCTACTGTTATCAGGAAAGCGTCTGTCTCCCCATCCACTGTACGCACCATAGTCTGTGCCTCCTCATACATGTCTCTAATGGCTCGGATGCATGGCACGGGGATGCCTTTCCTGTCCAAAACTCTGCAAAGGACCTCCCTTGGCACTCTATCATATGCCGTCTCTAAATCAATGAAAACCATATGAAGGTCCTTTTGTCTCTCCCTGTATTGCTCTATCGGCCGCCTTAGGATGTGGATGGCTTCTATTGTTGATCTCCCGGGCATAAATCCGAATTGGTTCTCGGACACCTCTGTCTGTTGCCTTAACCTCCTCTCTATGACCCGTTCCCACAACTTCAGAGTGTGGCACATTAGTTTGATACCCCGATAGTTGGCGCAACTCTGAATGTCGCCTTTGTTCTTATATATCGGAATCAATGTGCTCTTCCTCCATTCCTCAGGCATCTTGTCCCCCAGAAGGATTTGGTTAAATAGTTTAATCAGCCATCTGACGCCCTTCTGTCCAAGGCATTTCCATACTTCTATGGGTATGCCATTTGGGCCAACTGCTTTACCCCTTCCCATAGATTTCAGGGCTTCCTTGACTTCCTTGAGGCTAATTTGCCTACAATCACAGTGGTTTTGATGCTTCTCAGATGTTTGAAGGTCACCTAAGGATATCTCTGTCCCTCCTTGTTTGTTGAACAGCTCGTGGAAGTACGTTTTCCACCTAGACTTAATTAGATGCCTGTCCACGAGTACCTATCCATCTTCCCGTCTTATGCGTTGTACTCGATCCAAGTCCCTAGTCTTCCTTTCCCTAGCTTTGGCGATTCTATATAAGTCCCTCGCACCCTCCTTGGTCTCCATCCATTTGAGAAATCCTCATAAGCTCTTGATTGTGCTTCTCTGACTGCTCGCTTCGCTTCTCTCCTGGCTTGAAGATACCGCTGTCACTTATCCTCATCTCTGCTATGATCTCACTTCTTGAAACAAACTCGTTTCGCCTTAATCTTCTCTTGGACCTCCTCACACCACCACTAGGACTCTCTGTTGCTTGGTACCCTTCCCCTTGATGTGCCGAGAACTTTCTGTGCTAGTCCTCTCATCTTTTGGGCCAGTTGGTTCCACATCTGGTTTGTACCTCCCTTGAAGTCCTCCCCGAGCTCGACCTCCACTCTTTCCGTGTATATCTTATACTTTTCCCCCTTCAACTCCCTCCAATAGGTATACGTCTGCACGGGTTTGCAGATTCTTTTGGCCCTCTTCTTGGCCTTTATATTTGCCCACAGCACCCTATGTTGTGTAGACAGGTCTTCTCTTGGGGTAGCCTTGCAATCCCTGCAGTCTCTTTGCACCCTTTTCCTTAATAGTATGTAGTCAATCTGTGTTCTTGTCCCACCGCTTTGGTACGTGATGATGTGTTGCTCACTTTTTCTGAAGAAGGTGTTAGCCACCGTTAGGTCGTATGTAGCCGTGTAGTCTAGTAGGGCTTTGCCCTCTGCATTCCTGGTTCCAAAACCGAATCCTCTGTGGTAAGAAGCATAACCGTCCTTCGTCGCGCCAACATGCCCATTGAAATCCCCGCCAATCACCACTTGTTCGGTTTGAGGTGTACCTTGCATCATTGTGTCTAAGTCCTTCCAGAATGTTGCCTTCTCATGCTCAGTTAGTCCAGTTTGAGATGCGTAGGCACTGATTACGTTTAATACTTTTCCATCTAGGACCATCTTGATACTTATGATCCTATTACCAGCTCTTGATACTCCGATTACTTTATCCTTGAGGCTGTTTTCCACAATGATCCCAACTCCATTCCTACCTCTGACCTTGCCCGCATACCAAAGCTTATGCCCCAGCACATCCCTGGCTTTCGTGCCAACCCATTTAGTCTCTTGCAGACAAAGGATGTTGATGTTTCTCTTTATCATCATTTGGGCCACCTCGAAACTCTTCTTCGTTAGTGTCCCGACATTTAGTGTCCCTAGTCTCAAGTTTCCTGTCCCCTTTTGTCTCGCCCTCCCCCTCCCCAACCCCTTTGAAGATTGCCTCAGTGTCTGAGTTCCATAGCTGGCCACGTTCATCAACTAGCTGTGACTAACGCGGGTACGTGATCAACATAGACAAGAAGCTTAATATAGCATATACGCACGAGATTACCGCCACAGTCAATAAGATAACACAACTCAAAATAATGAAAGGAGAAAGAACCAAGTGAACCAAGTGAAAAATCAACAATGGTAAATTAAAACACTGCCCTACTGTAATAAAGGATAGATCAAACCTGGGGCTGGTGCGTTGTTGATACTCTGACTCGGCTAATACTTACCTAGGCCTGCTCTTGATTGTCGGTTGCGGGCTGCTGGCTTTGGAGTGTTGGCGGTGGTGATGGTGGTGATGAGGGGCTGGAGGTGGTGGTGTGGCTGGTTAGGTGTGGTGTGGTGGTGGTGATGGGGTGTGGTGGGGTGCGGTGGGCTGGGTTGGGCTGGGGTGGGGTGTGGGTAGCGTTATGGTGGTGCCGGTGCCTGTGCAGGTGTCTAGTCCGGGGGGTGGTGATGGCTAGGTGGTTGTGGGTGGGCGTGGTGGTGGTGCGTGGGTAAGGCAAGATGGCGGTGGTGTTCGAGATTTGCGTGGGTGAGGCGAGGTGGTGGTGGGGTTGGGGTTGGGGTTGTGGTTCGATGTTGGAGGTGGTGTAAATGGTGGTGGGGGTGTTCGATGGCAGGTGGTGTGCATGGGTGGGTTTGGTGTGGCGCGGTGACCGGCGGTGGGTCTTCGCCGTCTAGGTGGCGTCGCTGGCGGTGGAGGTGTCCCGGTGGGGTGGGTCAGCGAGGTTGCTGATGATGGGGATGGGGTCAGTGGGGGGGGGGGGGGGGGGGGGGGGGGTGTCAGGGAACATTGCAAAAGCCAGAGAGCTAGAGAGAGAGAGAGAGATGTTCAAAAAAAAAAAAAAATGATTTCTAAGAAATAGCCTTTAGTTTTCCAAACATCAAAATTACATAGAAAATAATACCAAACATGCCTACAACTTTTTATTTGATCCAATCCAGTATTAAGGTTCACTTTCGCAATACTTAATTTTAAAAGCAACCATTCGGTTCACCAAGTTTACGACCGATTGATTCGGTCCAACTCATTTAAAATCTTTTTTTCCTTTAGTTTTTATTTGTTAAAAAAAAATCAAAAGATTTATATACAAAAATAATAAAATTTAATTTCAGCTTATGTTCACATTCTTACTTGAATTTGAGGAAAAAAAAAAATAAAAATCATTTAAAAAAATTTCAAGAATAAAAAATATATATAGAAAATAATACTAAAAACTTTTTGTTTGACCTTAGTGTTCTCTTTCACAATACTTAGAAATCTAGTCACTTTTTAACTATTCATAAAACTAATCTTGGGTTCATTGAGTTTATATTAGATTGATCCAGTGGTCCAGATTGGTATATGTCCAACCATACATAAAGTTGAATCAAGCACACTGTCGAAATGAGATTTATGACCTATTAGGTCAAGCCTAAAACCAAACATAATCAAGCTAACTGAAAGTATTAACTAGCTCAACTGGTGAAGCATTTGACAGGTGATGGTCGAGACCTAGGATCAAATCCCACCTTATCACCAGGGGGGTTTTTGGGGAGGGCTACCCCCTTCAGTCGATGTACATTCCTTACAATATGTAAAAAGCATAAAAAGTATAACCAAACTAATATTTTTTGGAAGGTAAAAAAACACTAAGCGAGTTACATCTGCATGTACAATCTTTTCAAGGTATTGTAACGATTCACCTTACACTTTCTAGTCCCTACCAAAATGACCTACATACAAAAAGACTAGTATAGAAATTCTAGGCCTGCACCAAGGTTCAGGAGCAGTACAGAATAGACACCAATATTAAACAAAACAGGGATAAGGAGTGTCGTAAGGGTGTTAAAAACAGAGCTTCCCGCTCGAAGACAACATCCTCATCTTGCACCCATAGGTCCTCCCTGGGCAAAGCCCATCATCATGCTGCTACCACCATTTCTCCAGACTGTTACCACTCGCTGCGCCTCTGGATCAAAGATGTCGAAGAGGACGCACATTCTATCTCAGCACGGCTCAAACCAAAGCGAAATGTTGAGGTTTTACAAACACAGTCTAGAAGGAAGATGCGAGTTTTCTTTTGTATATGTATAACTTACACGGCTTTTGCTCGTCAAAACAAGATTCAGAATGCTTATGTCAGCAAGTCACTCAAGTCTTTTCATCATCTGCTTCCTCTGCTTCAAAGTTCAAGCCTGCAATCCTCATCTGGCCAATGTTCACTGACACGAGTAGAACCACCATTAAGCACATATAAAGGCACTAGTTTCTTTTGCCTTTGTCTCATTAACAAGGGTGTCTAGGCCAGCTTGCATGCATCGCATGCATTGCCCGCTTAGAAGTTCCTTTACATGCAACAAGTTAGGATCTAAAGACCTTGATGGGTGGCCCCAACGCAAGTTTCACACGCAGCATGGAATTTATGAGAGAAACAACACGGTGCAACCCAGTTAGACTAAAAACTCTGACTCGGATTACCATTTGCAAAGCAAATTGAGCAATTGCGTTTTCTATGTTTTTTAAACATGAATTTGACACAAGGCAATATATGACATGACATGACGCAACATAATTATCATACCTAATCTAGGAACAAGCTACATGGCCATTAAAGTTGAAAGACACCAAAAGAATTGCAAATTAACTGCATCATGTCCTTTTTTTTTTTTTTTTTTTTTTTTGAGACCATTACCAAGCATACATTAATTCAATGTGAAGGAATTAAAGGGATAACTTCAAGAATCATCTCCAAAGAAATGGACAGAGGCATAACCAACGACCAAGCATAATTAACAATGCAAGTTCACAAGCCAATATAGAAGTGCCTGGTGTTGCCAGGCGTTGTCCTCAATCTCCTATCAGGTATGTCCTTCACAATTGAAAGAGACATTCCAACAGGACGAAGTTGAAATTGCAGCATCATGGAATCAAATAGAAATTGTTACAAATCAAAACCACTATTACCTATCATGTGAGGCATATTCCGGTAATAGCCTCCAAAACTAATACATACTGCACTTTAGTATTTACATGTTAAAAGCTACCATAGAGGTATTAAATTTTGTAGATGTTAAAATCTTTGCAATGACATGGGCTAAAAGTAACTTATATCGCCTGAAAATGTGAAATAAGATCACAACATCCATTATGTAATGAAATGTTGTTCCCACGACACCACAACCCTTATACCAGATTTTACTGGGATCCTCGATTCGATTCCATGGTCACATATAGCACAGCTGAAAGTGAAACCAATATAGAAACCAAAGGTGAGATCCATTCTTCTAAATGCAGAAAATAAATTCATAGGTCAATCAATCCACAATGAAAAATTGAACCTTCAAGTTGTCCGAATCTATTCACTGACAAAAAAGGCTTCGCTAATGCAGTACCTAACCTAGCAGGCTCATACAAGGAAGCACAAAATTAAATTACTGTTTGTCATCACAGTATCATAGAGATGGGTTGTCATAGACTGTATATAGCAGGTCGCGGCAATCACATATTGCAATTGTTAAACATCTGTTTTTTTTAGGCCTCGTTTGCCATAATTTGAATAAGAAGCCAAACAATCATTTGACTTTAGTCATTGTTTAATAGTTTTTAACATGTAAACACATTTACATATTTCAATAAATAACAGACAATAGACATATTATGGAGACAATTATAGATGAGCACAACAAAAAAAAACTAATCACGTAAGGCTTAGCTCACAAGCAGTTATCCGCCATGCAGTGTGTTAAGTAAGTACCTTTATTTCATTCCCTACTTGGAAGGCATGACTCAGTAAGAAGGATGTAGTATGAGTACATATCTTCTAGTAGAGCTAAAGGTGTTGGTATAATGGTGTCACGCGCATGCTTGTGTCATAGGTTGGCTAGTTGGCTGGTTGCGGAGTTAGGCACATTGTCAGGATCCGCACTGTCACAAACAGGTGACATTGCGCATGCGCGCCGTGACCCAGCACCCGTCACAGACACTGGGATGACAATGTCAAGACAGTGTTGCGTCACAGGCAAGGGATGTCAAGGATGCGGTTACCAGTTTGTTAAGCTGTTTTCAGTTTGTTACTTGATTTTTCTTTTATAAATGTGAAATGTATCCGTTGTAATACGCATTCAATTCAATAATATCAAAATTCTACTTTCTCCTCTCAAGTTCTCTCATTTCTCTCTCTCATCGCAACCTCTCTCTTGCATCACAATCCAAGGGTAATGACAAGTGGTATCAGAGCTGTTCCATGACTAGTAAAGCCAGCTAAAGGTAGGAACACTAGAGTTGCTGCAGCCATGTCTTCTTTGGAAGAGACCTCGGAATCACATGAGCGATTTGCTGCCATAGAGAAACGTCTTGACGCCATGACCCATGCTATGCAGCGTGATAGAGGAAAGGACAAGGAAGAACAATAAAGGATCAACGAGGAATTTCAATGTTCCAGTAGGAAACTTCAGTCCTTTGTTGATTCTTTAATGAAAGCTGCTAATAGGCTGTTGCGCAGCCAAGAAAAGCGTCCAGAAGCTGTCCATGAGACGATTCCAGATGTTGTAGCAAATGGGGAAACCGTAGCGGCTGGGAATTATGTAAGGATGGGTGGACAAGGCTTGATTCCACCTCCTACCCGTGTTCCAGAGCCAAGAAATGGTCCAAGATTCAATTTGCGCAACATAGAAGACAATGATAGTAGCCCTCACAATGGAGGCATGCGAGCTTGGTTTCCCAATTACAACCCGAAGTAGGATTTCCAATGATTTGATGGGACCAACCCACGTGCTTGGGTAAGGAAGTGCCTCAAGCTCTTTCATTAGTACAATGTTCCTCCAAAGGAGTAGGTGGATATAGCATCGTCCCACATGCACGAGTATGGTGATGTATGGTATCAAAGCTTGGAGTTGCAATATACCCATCTTACATGGCCTTTCTTCATGGAGGAACTATGTAAGCGCTTTGGAGATAAGTTACTCCATGATGTCATGGAAGAATTCAGCAAGGTGGCACAAATGAGTACCGTTGATGACTACCAAATTCGGTTCGAGGAATGCTGGTACATCATCCAAATCTGAGTGAAACCTTCTTCATTTCCAGCTTTGTTAGCGGATTGAAACCTAAAATCAGGGCCACGGTGAAGATGATTAGTCCCCGGGATTTGACACAGGCTACAAACAGGCAAGGCTACAAGAAATTGCAGTTGCTGAGATACAGAACACCTCCGAGATGTGGCAGTCCTCCTACAAACAACCTTACGCCCCTAAGTCAAGGGCCCTCATATAGATCCGAGACAGCAACACAGTCCCAGGCACCATTGCACTCCCAAGCCTTAGATTCTAAGCCCATGACAACTAGAAATGGTCCCGTAGCGTCTACCAGGTCATCCCAACTTAGGCGTGAGCCGAGGCAATGCTACCGTTGCCAAGAATGATATTTCCCGGGCCATGTATGCAAGAATAAGCAATTGCACAGCATGGAAGGGAAGGAGGAGATTGATGATGAGTTGGAGAACGTGGAGGAAGTGCCTCAAGAAGTAGGAGACGAGGTAATGGAAATTTCACTCAATGCCCTCTCTGGGTGCATCACTCATAACACGCTAACGATGAAAAGTACCATCAAAAAAAGGGGAGTGACGATCTTGATTGACCGCGGAAGCACTAATAGCTTCTTAGACGCAAGCCTAGCCTAAGAATTGAGACTTGAGACATTTCCCACCGCGGTTATGACCGTGATAGTGGCCAATAGAGAGAGTTTGATTAGTTACTAGAAATGCCCAAGCCTTAAGTGGAAGGTGCAAGGGGTGACATTCACTGATGACTTGCGGTTGCTTGAGCTGCGAGGCAACGACATAGTTTTGGGATCCAACAATATGGACCAGTTACTATTCACATCACAAACCCCAAATTGTATCAAGAAAGGAAAACCTGTGCACTTACAAGGCACATCTGAACAGGCTACGTTGCATTCGATTTCGGAGAAAGGGATCAAGAAATTTTTGAAGAAGGTGGGAACCGTGGTGGATGACTTATTCATGGCCACTACAACCAAGAGCAAAGGTGAGGAGTTACACCCAGACATAGCACATTTGTTGCGCGCCTATGGGGATGTCTTTGACACACCCAATGCGCTGCCTCCGCAGTGCCACCATGACCACAGCATACCGACGGTGCCAGGGGCCAAGCCAGTGAATATAAGGCCCTACCAATATCCACACAATCAGAAGACTAAGATAGAGAGGCAGATCTAGGAGATGTTGTCATCCGCAATCATTTAGCCTAGTAGAAGTCCCTTCGCGTCACCAGTGTTGTTAGGGCACAAGAAGGACGACACTTATCGGTTTTGTGGGGATTACAAACAACTCAACAACATTACCATGAAGGATAAATTTCCCATCCCAGTGATAGATGATTTGCTTGACGAGATGCGTGGTGCTGGCATTTTCACGAAAATTGATTTGAGGGTAGGCTACCATTAGATCCGAGTCAACGATGAGGATACGCATAAAACCACTTTTCGCACACATCAGAGTCATTACGAATTCAAGGTGATGCCCTTCGGATTGACAAACGCACCAACCACGTTCCAGGCGCTTATGAATGACATATTTCAGCAGTACTTGCGCAAGTTCATCCTGATATTCTTCAATGACATCCTAGTTTACAGCCCAACAATGGCAGGGCATTTGACATCTTGCATGCGCATCGGTTGTACGCGAAGCACAGCAAGTGCACATTTGGACAAAGGCAAGTAGAATGCTTGGGGCAAATAATTTCACAAGACGGTGTGGCGACACTTGTTGCGCGCCTATGGGGATGTCTTTGACACACCCAATGCGCTGCCTCCGCAATGCCACCATGACCACAGCATACCGACGGTGCCAGGGGCCAAGCCAGTGAATATAAGGCCCTACCAATATCCACACAATCAGAAGACTAAGATAGAGAGGCAGATCTAGGAGATGTTGTCATCCGCAATCATTTAGCCTAGTAGAAGTCCCTTCGCGTCACCAGTGTTGTTAGGGCACAAGAAGGACGACACTTATCGGTTTTGTGGGGATTACAAACAACTCAACAACATTACCATGAAGGATAAATTTCCCATCCCAGTGATAGATGATTTGCTTGACGAGATGCGTGGTGCTGGCATTTTCACGAAAATTGATTTGAGGGTAGGCTACCATTAGATCCGAGTCAACGATGAGGATACGCATAAAACCACTTTTCGCACACATCAGAGTCATTACGAATTCAAGGTGATGCCCTTCGGATGGACAAACGCGCCAACCACGTTCCAGGCGCTTATGAATGACATATTTCAGCAGTACTTGCGCAAGTTCATCCTGATATTCTTCAATGACATCCTAGTTTACAGCCCAACAATGGCAGGGCATTTGACATCTTGCATGCGCATCGGTTGTACGCGAAGCACAGCAAGTGCGCATTTGGACAAAGGCAAGTAGAATGCTTGGGGCAAATAATTTCACAAGACGGTGTGGCGACACTTGTTGCGCGCCTATGGGGATGTCTTTGACACACCCAATGCGCTGCCTCCGCAATGCCACCATGACCACAGCATACCGACGGTGCCAGGGGCCAAGCCAGTGAATATAAGGCCCTACCAATATCCACACAATCAGAAGACTAAGATAGAGAGGCAGATCTAGGAGATGTTGTCATCCGCAATCATTTAGCCTAGTAGAAGTCCCTTCGGGTCACCAGTGTTGTTACGGCACAAGAAGGACGACACTTATCTGTTTTGTTGGGATTACAAACAACTCAACAACATTACCATGAAGGATAAATTTCCCATCCCAGTGATAGATGATTTGCTTGACGAGATGCGTGGTGCTGGCATTTTCACGAAAATTGATTTGAGGGTAGGCTACCATTAGATCCGAGTCAACGATGAGGATACGCATAAAACCACTTTTCGCACACATCAGAGTCATTACGAATTCAAGGTGATGCCCTTCGGATGGACAAACGCGCCAACCACGTTCCAGGCGCTTATGAATGACATATTTCAGCAGTACTTGCACAAGTTCATCCTGATATTCTTCAATGACATCCTAGTTTACAGCCCAATAATGGCAGGGCATTTGACATCTTGCATGCGCATCGGTTGTACGCGAAGCACAGCAAGTGCGCATTTGGACAAAGGCAAGTAGAATGCTTGGGGCAAATAATTTCACAAGACGGTGTGGCGACTAATCTAGGGAAGATTAGGCCATGCCCAAGTGGCTCATACCCAGAATTGTAAAATGCTTGAGAGGATTTATGGGCCTAACTGGGTACTACTGGAAATTCGTTAAGGATTAGGAACCATTAGTAAACAGCTAACCGATTTACTCAAGAAGGGAGAATTTGGTTGGTCAAGTGTTGTGCAGGAGGCATTTAAAATGTTGAAGGATGCTATGACAACAGTGCCAGTGCTAGCGCTGCCTGATTTTAGCAAGACATTCAGTCTTAGAGACAGATGACTGCGCAATGGGTATAGGCATTGTCCTGATGTAGGAGTGCAGGCCCTTGGCTTCCCTAAGCAAGGCGCTATGTCAACGCCACCTAGGCCTATTAGTTTACGACAAGGAATTATTGGAAGTCTTGATGGCGGTGGAGAAGTGGCTTCATTATCTATTAGATAGCGACTTCATTACAAAGACAGATCATTAGAGTCTAAAGTACTTATTAGAGCACCGCATCACTACACAATTGCAACAGAAGGGCTTGACTAAGCTGATGGGTTTGCACTGCAGTATTTGCTACCATAAAGGGGCTGAGAACAAGGTGGTAGACGCATTGTCAAGGCGAGATGAGGAATTTTGGGCTGAAGGCGTGCACGCGCCAATGACCACAAGCACAGTGGTAGCGCACGGGGCCAGCAATGAAGGTGCGGGGTGTGCACTAATGACTACAGTGGTGCCAAATTGGGCTTTAGAGTTGGCAGACAATTATGTGGGAGATGCGCAAGCCTCAGAGTTGTTGTCAGTGCTCGTGATTGATCCTGAGGACAAACATCCCTATATTTATAGTGGGGGTGTGCTACATTACAAAGGCAGAATCTATGTGGGAGCCACAATAGAGCTACGGGCCAAGATAATGCAAGCACTACTCACTATTGGTGGGTACCATGGGGTTCATGGCACTTACATACGGATAAAAGGGGTGTTTTACTGGCCCAACTTGAGGCATGACGTGCAGGCATGGGTCAAACGTTGTGATGTGTGTCAGGGAGTGAAGGGAGAACATGTGCCCTACCCAAGCTTACTTCAGCCTCTTCCAATACCGAGTCACAGAGACTGCCGGCATGGATTTTATTGATGGGCTGCCCAGATCCTTGGGCAAGGACGTAGTATTGGTGATAGTGGACAGATTCACGAAATATGCACACTTCTTAACTCTGGCGCATCCCTACACCGCAACCAAGGTTGCGTAATTGTTCCTTGACAACGTGTACAGGTTGCACGGGCTGCCAAAAGACGTAGTGTTAGACCGGGATAGTGTATTTCAAAGTCTGCTCAGGAAGGAGATGCTACGCTTGGCTAGGGTTCGACTTAGTATGAGTAGCGCATATCATCCACAAATGGATGCACAAACTGAGCAAGTCAATCAATGCATAGAGAATTATCTGCGCGTTGTGGTGTTGTACAAGCCTAAGCAATGGACACAGCAGTTGCCACTCGCGGTGGGTGTATTGGCACAATACCAATTACCACACAGCCCTAAAAATGACACCTTTCCGTGCCCTATATGGGTATGAGCCGCACGCCTTGGCGCTTGATTCCTATAGCAACGCCAGCGGCAGCAGTGGAAGATTTGTTGAACGCACGACAGGTTATGGTGAACTTGTTAAAGGAAAACTTGGCACAAGCGCAACACCGCTATAAACAACAAGCTGACCAGCGCAGGACAGAGCGGGAGTTTGAAGTTGGGGAAATGGTGTTCCTAAAGCTATTGTCCTACAGGCAAACCTCCGGGTCAATAAGGAGGAACTTGAAACAGGCAACACGGTACTATGGGCCTTATCGAGTCCTGGCCAGGGTGGGGCAGGTGGCACATAGATTGGAGCTACCTGAAGGCTCCCAGGTGCACCCCGTATTCCATGTGTCATTGCTTAAGAAGAAGCTGGGGGAGAATGTGACAATCAGCTCAACGCTTCCAAAATTAGACTTGGATGAGCAACCTGAGGTGAAGCCTGTGGCCATCCTAAAGCAACACATTATGTTATGCAACAACAAGACAGTGATCTAGGTCCTCGTGTAGTGGACCAACCTACCATCGGAAGCAACTTGGGAAGACCGGGCATTCATAAGGGCGCAATTTCCAGACTTCAATCCTTACGGACAAGGATGGTTTGAAGAGGGAGGCAATTTCATGCGCATGCCTATGACATAGGCTAGCTAGCTGGCTAGTTGCGGAGCTGGGCACACTGTTAGGATCCGCAGTGTCACAGACAGGTGACACTGCCCATGTGCGCCGTGACCTAGCACGCATCACAAACACTAGGATGACACTGTCACGGCAATGCTACGTCACAAGCAGGGGATGTCAAGGATGTAGTTACTAGTTTGTTAAGCTGTTTTCAGTTTGTTACTTGATTTTTCTTGTATAAATGTCGAATGTATCAGTTGTAATATGCATTCAATTCAATAATATCAAAATTCTACTTTCTCCTTTCAATTTCTCTCAATTCTCTCTCTCATCTCAACCTCTCTCTTGCATCACAATCCAAGGGTGGTGACAAGTGGTTTGTCTCCGAACCATCAAAGCTAGAGGTCTTGGGTTCACAGCTCATCAACCCCCCCCCCCCCCCCCCCCCCCGTGTTGGTTTCCCTCTTCAGGGAAAGTTGTTGTACTCCTTACAAATATTTAAAAACAAAAACAAAAACTTCAGGTATAAGCAGATCCAGCCATTTTTGGGAATTTCTAAATATTTTCGTTCTAATCTGGAGAGCCCAAAGTGTCAGACACGGATACGTCATGGACCAAAGAGTATGAGAAGAATAGATACTGAGTACCACTTACCAACGGCATCCATCCCAGCTAATTTGGGCATGAATCTTCTGATATGATCTTCAGCAGCTTCCTCAGCTTTCAGCGTTTCGCACTCGAAAGAAACTGAGATCTTGCTTTTACCATGCTTCTGTTCAACTTCATTGACAACATCCTTCTCCCAACTGTGCACATATTTCATGAAAGAAAGAAACATTTGTCATTCTGGTACAATGTCCAGGTACAGAAAAGAAAAGGTATGTATGCATAGGGTCTCTCATCTAGAATCAAATCATGGCTTTGCATTGCCGTCGCAGTGGCGGCATCAAAGCGGGATGTTGGGAACGTTATATAACAGGTCGTGGAGATGTGAAATAGCTAGCTCAAAATCCATTACACAACGGTCATATTACATATTGGCCTCTACTTGATTCCATGCATACAAACAACTATATCAATCCACAGAATCAAACAAAAGCATTATATAAACGCTATGTTATGAGATTGATAGTGATGTGATGTTACTATTGTCAGGTGTTGATCGTACCAACTTTAATGGATGGAATCCCATCAAAATTCCAAAGTTTAGTGCGCTTGAGTGGGAGTAATACTAAGATGGGTAACCTCCTGAGAAGTCTTTGTGTTGGACCCCTTACTTCAAGCACCCCCAATGTTATTTTTGTAACAGCCCCCATAATGCATATCTATTTATTTCATTTATTAACACATATATATAGATATATTACGTGCATCAATCAAAGAGGTCTAAAGATTAATGCTTGTATGCCCAAATTGATTTAAATTTTAGCGATCAGGTGACTTAAATGCCACTTCTTTTCCTACAAGAACACAAGGTGATTGCCACGAGTTATTAACAGCGTCAACTACTGTTTGAGCTATGTTGCAGTGCTGGCTGCAACATGACAGCAATTCACAATTTCAGTCTATGTTGGAGAGGCCCCCATTCATGGAGGCAGCAGCCTGACAAAGATTGTACTTCCTTTAATTCACATGAAGTTGGAGAACTACTCGGACCGCTCCACGGAAATGCATCACCAAGCAGTTGCATAATGGTAAGGTGTTAAGAAATCAAGGAGTCATGAACTTATCGAACAGGTTGTAACGATTGCATTGAACCTTTTTAAGGGAACATAAGCCTAGTGTTTGCAGAAGGTTGAATGAATAGTCATGCAGTCGTCCTGTTGGGCTTTTCTTTCTGATAAAAAAAAAAATAGTCATGTAGTCGTTGACTTTTATACCTCTTTGGTAGTTTTTAACACATAAATATACTCATAAAATGTTCTTGTAAATAAAATATGCCGCAAAGTTTTGTTACATAACAACAAAATGTGTGATGGAAAAATCAATATTCATTGCGTATTGGCCATCACATTTCTTAGCAGCTTCTGTTAGATTCCATGATCACTCTAAGATGTCTCCTATCACACAACAGGTAGGGATAGGAAGATTGATGTACCCATGAGCGTCATCAACACTAAGGAACCGAGCAGCATCATGCCCTTTGCACTCCACAACCACAGCCTGTTCTTTGCTGCTCTGTCACGCAGCAGCACATCAAAGGTGACTCATAAATATGACTGATTTGGCAGCAAAAGACTCAAATCTAATAAAAAGAAAAATTGAGAAGAATAACCCCTTACATTATAGTCTGTAATGGTGAGCTTGATCAAGCGGTAATCTTCACCACGGCTGCATTCCCTTTCACATGCCAATTCTATCAGAACAGGAAAGAAACAACTATTCAGCATAAGAGGCAAAACCCATAGATAAAAGGCCCTTACATAAGGTAATGTCTGTTACATAACTGATATTGAGTTGATAAAACTTCTGTAATTGTCTCAATAATGCATATACATTGTATTTTGTTTATTGAAACATATCTATAGACGTTTTTGCAACGTTCGCTGACACCCACCCCCCCCCCCCCCCCCCGCGCTGACACCACCCCCGTCGTCGGCAACCTCGCCAACCCACCCCACCGGGACACCTCCAGCGACGCCACCTAGACGGCGAAGACCCAACGCCGGTCACCATGCCGCACCAAACCCACCCATTCCGACATCGAACCCCACCACCACCTTGCCTCACCCAAACACCCACCACCTCGCCTCACCAACCTCGAACCCCACCACCACCTCGCCTCACCCACGCAAATCTCGAACACCACCGCCATTGTGCCTCACCCACGCACTCACCACCGCGCCCACCCCACAACCACCTACCCATCACCACCCCCCGACTTGACACCTGCACTGGCACCGGCACCACCACCACCACCGCTACCCACACCCCACCCCAAACCCAGCCCACTGCACCCCACCACGCCCCATCACGACCACCACACCACACCTCACACGCCTCACCACCACCGCCAGCCCCTCATCACCACCATCACCACATCCAACACTCCAAAGCCAACAGCCCGCAACCGACAATCAAAAGCGGGCCCAGGTAAGTATTAGCCGGGTCAGAGTATCCACAATGCACCAGCCTCAGGTTTGATCTATCCTTTATTAGCGCAAGGTAGTGTTTTAATTTACCATTGTTGAGTATTTTTTTACTTAGTTCACTTGGTTCTTTCTCCTTTCATTATTTTGAATTGTGTGATCATATTGACTGTGGCGGTAATCTCGTGCGTATATGCTATATTAAGCTTCTTGTCTATGTTGATCACTTACCCGCGTTAGTCACAGCTAGTTGATGAACGCGACTAGTTATGGAACTCAGACATTGAGGCCATCTTCAAAGGGGTTGGGGAGGGGGAGGGCGAGGCAAAAGGGGACAGGGAACTTGAGACTAGGGACACTAACAAAGAAGAGTTTCGAGGTGGCCCAAATGATGATGAAGAGAAACATCAACATCCTTTGTTTGCAAGAGACTAAATGGGTTAGCGCGAAAGCCAGGGATGTGCTGGGGCAGCATAAGCTATGGCATGCGGGCAAGGTCAGAGGCAGGAATGGAGTTGGGATCATTGTGGAAAGCAGCCTCAAGGATAAAGTAGTCATAGTATCAAGAGCTAGTGATAGGATCATAAGTATCAAGATGGTCCTAGATGGAGAAGTATTGAACATAATCAGTGCCTACGCACCTCAAACTGGACTAACTGAGCATGAGAAGGCAACATTCTGGGAGGACATAGACACAATGATGCAAGGCATACCCCAAACAGAACAAGTGATGATTGGCGGGGATTTCAATGGGCACATCAGTGCGACGGAAGACCGTTACGCTTCTTACCATGGAGGATTCGGTTTTGGAACCAGGAATGCAGAGGGCAAAGCCCTACTAGACTTCACGGTTACATACGACCTAACGGTGGCCAACACCTTCTTCAGAAAAAGCGAGCAACACATCATCACGTACCAAAGCGGTGGGACAAGAACACAGATTGACTACATACTATTAAGGAAAAGGGTGCAAAGAGACTGCAGGGATTGCAAGGCTACCCCAGAAGAAGACCTGTCTACACAACATAGGGTGCTGTGGGCGGATATAAAGGCCAAGAAGAGGGCCAAAAGAATCTGCAAACCCACGCAGACGTATACCTGTTGGAGGGAGTTGAAGGGGGAGAAGTATAAGGTATACAAGGAAAGAGTGGAGGCCGAGCTCGGGGAGGACTTCGAGGGAGATACAAACCAGATGTGGAACCAACTGGCCCAAAAGATGAGAGGACTGGCACGGGAAGTTCTCGGCACATCAAGGGGAAGGGTACCAAGCAACAGAGAGTCTTGGTGGTGGTGTGAGGAGGTCCAAGAGAAGATTAAGGCGAAACGAGTTTGTTTCAAGAAGTGGGATCATAGCAGAGATGAGGATAAGCGACAGCGGTATCTTCAAGCCAAGAAAGAAGCGAAGCGAGCAATCAGAGAAGCACAATCAAGAGCTTATGAGGATTTCTACAAAAGGATGGAGACCAAGGAGGGTGCGAGGGACTTATATAGAATCACCAAAGCTAGGGAAAGGAAGACTAGGGACTTGGATAGAGTACAATGCATAAGAGGGGAAGATGGACAGGCACTCGTGGACAGGCATCTAATTAAGGCTAGGTGGAAAACGTACTTCCACGAGCTGTTCAACGAACAAGGAGGGACAGAGATATCCTTAGGTGATCTTCAAACATCTGAGGAGCATCAAAATCACTGTGACTGTAGGCAAATTAGCCCCAAGGAAGTCAAGGAAGCCCTGAAATCCATGGGAAGGGGTAAAGCAGTTGGCCCAGATGGCATACCCATAGAAGTATGGAAATGCCTTGGACAGAAGGGCGTCAGATGGCTGACTAAATTATTTAACCAAATCCTTCTGGTGGAAAAGATGCCTGAGGAATGGAAGAAGAGCACATTGATTCCGATATATAAGAACAAAGGCGACATTTAGAGTTGCGCCAACTATCGGGGTATCAAACTAATGTGCCACACTCTGAAGTTGTGGGAACGGGTCATAGAGAGGAGGTTAAGGCAACAGACAGAGGTGTCCGAGAACCAATTCGGATTTATGCCCGGGAGATCAACAATAGAAGCCATCCACATCCTAAGGCGGACGATAGAGCAATACAGGGAGAGACAAAAGGACCTTCATATGGTTTTCATTGATTTAGAGAAGGCATATGATAGAGTGCCAAGGGAGGTCCTTTGGAGAGTTTTGGACAGGACAGGCATTCCCGTGCCATACATCCAAGCCATTAGAGACATGTATGAGGAGGCACAGACTATGGTGTGTACAGTGGATGGGGAGACAGACACTCTCCCAATAACAGTAGGGGTACACCAAGGGTCTGCTTTGAGCCCCTATCTGTTCATTCTGGTTATGGACGAGCTCACTAGGCACATCCAGGGATGTGTACCTTGGTGCATGCTTTTTGCAGATGACATAGTACTGGTGAGGGTGTCGCGGGAAGAGATAAATGAGAAGCTGGAACTGTGGAGAGGGGTACTAAAGTCGAAGGGTTTATGACTAAGCAGAGCCAAAACCAAGCACATGGAACTCAAGTTCGATCCCTCTACCATGCCTAGCCGGGAAGACGTCTAGATTGGATCTGAGGCCATATCGAAGAAGGAGAGATTCAAGTACTTGGGGTCCATGATACAGCACAACGGCGAAGTGGACGAGGATGTCAACAACCGGATTAAAGTGGGATGGCATAAGTGGAGGATGGCCTCCGCGGTACTTTGTGACAGAAAGTTCCCCTTGAAGCTAAAGGGAAGATATTATAAGACGGTTGTGAGGCCAGCCATAATGTATGAAGCGGAGTGCAGAGCGATGAAACAACAGCACACACAGAAGATGAAGGTGGAGGAGATGCGAATGCTGAGGTAGATGTGCGGACGCACAAGGAAGGATAAGATCAGAAACGACATTATAAGAGGCAAATTGGGCGTAGCCTCCATTGAAGATAAATTGAGGGAGCAACATCTGAGGTGGTTCGGACATGTTAGAAGGAGACTGGACAACGCTCCAGTAAGGAGATGCGAACAGCCCCTTACTACACTAGACAGAAGAGGTAGAGGCAGGCCAAAGAAGAGATGGCTTGAGACGATCTGACAAGACCTCACCCACCTAAACCTTCGGGAGGAGATGGCCTTAGATAGGGCCCAATGGAGGGCTAGCATAGGGGTAATAGATGCTCCGGTTGGAGTAGGGTAGTCTAGCTTACTAGTGCTAGGCCTTGACATCCTCTTGGCGCACGTAGGCTGTGTACTGGCTCTCATGAGCTGATACTTGCTACTTGCCCACTTATCTTTATCTCTATCTCTGTCTCTATCTCTATCCTCTATCTCTATCCTTATCTTTATCTTATCTGTTGATTTGTGCCTGATGTGGCTTGCATTGAGTTTGTTGTTTTGCTCGCCGTGTGTTTTGCCCTACTCATGCTTTGATGCTCTCCTGCTGTCAGGTCTTTTGCTCTATGCTGCGGACCAGCTTCTCAGATTGGGGGTCCTCGGAAACAGCCTCTCTTCAGGGTAGCCCCCTGAAGGGGGAAGGTTGCGTACATCTACCCCCCCCCCCCCAAAAAAGACCCTGCTTATGCGAGAGCCCTTGGAGGCACTAGGTTTGTTATTGTTGTTGTTGTTTGTTGTTGAAACATATCTATAGACATGTTTACATGTTAATCACTGTTGATTAGTAAAATTATAGAATGTATGAATTTTCGTTCAAAATTTTTGCAATCCATAGGAATAAAGGGCTTATGTTTCCTAGAAGAACCGAACAAGATTGCTGCAGTCATTACGTAACATAACACAAAACCCTACTTCCTTGAGAACACATCTGTGATGACACTATGAGTGGATGTGATTTGATTCCATGGTAAGGCCGATTAAAAAAGTTGAAAAACTAGTTCCAATAATCAAGGGGGATTCTAGCAAGAAAAGGGGGACAAAATCAAATAACCATGAAAGGCCTCACTAGGAAATATAACAATCAACGCTTTAAAAGAAGAAATACTGCATCCATATATCAATAAGATTATCAAAAGACAATGTAGAATAAGCTCCCACAAGAGTTCATATTAAATTTACCATATTAGTAGCAAAATAGTCTATCAGATTATTTGTTTCAAAAATCTAAACTGGAAAGTGAATTCATTGTTGTGCAACCACTGCCTCAAAGCAATCTGGGAGTCTGTACATTATTACAGTGGATTCAGCTGACTTTGATAACATTAGAGTCCTCTTACTGACACATTTAAAGCACTAAATAATCAACCATGACTAATACACCTGCCAGCGTAGTTTGACTTTCCATTATGTCCTGAAACTACTGGTAGACGATAAAAGGTAGCTAAACATTGGTATGACACTTGGCACGTTAAATTAGAAGAAAAACTCAACAAAACGGAAGATAATATCTGATTCTAGATGAAAGCAATAATCCAAACCTCAAAATCTAAAACTACTTCTTTTGTTAAACGTAATCTAAAATGACATTTTTTATTTGTCTTCATTGCCTAATAAGAGGGGTCGGTGTTGGATGGGTGTAGCAATTTTACTTCTAGATCTTTCTTACAACATCTTATGCTTCACAATCATTTCCTATTTGTCACTTATGTCCTTAGGTCTGGACAGCTAAGGTACCCTTTAAAATCAAGGTTTTTTTTGTGGTCCTTACTTCTTAACAAGCTTAATACTTAGAATTTGCTTGCATAAGTGCATTCAAAGTGAAGAAACACACAATCAGTTGTTTTTGCTTTGCACAATTGCTTGGGATCTGTGTTGCAAGTTATTCTATCTTTCTAACAAGATATGGGTTACTCTAGAATTAGTTTAGAACACCCTTCTAATCAAGTTCCACGATGTAGGAAAGAGGAAAGACACACTAATGTTACTCTCTAGAACTAAGATTGCGATTCTTTGGTGTATTTGATTAAAAAGGAATGTTGGATTTTCAAGGATCAATATACACCAACGAATTTCTTGTGAGATAAGGTGGTCTTTTAAAATCTCTGTGAACTAAGAGCTTTGGGAGCTTCACGGACAGAGTGTTCGTAGATTTGTAGAGGGATCGAGGGGCTTTATAATATTAGCTTTTTTGGGATTTTATTTAATGACTGAGGATATCTTGTCAGTAGCTCATTATGCATTCTTTCTCTCTTAATGATAGTTCTTTTTCCGATAAAAAAAATAGTTATCCATCTTAAGAAGCCAATTCTTCATGTAAATTCCAAGCCTAACAATCATCACGACTGTGTGCAATGCATAGTATGATTCCAATGATTCCTTTAGCCATGATACCATATTCTGTTAGAGTAATAACCTTAAAAGTATGATTCTTTTGGAGTTAATGTAAGGTCTATTTATACCATAAGTCGGTCTACTTTGGCTACTATTTCAATTTACTCCCTAAACTTTTAATTGTATCAATAGCAGTCTATGTAGGTAAAATAAACTCAGTTTTCAGTTCATCTTACAACAGGCTAATTCTCTTTTTTGAAACTACGGTTTCTTTTGTGCTTTGTATCTTGACATGGTATCATATATTGACACGTTATTACACTAGAAACTTCAACAATAACTTAACATTACTTTCACCTAGGTTGATATAATTTAAATTGTACAGAGATTAAATTGATAAAAGTAGACAAAGTCCAGGGACCGATGATCCCCCCCCCCCCCCCCCCCCCCCCAATAAGTCAGTGGAATATATGGAATAAATAAAAAATATGTACAAGTCTACAAGGGGGCATACCCCAAGTCATGGCTAAAGCCTAGAATAAAGAACAAAATTCAGTGACAATGTCCTCAAAGCAACAAAGTACAAGAGCCAAAAGGCTACAGAAACAAAGACAGGAAGAAACCTATGGCTCAAAACCCCATTACCGAAGCAGTGAAGCGTGGCACTGAGCACCTCTAAAGGAAGGAGCTATAAGCAAGCAACTCCTAATCAAACCCATGATCTCCTCGAAAACAGCCTCAACAGGCCTCGACTGAGAACTCTGAATCTCAAGTTTGCACTCATACCAAAGGGCGTACACAGTCGCTGAGTGGCAGAGATAGGCAATGATACTGTCTACCTCATGACCCTTGAGATGCCGAGTAGCCCAGAAACAAAGTCACGCCAAGGGAGTGTACGTCAGTCTACAAATGTGCACGGAGTAGATCAACTCTAAATGAAAGCAGAGAAGGGGCAAGCAAAGAAGAGGTGCACGTGGTCTCATCAGCAAAACCACAAATAACACAGAAGCTCTGAACATCCTAAGCTCGATGCCTCAGTAGTCTATCACGAATCCACAAACGCTCACAAAAGACAAGCCAGTGAAGGAAAGAATGCCTCTGTATATGAAGCGGAAACCAAAGTAAATGATGGGTGGAATCCTCCTATCTCCGACTCCAAATCGTCTCCCAAGTAGACTTGGTTGTAAATTTCCCCAAAGGGTCACCCATCAACCTGACGCAGTCTGTAACACCAGCCCGAGGGTTGAAATCAACCATGTCCCAAATAGGTCGGAGCTCCAAACATCCCTGCGGAAATCTCTACAAGCCACCCTCAATAATATCAGAGACTCTGGAGTCCCAAGTAAGTCCGCTCGAGGTGTGCAAATGGGCAAGGAAGCACTCCGAAGACAACTGCATAGTAACCAATAATCCGTCCAGAGGGTCATATCAAGCCCATCTTCAATAACATCACGAAAGGCAGCAGAACAAAGGTTGTGAATCACAAGGACTTGCCTCCAACACTAAGAGGCTGAGCTCATCACCTAGATAATCCAAAAACTCCTACCTCGAAGACGGTTCAGATGAACCCGACGAGGCCATAACGATGAAGGATTAAAAAGTAGAAACAAGATATGCTTCATAAAGCCTAGTTCCACTCAACAAGATGGCAAATCCCCAAGCCACCCTTCGGTCTTGGGTACCTTGTCGCCCTCCTTCCCCCCCCCCCCCCAAAAAAAAAAGGGGGGGGGCCAGCAAGGTGCCTCCCTGAAGGAAAGCTGCAAGAGTTGACTCGATCTTCCTGATCATCGTCTATGGAAGCATGAAGATCGATGACCAGTTGGCCTGGATAACGAACAGGACCGATCTGATAAACTGCAAGCGACCAACATCGGATAAAAAACAGGAAGTCCAAAGGCGAGTACAAGAGATAATATGGTCCAGTAGTGGCTTGCAGTCAATGTAACACAATCGGGAAGTAATAGGAGGCACACCCAGGTACCTAACAGGACACTACCCTAGACTAAAGCCTAGAACATCAAGAATCTCATGTTGCATCACGAAGTCAACACCGGCAAGGAAATCATGCTCTTAGCTGCATTTAAGTAAAGCCCCGAGAGTGCAGCAAAGCGGTTAAGAACCCCACAAATAACAGTCACAATAGTAAGATCACCTTCGCAGAAGATCATCAGATCATCAGCAAAGCATTGATGAGTGGGCTGGCTACGCCGACAACTCGAATGAAAGCCCTACATAGCAATGACAAATAGGTAGGGAGGACAGCGGGTCCCACTGGTGGACACTATGGCTAAACCTGTCGTGGAGTTCTCCATTTATGGCGATAAAGAATCAAGCAGTACAAAGGCACTCTCAAATCCATCCAATCATAGTCTTAGAGATCCCCATGCACTACAACAACAACAACAACAGTCCCAGTGCCTCACGGGCTCCCGCAATAAGCAGGGTCGAGGGGTGGATGTATGCAGCCTTTCCCCTCCCGAGTGGAAAAGAGGCTGTTTCCGAAGACCCCCAACCAGAAGATCTTGTCGTCCTGGAAGCATGGCATCCTGAAAAGGGCTTAGGTCGTGTTGAAGACAACTCCAAGACACATAATAAGGCAAATAGTACAAGGCCAATACTAGGTGAGTAAACCGAGAAGCAAATAAGCACGCCACAGGGGCTAAATCCGCGCTAAAAACCCTATGCTAGCAGTGATACGCATCAATACTCTAAGCCATTACATCGGCTACCCCTATGCTCGCTCTCCAATGAGCTCTATCCAAGGCCATCTCCTCCCTTAGGTTTAGGTGGGTTAGGTCCTATCGGATCGTCTCCATCCAACTCTTCTTTGGCCTGCCCCTCCCTCTTTCGCACTACATGCCAACTAAAATAAAATCGGAACACACCGTATCAAAAGCTTTGCAGAATTAACCTTCAGAGCACAATGCAACGAAACCTAAAGCTGATAGCCACGCATAAGCTCCTCAGTCAGAAGAATACTGTCAGAGATCCTCCACCCAAGTACAAAAGTCATTTACGCATCATCAATCAACTTTGACAAGACTGTCTTTAGCCTGTTTGCAAAGGTCTTAGTTATGCACTTGTAAATCACATTACAACAGGAGATAAAGCAGAAATCCTCAAAGTGGAGGGATTCTCCACTTTTGGAACCAAACAGATGTGGGTGGTGTCCAAGGCGCCTAGCATGCGCCCTGAGATAAAGAAAGATTGTATTGCTCCGATGACATCACCACCCACAATCTCCTAAGCCCTCCTGAAAGAAAGGGAAGTGTAGCTGTGAGGTCTTGGTGCCTAATAACCCGCACCTTAGTAGCAGATACCGGAGGAATCAACAGGCGGGCCTGATCCTCAGAAATACGAGCCTCAAAGAGATCAGAAACATCCTCGATCAAATGATCACTAGGTTAAGTCAAGAGCTCCTCAAATAAAGCAACCCCAGAGCAAGAAATCACCTGCTCATCATAAGTCCACGGGGCCTACAATCGAAGAAATGAAGTTATTGGCCTCCTCATCCCGAAAAAGTCTCAAGTACTCGCAACAAAGACAACGCTTCTCAAGATGTAGCGTGGGGCTCTCAAGGTCCTCATCCAACGCCCTATGACTCAAAGCCCAGGCGTCTCTAGCCAACTCAAGTTTAGCTCACCCTACAGCGGCTTCTACTTCTAAGTGAGTTGAAACATAGGAGTGCCTCTAATACTGGTCCCCCGTACCCTCTGCACTGTACGGAGGAAATTATAATGATCAGTCCAAAAGTTAAAGAACTTGAAAAGAAGCAACCGGCTGCAACGTTCCCTAAGTCCCTTAACAACGATAGCTCTGTGGTTGGTAACAGCATGGCAAGCCAAAACCTTAGCAGAAGCCACTACGAAGCCATCCCTCACTAACAAGACACCAATCAAGACGCTTGAGGATTGGAGCATACCCATCAGCGCCGTTGGACCATGTAAAGTGTAGTTCGAAAGAAGACAGAGTAGTAAGCTCAGCCTCAGTGATGCAATCCTGAAAGTCATCCATATATCCAAGCCACCGCATCTATCTCAAGGGCCTAATGATGTTGAAATCCCCAAGGAAGATCCAAGGCGCTCCCTGTAGACCAGGGCTTACAACTCTCAGGTATTCCCAAAGCTACCAACGTCGATTTAGCTCGTTAAAGCCATAAATAAAGGTGGCATAGAAACCAACAGCCCTGGCTAAATCAGAGACATAACACATGAGATACTGGTCTCCCTCATGGATCAAAGAAACACGATGGACCATTGGATCCCAAGCAACAATGACACAGCACCAAGCAGTACATATCGATATAGAGACTGCCAACCATCAGCACAACAAGCAATCACAGGCTCAACACATTAGGCTTGGTTTTAGACCTCAAGCAAGGCAATAAGAGTCAACCTATTGGAAGAGATCTGATTGCCAATAGCAAGGATGGAATTGGGGTTATTGAAACCCTTGATATTCAAACAACCGAGGATGTAAATACTAATATATAATCGATTGACAAAAGCATGAATTCATACAATCCATTCCCCGTGGGCATACTAGTTATCATCTGCCTGTCTCTGCCTTTCTATGACTTTGTATGCCCTTTTGTATAAACGGAACCTAGGATTCAACTGTTTTCCTTTATGTCGTTGCTTTATAGCCTTTGGCTCTGGTATTTTGTTGCTTTGAGGACTTGTCTTTGACTTTTGTTCTTTGTTGTAGGCTTCAGCCGTGACTTGTGGTATGCCCCTCGTAGACTTGTACATACTTTTCTTATATTCTATATATCTCACTGACTTACCAAGGAAAAAAAAAAACAAATTAGAGGGATAATGTTGTCCACTAAAACAAATTAGGGGTGTTAATTAGAAGGATAATAGGTGTATCTTACACATTCATTTTCACTCTATTAGGACTTGAGACATCTAAGTGTTTTTACCATTCCTTATTGAACTTTAAACTAGTTGTAGAATCTTTTTTGCTATAAAACTCCCAAGGCTAGCAAGCACACATTTATTGTGCTTTTTCTTTTTTTTTTTCATTATAGAGTCCTTTAAAGTCCATTCTTTGTGTCAGCATTGCAAATCCCACATCTTAGCTAATATCAACAAAGCTAATCTTCTCTTTGTCCATTGTAACCTTTTTTCCCTTCTAATCTTATCTAAAAAAAGTCAAATTGTCTTCTCCGTCTCTTTTTATTCTGTAGAATACACTGTCTCCCTCTCCTCTGCCTTACTCTGTTTTCACTTCAAATCTTTCTCTTTGTCTCTCTTCACAGCTACAGCCATGGGAGGAGCAAATTTTGAAATTTCCTCTCTTCTTGTCCTCTATGTGATGCAGTACAAGAATAACATAAATCATGGGATTCATGAAGATATTTGGACAATAAGAAATTTAAATATATTTGTAATTTTTATATTTTCTAGATATTAAGTTATCTTTTAGTATTTATTATATTAGAAAATTTCCATATTTTGAGATTTTAAATATTTTAGAAAGTTCCCTATTCTAGGAAGTTTTCATATTTTATAGATCGTCTATTAGGCAAGTTTTCATGCTTTTGAGATTTTGGCTAGTTTCAATATTTTAGTTTATTTTGTTTCCTAATCTTTACTCTACGGATGCCTATATAAGCTCATGTATTTGCTTATAAGTGATAAGATAAAATACATAATTGAGTTAAATGTTATTTTTTTTTAAACTCCCTCTCCTCCCTGCTCTTGATTCTCCCTTCTCTTCTCCCTTCCCTCTATGTCTTTTCTTTTTAATTCTGTCTTTCTTTCTCTCTTCCCCTTCCGTCCAATTCTCTCCTCTTCTCCCTTTCTCTATCTTCTCCCTTTCCCTTTCCTTGTCCTACATCACTATGTGGACGCTTCTTTTTCTTCGCAAATTGTGTCCCTCTCCACGACAGCCATGAAGGAGTAAAACTTGAGCTTTTCACACACTCATCCAGGTATGCCTTTAATATAAAGATTTTCCTAGATTTATTTGCTTTGCTCCTATTTTTAATCTTCTATTTTTTTGTGATTATTTCTTAGACGTTTATGAAATTTTATGAGTTATTATAATGTGGGTTGCCATTTGAGGTTTTATGAGTGGTCCGAGATCGCAATATGGGGCGGCTTGAGTAAAAGCAATCCATGTTCCAAATCATGCGACCCAAAACAGGTCAGAGCGGTGGGTAGCAATCCTGGTATGCACCTTTGTACATAGAAGCAACATCTCACATGTGAACAACGTAGGTAAGCCAAATAACTTGAACGGTCTTCAAGGGGATGGTAAGTAGTCATGGCTAATGGCTCGAAATTGGACATAAGTCACATAACTCATATTTTTGATCCATACATTGTCACTGCCCATGGGAACTTGAACCTAAAGGATGTTTAGTTGTTCCAGATTTAAAACAAAGTCTTGTTTCTGCAACTCAATTGGCTAGAGATAATAACTGCTTCTTAGAGTGTACTGATTCTGAATTTCTTGTAAAGGTTAAGGAAACCGGTCAGATCATGGCCAGGGGAAGTAAGCAACACCATATTGTTGAAATGGGACCCACGTTGTTATTTCAAGAAAGCTTACCTCTCCAATTCTGGGTTGAGGTTTTCAGTACTGCACACTGTTGAAATGGGACTCAATTGCTATTTCGAGAAAAGGTACATCTCCATTTGGTTGAGATATTCCTTGTCACAATCTTCAGTATAATAGACTGCCAATGGCAGCCTTGGGTTTCGACATTCCCTTTTCAAAATTGTATTATAAGGACCTTGACTACTCATCCTTTAAGGTCTTTGGCTGCAGGTGTTTCCCATGCCATAGAAAGAAGCATGCTAACAAATTTCTTCCCAAATCCTACACATGCATATTCGTTGTATACAGTTATCTATGTGAGGATTATTGGTGCTATCATTCAAAATCTCGGCAAGTGTACATGTTTAGCCTTGTAATTTCTGATGAATATTGCTTTTTATAGGCTAAAACGGGTTCAATAACATCACAAATATCCAAAGATGTTGCAACCTTTTTTAGTTTATGGATCCTTAAGTGGCACCGTTCCAATGTGTCGGTGACCCCCTATGGACAATCATTCCTTCTCTCTGCAATCGAAATATTGTTCCTATTGAGATTACAGGAAGCAAATTCGCATAAACTAATGTAGGAAAACTAATTAGGCTCGATGCCCACGCATGTGAACTAACAACAGTTGATCCTATCCCAGAAACCACACCGCCCAGCCTACATGAATATTCAGCAGCCACCAGGCAATGTTTAATAGGACCTACTGCTAGCATAAATCTTGAAGGATCCTGATCCACCGTGCTAAGTTCTCTCAGGCCTATAGCCTACACACCGCCAGAAAGTTCCAGTAGCTTGGTATGTTAGAGGGGCACCGATCCTACAAGGGGTGTTCCAGCCCACCCAAGCCCAATAATCTCCATCTGCAACACTTACCTTCAGCCTCCCTTTGATAGAAATATTGATCATATGAGGAATCAATCGAATCCTCGCTTCAGGCCCTCGCAACAAAAGTCAACATTCCATTAGCAGAGCCCACACCCCTACAGTATACACTCCATCCACAACACTTAACTTCAGCCTCCCTTTGATAGAAATATTGATCATATGAGGAATCAGTCGAATCCTCACTTCAGGGCCTCGCAACAAAACTTAACGATCCATTAGCAGAGCCCACAACCCTACAGTATACTCTCTCAACTCCACATTAGCATAATGTTATGATTGAAGAATGACGGTTCTTACTTCTAATCACACTTGATATTCGGTTCCATATGTTGAAAACATGAAATTCGTTGGCTACAATCAAAACCAAACTCAATGTCTAGAGCATCATTGACTAGTAAGCAACTTCAAGGAGTTGATTTTAATGAGACATATAATCCTGAAGCAAAAACTACTATTATCCATATCATTCTCACTATTGCTACAACACTATGGTGGCCCAATTGACTATTAGATGTAAGGAATGCCTTTGTCCTAATATAAGGGAAACTATTTATACAGCACAGCCTCCTAGCTTCCAAGACTCTTGCTGCCCTTACCATGTATGTTGTCTCAAGAAGGCAATCTATGGGCTCAAGCAAGCACACAGAGCTTGATTTGATAGATTTAACTTCTTTCTTCTCAACTTGGATTTCTTTTGCAGCCAGTCAATACATACTTTCTTATTCATCAATCCGCTAAAGGTGTCTCAGTCCTCCTTAATGTAGACGATATAATCATCGCCAACCAGAACAGTGTCTTTTCACATGTCTTCTTGCTTTCTTCGTGTTCAAGTTCAATAAGGACATACTACTTAAGGCCTCCATGCTTAACTCCAAGGTTGTTTCCCCTCCAATGTCACAAAGGTGATCATCTCATCATGTCCGTAGGGCTGCAACCTCTACCAATGCAGGGCATTACAAAAGCCTAGTTGGTGCTCTACAAGACCGAACTTGGCCCATGATGTGAACTTTTTACGCCAATTTATGCATAAGCGGCACGAAATTCACTTCCAAAACAGCGAAACGTATCCTTCGCTACCTCAAGGGCACACTAGAGCATGGCCTTTGATTTCTCCACTATGCATCCTTAAATTTAGCTGGCTATTCGGATGAGGATTAGGCTGGATGAGGACTTACACGACAATCCACTATTGGGTTCTGTTTTTCTTTGGGTGCCAACTAGACTTCAAGGTGTTTCAAAAAAGTAAACCAGCGCTGCCCGGTCAAGCGCAAAAGCCCAATACTGATCTCTTTTCTCTACAATTACGAAAATTAAATGGATCACATACATTTTATGTGACATTGGAATTCCAATTCCATGACCCCTTTTTCTCTGTTGCGGTAATCTTATTACCCTTGACCTCACGATCATTCCCATTCTTAAGGCTCGAACAAACACATTTTGTTAAACTTCCACTATGTCTGGGAAAAAGTGACTCTAGGAGCTCTTATCACACGCTTCATTAGATCTCACCATCAAATAGCGGATGCCTTTATGAAACCATTTATAAAGGAATCTTCGACCGCTTGGTGTCTCGTCTCCTCCTCCACCAAGCTTTTTTTGGGGGGGGGGGGGGGGGGGGGGGGGGGGGTGAGGTGGTGGATAAAGAAATAATGAAGGATCAGCCATAAATCACATAAAAGCAGCACCAGTTACATCATGAAGATATTCCACCAAGACTTGAGGATTAATACTTTCCCCCCTTTGAAGAGGCCCAACAATAATCATGGAGATTTGGTGGCTAGTATTATTCTTACCCTCTAATTATATGCTTGAGATTATGTAAGGTAAAGGTGTATATTACTATAATCTTTTATTTTCAGAACTTCTACTGTAATATAATAAAGCAATGCAGCACACTGTAGCATGGTTGTTTAGTGCCATAATTCTCTAACAAAACTTTTTGTCCAAACACAAGTTACTTCGACATATTCCCTCAAACCCCCAAAAAATCGCTGCTGTAACTTTAGTAATCATAAAGAATGACGATGCTCAGCATTATATGAACCCTATTAAGCTAACGAGAATTTAACGAAAAAGGAATAAATTATAAGGTCAAGTATATATTCAGGGGCGGATCCAGTATGCAAGCACTGGGCATGGGCCCCCAGTGTCCTTAGGCCCAAGTGTAATTAATTTGGGCTTAAACTAAAAAAGTCTAACTAAAATAAAATACTGTACCCTCTATCTAACTGAAGGTCTTGACTCACCCTCCCTCTCTTGTATTTTGATTTCTCATTGATATACTGTACTTTTCCTTTTCTTATTAGTTTAGGGTTTTATTTGCACATTAAACATAAAAGGTCTAAGTTTTGAGGTAAAAATTATGTTTTGGGTTGGAGAGTTGAATTTTTATATGAAAATTAGGAATATTTCGGTACTAATTACTAATTATTTATCACTTAGTATCTCAACATGTCAATATAAAAAATTTGTATCTTGAGTTTTGAATACCACCAAAGTTTTAAATATTAATTAAATTCTAACATAGGGTATCTAAATAATAAAATATTTAAATATCAAGATATTCCATTATATATACTCCAATGTTAGGAATTTAAGTAACGTATGTGCCCCCAGTGACTCTCTTTTCTGGATCTGCCACTGTATATATTAGTACTATAAGGTTAGATTTATTCGTTTTTTAGGCTACAAACTTTGTAAAATAATATTTTGATCTAAAAAGTACATATATTTAATAAAATAGTTCAAACAACAATGTGTAAGGGTGTAGATAGGCCTCTTATCCAACTCTTTATTATTAGCAGTATTGTAATATTGCAATTCGTCTATTGGATGGGGGTAATAGCGAAGGGGCAGCGAATTTACTAAGAAATAACGATAAATTTTACACCCTTTTATATTGTTACTAGGACTATATAAATTATTTTACAAAGTTTATGAACTAAAAAATAATGCACTAAACCTCAGACTACAGACCACTAATATCTAATTATTTACCCTAAATTACACATATATATGGATAGAGAGAGAGAGAGAAGACCGGTGCCATGAAGGCCGTAGCAGGTAGAGTGAGGAAGATGAATGAAGTGACCAGAGATGGACCCACATGGCAGCAGTGCTATTGAAGCCACCCCTTCCAGTGCTTTCTCCATCCTAACTGACATCCAATATTAACAAGAAACAACAATGATGTGCAACACATTCAATACATTTTCGAAAAACAAGGAAAGAAAATCCAAAAAAAGTGAAGCATATCACAACAGTTTAGCAGGAAGCGAGGAATCCAAACTGGGTGAGGACCATGGAGTCACCTGTTTCGAATTCCTACAAAAACAAATATTCACTGTCCTCGGTCGAATGTTTGTGATCCCGTTCTACAGATGTTTATGCGACTTGACCGTTCCTGCTTGGTGAGTGCGTCACTAGGGATGTTCACCGGGTCGGTAATACGAGAGTAGCGCTAAGGGATGACAATAGATTAGGTTTAGATTAGGTTTATCTTTATTTAAATTTAATTCAATAGAGATTTGAAAAAATTTATTTATTACATAAAAACTTAATTTAAATTCAAATCTATCGGGTTAAATAAACATCTGATCCAAATTCATAACTTATTTAAATCCTAGAATTAGTTATGACATTACAATTTAGTATTAATATATATAACAATAATAATGCAATAATAATTCCTTAAAAACCGTTATTCGGACAAACTAATACACTTTTTTTTCCTGTTTTTCATTTAATATTCATATAATACTAATACAATATTAAACCATCGTTCAAAAATCTCTTAGCCACTAATCTTTATACATGGATTTATTTTTAGTACTAGAACAAGTTCCAAATATGTTGGCACAATAAAAAAGTTATTAGAATATGGTTTAGCATGTTAAATCCTCAAAATTTAATAATTCTAAAATTTTTATGATAAACATAATTTATGGTCGGATATGGATCGGGTTTGGGTTTGAGTTTGATGTCATCCAAATCCAACCCGACCCAAAACCCATTTATCAACATCCAAATCCAAATCCATTTAAAATTCATTTTTACATGCAATCCATCATAAATGGATCGTTTTGGATGGATATCCAATGGATTCGGGTGGGATTACCATCCCTAGAGCTGGCAAAACATGACCCCACCCAACCCTAACTTGAAAAATTCTAAATTTATTGGGACCCGAACCCAAAAATGAACCGACCCGAATTTGGTCTGACCTCAACTTGACCCGACCCTTAACCCGAAATGACCCAACCTGAATTAGACCCGACTCAAGTTTGACCCGACTTGTGATGACCTGATACTTGAACCAAATCTGTCCTATAACCCAAAATGACCCAAATAGAAATCCAACTTATCATAGAATCTAATGAATATAATTGTTTTATACTCAAGGGTATCGGGTATAATTCTAGATTACCTAGGGGTAGTCATTGATTATGTTGGAGCATTTTCAAATGAGCCTAAATCAAGCTTATATGACACGAGCTTATCTTGAATATCTTGAGATTTGATTATCTATCACTTAGATATCTTAACATTTCAATACATATGTAAAAAATAAAATACTAATACTTGGATAATAAAACACTAGAACAATTAGGGGACCTTGAATGAATTTTATTCACAAATGAAGATCTAAATTTATAATACAACCAAGGGAAAACAAAAAGACTAAAAACACGAACCCTAGGCTAATAGAGTTATTACATGAACAACTCAAACAAAACTCCTCTTATTTTTCCTCTTCTTCATAATGGACGGTTGAGGGAGGAGGAAATGCACCATTGAAGTGCCACTTGAATGCTTAGTCAAGACTACTAAATTCCTACAATTACTAGTAAAGAAATAAAATAAAAACACAAAATACAAAAGTACAAAGTAAAAACAAGAAAATTCTAGAATTATTTTCAACACTAACCCTAAAGTTAAAGCACATAGATTTACAATGTCCAACTTGTGAAGGAGAAAAGAAAAAGAAGGACAACCAAGAGCCTTAGTGAAAATGTCAGTCATTTGACCCGACGAGCGAACAAATGAAGTAACAATTTCCTTAGCCATCAACTTCTCTCGAACAAAATGGCAATCGATCTATATATGCTTAGTCCTCTTATGAAACACTAGACTTTAAGCTATATGCAAGGCTGTTTGATTGTCACAAAACAAAATAGCAGGTTTAGTAACAAAAATCGAAAGATCACATAATAAACGCCGCAACCATACTAATTCACTCGTCATAGTAGCCATTGCACGATACTCTGCTTCAACGTAAGCACAAGATACAACATATTGTTTCTTGGAAAGCTATGCAATAGAGGCATTTCCTAGAAACACAATAACACCCATTGTTGAACGTCTAGTATCTGGACACCCTGCTTAGTCAACATCAAAATAAGCACAAAGATTAAAATCACAATCATGCGATAGAAATATTCCTTGACCTGGAGTTCCCTTTATATAACATAGAACCCAATAGGCGGCTTCTAAATAAGGAATACTCAGATCATGCATAAACTCACTTAGAACACAAACAACATAACAAATATCGAGACGAGTAATAGCTAGGTATACCAGTCTCCCTATTAACTGATGATATTGACCAGGATCTTTCACAATCCACCTTCTCGGTTGGCTAAGTGATGATTCTGAACTATAAGTGTAGACATAGGTTTTGCCTCTAACAACCTAGTCTCACCCAAAATATCTAGAGCATAATGACTCAAAACTAACCCTTTTGGTGAACAGGCTACTTCAATCCCAAGGAAATATTTAACGAGCCCTAAATTCTTAGTGTCAAATTATTTATCAAGAAACGATATTACATACTCTATTTGTTCTAAATTATTGCCCGTTATGATGACATAATCCACATTGTTTACACCCTAATTTCAAAGGGTTGGGAAAATGCCATTTTGGCAAAGTGCCACGTACTTAACATGTGAGGCTTTCCTTGAGGTGAATTAAGCCTTTAAGTGCTAAGATAATGGTGTCTCGAGCCCAGCATTCTAACAGAATTATTACCCTTGATAGGGGTATAACCACTCGAGGCTCGAGACGGTGAACGGGTGAAGTGATCTCGAGCTCGAGAGACTATCAGGAAGGCTACAAGGCAGGTGGTTTCCAGGCTCGAGGCAGTTACTTGGAGCGCAATTTCAGTTACTTAGGCGTTAAGCTTAAATCAAGAAAACATGGGGTTTCTAAAAGGGACTTTCGCTAAGATTACAGACTTGGGCACCAAGGATTTTCCTCTAATACTGAATTCAGGACACTTTCATCGAAGATTGGCGCGCAAAGAAGAAGCTTAATGTCCAGATGGGGGTAAAGTTGCAGCAGAAATAGGAGTAGCCGTTATTTTCAGTTATTTATAAATAAAGAACTCTGCATAAGTTCAAAGTAGTACACACACTCATTACAAACTTCTTCAAGTTTTCTTGTATAGCACACGTGTGCTTTTTCCTTAGGAGTAGCATAATGTAGATCTCTATTGTACTTACTTTCATAGTAATACAATGCTCAGGCTTCAGGTATGAATTTTTAGTTTTAATCTATTCCCACAAATCGACAAGTTGATATTTGAGGCTTTAGTTTACGGCTTTGATGACCAAGGTTTGTCCCTTGATTGCGTTGGTCTTAACACTATTGTCACTGCTTAATAAGTTAGGTGAACTTATGTTCATGCCATTGATTAGGGCTTTGACGGCCAAAGCTCGTCCCATGATTGCGTCGGTCCTAATCTGTTGACTTGAATACAGTTTGCTCCGTCTTAATCTTGTTAGACCTGAACTCATTCGAGTTATTATAAGTCAAGGGTGCCAGGTATAAAGACGTAATTAACTCGGGCTTGTAAGTGGATTGCTTAGCTCGTGGGTTTGTCTCCATCCCAATTCCTAACTTTTAAGTGTATAAGGAAAGGTGTCTGTGGGCCCTGCTCCGTCACTGTAACTGCCACTTGAATTAGGTTCATATCCTTTAATTTTCTATCATAAAAATACATTAAAAAATCTACAAAAATATTTAACAAAGTCTTTTTAGTTAAAGGGTAAGCAGAACTCACAGTATAATTGAAGTCAGATACACCAACATATCACAACCTTTTCTTCGAAAATGGTGAGTGGTTGAGGTCAAAGACGTGCGGTTTGTAATTAGGCTCACTCCCTAGTCGCGGTGATTCCCTTTTGCACGTTTGTTTTGTTTTTACATTTACGGTGACCACACACACGGAACTTGAAACAAAATAGAGCAAACACGCCTTTCGAAGACCAAAGTGGGAGGCTTGAAACGAGACTTCATTGTCTTGAGCCCATCATGGATAACAAAAATGTAATTGCCGACCATTCGCCAATGGTTAGGACCAGGAGGTCTAGTGCCCTTGAGCATAAGGAACCAGAAGGATTGGCCTTGGTTGGATCCCCACTTGAGTGTCCTCTTGAACAAAGTCCCATATCTCGAAGGGATGAACCAAGTTAAAGCCACAGCAGCAAAAGTGGTGGTGATGATAACATCCCAGAAGATGAACGTATTGGGCAGTTTCATGACTATGCTCAGACGTCGTTTAGAGATTGTGGACCAAAGAGTCCAACAAACAATAAGAGAAGCCTTCGAGAGACAACATGCTGAAACAAAGCGCAATCTAGTGGCTTAGCGTGAAAACTCTTCCACCATGAAAGCTGTAATTAACGACGTTGGAACTTCTATGAATGAAAGGCTTGATAAAGAAACTAATGGAGTCGTAGTTGCAATGAACTCAACCTTGTCTTCTACTGCTACCCTTATTGCTAAGGACATGGCTAGACAGATGGTGGTTGAAGTTGAATCGATCTTGGTTAGACAGTGAGACTCGTAATGGCTTGGTCCAAGCAGTTAGGGAGGATGTCAGGCATTTTAGGCCTGTACCTCTTCCACCAGTACTAGCTGGATATCCTCGCATGATGCCCTTAAGCTCGCGGTTACTAGCTGCTCAGGTTGACTATAATGTCCTTAAGAGAACGGAAAACCCAACTGTGGCCAACCCAAGTGTTACACACATAGACTCTAGCCATAGAAACGACAATGTGCCCCTTGGAGCTGTTGGGCCTTTGAATCAGAGTTTTTCTATGACCATGAGGGACCTCAATGCTAATGCGCCGGTGTTACCTATCCTTGAGACAGGGGAGCATAACCGTTCGTACCCCCCTCGGGTCGTAGAGGTTGCCCGAGGCCCACTCAAGGCCTTGAAGTAGGAATGCAATGCCATGTCCCTACATTCGAGAACCAAACTTTTCATCCTAGACCTCTTCATACTTATAATATTTGGGGGAAAAATAACAACCCACTTCCTCAATATCAAGACTTAGGATTAATCAGGCAAGGATGAACCACCAGCCTGCAAACATTGGTGTGCTTCCTGGCATGCCATGTAACCCAGGTCTTGTTGGGACATACTTCATGGCTAATCAAGTGCATGGCCATTATGATACCTAGGGTTTGCGAGGCAACAACCATTCCCACACCCGATTGTGGCAAGTGCTTAGGGGTGTCCTGCAGACCCCCCTCGAGATCCTCAACCACTTAGAAGGCAGTGGAAGGCGTATAATCATGTGCCTAACTTACCCTTCTAGGACCAATTGGTCACCCTCATTTAGCAAATGTATGGGCCGGGTCTTTTAAGGATCAACAAACCCTTGTATAGTAAACCTTAACCTGACTACATAAACAGGGATTACCCTTTTCCTTTAGGATACAAGATCCTTGAGGTTACCCTTTTTTTAGGGGAAGGGACTGTTTTTTCCCTTGAGCACTTGGCAAGATATAATTGCCAATGTAGAGAAGCAATAGACAATCTATATCTCAAATTAGGCTGTTACCTAGCTCATTAACTGGGATCGCTTTCTAGTAGTACATAGACTTGGCTCGAATGAGACAGAAGCCAGGCGAGTCGGTGGAAGACTGTATTAACCAGTTCAAGAAAGCCAGGTTAAAATGCACTGTAACCCTTCCTAAACTTGAGTATGCTAAGCTAGACCAAAACGGCTTGGATATTGAATTCAAGAAGAAATTTGAAGGTCCTAACTTTATGACGCTTCTTCAGCTGGCAGAAAGTGCTATTAGATACGAGGTTGTCTTAAAAGAAGAAAGCCTTAAGAAAAATAGCATGTAAGGGACTTACGTGCACGACTTAATAGAAGAGGAAGAAGATCCTACGTACGAGATTGACATTCCTGAATACGTCAAAGGACCTTCTATGGTTTGTAATCCTTTGATCAAGAAGGATATTAAGGCCAGGAAGTCTTATCAGTCCCAAGACTTGAGAAAATATTTGTTTGACCTTTCTAGAGCCGATGTAATATTCGATTGGCTTGAGGAAAATGACAAACTCAAGATTAGGGGTAAACACAGAAAACTTGATCCCAACTCTAAAATGGGAAAGGTGTACTATAAGTGGCACAATTCATTGACTCATTCAACGAAGAACTACGTGATATTTAGAAACGTGGTTCAGGATGCCATAGAAGCAAGGGAATAGATTTCTGGTGAGAAAGGCAGATGGGCGTCGATAAAGACCTCTTCCCTAGTCCTGCCTAGGTCAATGTAGTAAAGGTAGTAAAGCCTTATCATCCCCATACCAGCCAAACTAATGGCAGATCTCTATGCAAGATGAATGTAGACAAAGATGGCATGGTTGTGGCCAATGCTTTGTTGGACAAGCTGCTCGAATTAGGAACACTAAGTTTCCCCTGAACCACGTTGAGATTGCCAGAAGATTGTTGTAAATGGCACATCACAAACACTCTACACGCGATTGTGAAGCGTTCAGAAGGTTCATAATGAAGCAATTAGAGGAAGGTACCGTCCTCCTCTTTAAGGAAGAAGAGTTAGCCATTGCAATTTTCACATATGTCCATTTGCAGACAGTCTTCACTTCTAAGCAATAGGCATCAAGGAAACTCCTACCCTCACCCATGATCTTTGTGGGCGGTTGTGGTCATAAGCTGGCATCGAGATGAAGAAGATGAACCTTTTTCCAAAGAAAAAGCTAGGTCCTTCAATAAAGACATCATCGTCAGGGCTTTCTCGAGGTTCTCTATCGAAGACTCAAATCATCATGAGGACAAGGCATCCTAAGAAGAATCTAAAGCATACCTTATTGGACGTGGACACAACAATCTGGCACCACAGCAGTCAGGATATCAACCTTTTGGTGTTAGGTTTGGCAATGTTTGGAGGAGGAATCACCTCGATCAAGAGGCAGTTAATCCTTCCAACCTTACTCGAGCCAAGAAAAAAAGGTAGCTGCCCAAAAAGGCAGCTCAACGAAGGATTGCGCTTGATTCCTACTTTGCCAGGCTCTCTCAAGAAGAGGCCAAGGTCCAAAAGGGCAAGCAAACCAAGCATAAGGATCTTAATGATCCAATGGCTGATTCCAAACCTTTTGATACAGGAAAAGGGCTAGCTAGCAAGAAGCTTCTAGAGATGGGCTAGTTCCTCATCATCTGAAGAGCGAGAATCTTGGTGGGATCTACTTGCCAAGGACCCCCTAGTGCTGAAATCTGCTGAGGACTAGGAGGAGTACTCCCCTTTCAGCATTAACTTAGTGGAACCTCTAGACCGTGTCAACCCAACATGGTCTGACAACAAGAATGATTTCCACGAAGAAGATTTCCCCTAGCCTATGGAGGAATCTCGAACCCCAAAGGTTGATCTCAATGACCAACCTGAAGAACAGGACATGTTAACCAATGGTAGTCCTCAACAACAGAATCGAGATACATCCATGGTTGACAACCTTGAAAAGGAAGCAGACCAAGGGATCCAGATATAATTGAGATGCTCCTTGAAAAGGTTGATGTCAGAATTGTCTTACTCCTTCCCTTGGAGTTCATGGTAGCTGATGCTCAAGAAGGTCTTGAGGGTGATGTGATAGCATCAGATGAGGAGCCTCAAGTGGAGCTTGTGGTTGAAGCAGCAGCCACTAAAGGTACACTCAACCCTTTGTCTCTTAAGGTTAATGCTATAACATCCAAATTGCCTGATGATTCACTTGACATAATGAAGATGATGTTTGATGGGCCCAATACCGCCAATGAACACATCAAGCCCCTGTACATCAAGGCCAAATTTGATGGCATTTCGGTGAACTTGATCTTGGTAAATAATCGTGCAGCCATCAACATGTTACTTTCATATATGTTGGGGATCTTTGGTAAGTCTAGAGAAGACTTAATCACTTTAGATGTGGCAATCTGTGGCTTTCCTGGAGCTAATATCAAATCTGAAGGAGTCATTCCGATTGACTTAACTATTGGCGACTTAACCAAGCTGACAAGCTTCTTTGTGCTGGAAACTACCTTGAGCTACAATGCTTAGCTCGGCAAGGATTGGCTACATGCCAATTATTGTATTCCATCTTAACTTTACCAGTTGCTGATCGTCTGGAACCATGACAAGTATGAGGTTGTTATGGCAGATAACAGGCCATTCTTGGCTTGCTCCAACTACGTTGAGGCAAAATTCTACAAAGATGGCATGGGACCTCTAAACATCAAAATCTGCCACCAGCAGGAAAAGATAGCCATCCTTGACAGCCCACTGACTGAAGCTAAGGTTAGTCAAGAGGATGTCGAGTCTGAAGACTTGGACTTCTGGGGATATATGAGGGCCCTTCTTGACGAAGGAGGTTTCCAAAGCACTCAAGAACCCCAATGTAGAGGCTCCAAGACCTCCTAATAATGGCTCAAGAGGCCATTTCCTCAGCATTAGCAAGGCTTGTGGCCTGTCGCACTGAGGATCAGCTTTGGACTGAACAACCATTCAATGATCCAAGTCCATACAGCATAAGAAAAAGAGTTGGAGTTCTCCGATTTAAGAGTAGCACCAGCCAAAACGGAGGATCTAAGGGCTGAAGTCTAAGACCCCCTCCTTGAAGTTAATTTGTGTTCAATAGAAGACCCAAGACCTACTTATCTAAGCCTCTGCTTTTTAAGGAGCAGAGAGAGCAATATCTAACTTTACTTCGAGAATTGAAGGACTGCTTCGTTTGGGACCATCATGAAATGCCTGGCCTAGACATAAAAGTGGTTGAGCATAGGCTTCCTATTTACCTAGGCTCGAGGTTCATCATTCAGGCCCAAAGAATGGGTCCCTAAGAAGTCATTGATTTGGTCAACGGAGAGATTGAGGGACTCTAAAAAGCCAAATTCTTCAGAACTGCCAAGTATGTTAAGTAGCTGGCAAATATTATCCCTGTCATTAAAAAGAATGGCAAAACCAAGGTCTGTATTGATTTTAGAGATCTAAATACAGTCACCCCAAAGGACGAATATCCAATGCCTATTGTTGATGTGCTCATTGACTCAGCCTCGAGACATGAGGTTTTGTCTTTTATAGATGGCTACTGTTGGTTCTACCAAGTTATGATTGCTTCGAAGGATACCCACGAAACAACATTCAAGTGTCTTGGGTCAATAGGGAAGTTTTAATGGGTGGCTATGCCCTTTGGTTTGAAGAACACTGGAGCCACCTACCAAAGTGCCATAAACATGATTTTTCATGACCTCATTGGCAAGACCACGGAAGTCTATATAGATGACATCGTTGTCAAATCAAAATCCCAAGTCAAACACTTGGAGGACGTTAGGGGTGCATTCCTTAGAATGAGGGCCCATGACCTCAAGATGCATCCATTAAACTGTGCTTTTTGGGTAAGAGCATCGAGGTGGATATTAATAAGACTGAGGCCATCTGACAGGCCAAACTTCCTTCGAACAAAAAGAAGCTTCAATGCTTCCTTGGGCAAGTTAACTTCTTAAGACGTTTTATCTCGAATATTGAAGGGAAAACAAAAGTCTTGTCTCCACTGTTAAGACTCAAGTTTGAAAAGGACTTCAAGTGGGAGGAGCCACATCAAGCAACATTCGAGGCTATTAAGGAGTACTTGATTAGGCCGCCAGTACTTATTCCGCAAAAGCAGGGCAAGCCTTTGAAGATCTATGTCTCTGCTTCTAAGGAATCTATTGGTTGTTTGCTAGTACAAGACAATGAGCGAGATTTTGAACAGGTTATGTTCTACCATAGCCTTGCCTAAATGAATGTGAATTAAAGTATTCCTCAATTGAAAATTGTGTTTGTCGTTGTTTTATGCATCAACAAAACTAAGACATTATTTTTTAGCATTTACTATATATGTGGTTGCCCAGAAAAATGTCCTTAAGTACATACTAGATAGACCATTTCTAAGAGGGGGAGTGAATAAATAGAGCTTGGCTCTACTTCAGTTTGAGTTGGTTTATGTCTCACAAAAATCAGTAAAGGAACAAGCTTTAGTAGAATTTTTAGCTGACCACCCAAACATCTATATTGGCTTAAACGAATAGGTAGAATAGCTTATAGTGGTACAATCGGCTCCTTGGAAACTGTTCTTTGATAGTTTAAGGATAAATTTAAGTGCTGGAGTTGGAATTGTGATAGAATCCATTGACGGGATCATCACTAAATTGGCTATCACTTTGGTGGGTAAATGTTCCAACAACATGGCAGAGTATGATAATTGGCCTTCAAACTCTTCTAGAAATGCAAGTCCTCAATGTTATCATCAAGGGGGATTCGTAGTTGGTAATTTGCCAAGTAAAAGGGGAATTTCAATGTTTGAGTGATACCTCGAATCTATACCTATTAGTAGTGCAAAAGCTATTGAGCAAATTCGATGGTGTGCAGTTTAAACATATTCCCAGGGAACAGAACAAGGCTGCCAATGACTTGGCTCAGTCGGCATATGGGTATAAATTGCCTAGAACTTGGTGTGAAGAAACCATGGTCATTAAGACTAAGGTTTTGGATCATGACATCGAGCACATTGAGTCCATTGTACAAGTGCTTCAGTCTCCTTCAGGCCATGGCCACTCATATAACGCAATCCTGTGCCCTTGTAAGTGAAGACATGCTAAGTAGACACTTGGAGTACTATGAAGTGAATCAAACTGTCCTAAGTCAATGATAGTATTGGAGGAAGCCTTTGGTGGATTATTTCAAGAACCCTCAAGATCACATTAAGGATCGAAAGATGAAAAATGAGAGCTCACAGATTCCATATGGATGGTGAGTCTAGCGAGTTATATAAAAGGGATGGTAGCGGAGTGCTTCTCAAGTGCCTTGACTTAAATGAAGCAATGCTAGTAATGGTAGGAGCCCATGAGGGTATCTGTGGATCCCATCTAGCTGGCAACAAAATGCATTGGATCATCAAGCGTTATAGCTACTACTGGCCATCAATGATGGATGATTGCATAAAGTATGTCAAGGGATATAAAGCATGCCAAAGGCATGGTCATGTGCCAAGAGTCTCTGCTGCTGAGATGCATGCTATTGTAAAACCATGGCCGTTTAGGGGTTGGGCAATGGACATCATAGGGGAGATTAACCCTCCTTCCAGTAAACAACACTCTTATATTTTGGTGGCTACTAACTACTTTACAAAGTGGGTGGAAGCCAAACCATATAGAAATATCAATCAGTAGGACGTGATTGACTTTATCAAAGAGTATATCCTATGTAGGTTTGGTATCCTATAGACCATTCCAATGGACCAAGTAGAGTGTTTAAAGGAGCTGAGGTTAAGGAGTTTATCAAGAGTTTCAACATCGAATTCTTGAACTAAACACCTTATTATGCTTAGGCTAATGGCTAAGCAAAATCAACCAACAAGATTTTGAAAGCCAACATTAAAAAGATAATTGAAGATAATCACAAGCAGTGGCATGAATTGACGCTAGGTGCCCTTTGGCCTTATAGAACATCTAAACGAGATGCAACTAGGACAAATCCCTTCCATTTGACGCATGGCCATGATGTTGTACTCCCGATGGAAGTAACAGTTCAGTCTATTAAGCTAGCTCGTCAAGGGAGGTTTTTTGAACTTGAATATGAGATAGTCCATGACGGACGAGCTTACTAATTTAGACCAAGTGAGGCTTGATGCTCTTCATAAGTTGGAAACTCAAAAGAAGAGGGTTGCCAAAGTCTACAAGAGAGAGGTCAAACCCAGGTCTTTTGACTTAGGAGATCTCATCAGGAAAGTGGTTTTACTCATTGGGCAGAAGGATCGAGTCTTTGGGAAATGGTCCCCAAACTAGAAGGGCCTATTTTAAGTCATAGAAGTATTTGAAGGTAATGCCTATTTGCTACAAGACCTAGATGGAAGGACTCACCCAAAGGCTATCAATCGTAGGTTCTTAAAAAAATATGTGCCATTAATATGAGATTCTAACAAGGAAGTCCTTAAGTATAGATTTCCAGAGCTATGGATTTAATTTCAATGCCAATGTCTTGAGGATCAGCCTCATGATCCTTAAATTAAGACAAAAATAAAGAAAAGAACTACCAATCTAAGAGACATATTGAACAAAATGTGTATTTCATTAGCTGTGGAAAGAGGTCATGGCTTACATACAAAAGAAAAATTACAAGTGAGTAAGTTGTACAGCCAAAATCTCTTTACAAGGACTAAAATTATCAAAAGAGTTGAGTCCTACTCCTCACTAAGAATTCCTCTATTGAAAATAGTTAGTTGGCTGTGTCATTCAGTTCACGATCAAGTGAAAGGGCTTCTTCTTGAAGGGCTTGTTCCTCTGAGCCTCCATTTTGGCCTCTTCGAGTCCTCCAACCACCGAATCTTGAGAGGTATGTTGTTGTCTCAATGAGAGCATCTCTTCTTTAAGGTGACTTAACCTCTCCTCTAAATGATGGATCTCATCTTCTAGACTTCTGATCCCTTGAGCTTGATGGTCCTTAACCCTTCTTGCTACTTGGAGCTCTTCAAATAATAATTGTAGGCCACCTAGGCTAGTTGAACGCCCAAGGTTTCTAATCGCATCTTAGCAATGCCATTTCATCTAAAGAAGGACTGGGACATCTTGGTTCACCTTCGAGAATACCTCCTCAAGGACTTTGAGTTCCTTGGCAATAAAGGGAGCCACCTTTGGATCTTCTTTTAGGGATCTTGTCAAGGAAATAGCCTCTTGAAAGGTGGCCCCCTCAGTCAGGGTTAAAATAGGGAGATGTGTGATTTCTTTCAGTAGTTGGAGTTTGGGAGATTCTTGGTCCAGTTGTTGGAAAGCCAATCTACCACTTTGCTCTAAACTTCTCTAAAGGAGAAGACATTCCCCCTATCCTTGGGGAAGGAATGGATCTAGGAGGGGTGACCTACAAAAGGTCAATGATAAAAGAGTTAGACAAGATTTTGACTTTGGAGGACAACCAAGGTCAAAAGAAATGCCTTTACCTCTATGGCCTCGTTTTGAGGTGAAGAAGGGGCCTCTACTGGCATCACGGCCATGGGAGCTTCTGGTGATACATCTGCCATTGAAGTTTCAATAGGTGTCTCAACCATTGGAACTATTGCTGGCTCTTCAGCCGCTGACACACCTTCCTCGAGAGGAGCTTCTTGAGAATAGGGCTTGCAAGTTAAAACCAAATATGGTTTGAAACATCAAGAATTGGAAAACCAGAGAGGCCTTTACATTCAGAAATCTCTTTAGTAGAGATTGGGCCTCCTAAGAGTAGAAAGGGAGCTTGCATAAGGCCCTGGCTTAAGATAGCTGGGAATGAAACACCTTCAGGGGGTGACTTGCGATTGGCTCCATAACTAAGACATCCATATCACCTTCTTCTTCAGTACCCGAGCTGAATGATTCAGTATCCTCATGGGGCTCTAGTGCAGTCTCTTGAGATGGAGAATTTGGTATCTCCACAAAATATGGATTTGGCTCTTCCTATGGTTGTAAAAGACCCTAGTAGAAGCTTCTTTGACAAAGATGAACGACAACACCAATTAATAAAGGCTAATACCTTTGATACAGGGAGCCTGGCTCTTATTTTTCTCACTAATTGTGAGATGGGTATCTCTTCTTCTTCTTTTTCTGTGGTAGCAGGGAGTGTAAGGAATTTAATTTTTAAGATATAAGTATTCCCCATGCAAATTACCTACAAGTGGTTGTTCAAATTTTAGTTGAAATTTCTAGCCAAATTGTTCACTCATTTTATTAGTTTCAAACCTCTCCATACTTGAATAAATAAGCGTTTAACTTTAAACAAATGGAAGCTTTCTTGTTAACAAAGTAGCCACCAAGCAAGACCAAGGAAATTGCTTTTTTTTTTTTTTAACCAAGAAAACTCTTCTTTTAACTTGGAAAATCAAGCCCCTAACTTGGACTTGGACAATCAATCCTTGTTCCACTTCTTTAAGCACCCTAAAGACCTAAAACGCCCTTCCATAAATACCCCTTATCATCCCCTCTCTTAAATCATCAAAAAATAAAACTAAGAACAAGAATTGAGGGAGAAGAGATAGCCAAAGTTTGGGCTTGGGATTGAGGAAAGCTTTGTTTCTTCTAGAAAGTAACTTATTCGTTAACTCTTCCGCTCTTTTTGTGAAAGCTTCTAAGTGTTTGTTATATTAATAGCTTCTTAAATTCTCAAAATATTTGTTTTGTACACCACATGTTTACCCTCAATGTGTTTGGAGTTAAAATGAGATGAAACATATTTGACTAAGTTTGTGGAATATAGAATTTAACATTGACTATGTTATATTGCTTTGATTTATGATATTTCGGAAAAATGATTTGAATCATGTTATGTGATGTGCAAATATGCATATATATTTTTTATGCTTTGTTTTGTGGGTTGTGCGCTACGATGATGGGGAAAGACATCTTTGAGCTCTCGATGAAGGGATTATACCATCTTTGTTAGTAGTGCATTATTTAGAATGTTCCTCTGAACGTGTAGTTGGCCAGGGACCCAATTATGATAGCCAATTCTGAGCCCATTTGCTAGGGTTATATGCAGCCACAACCAAGAGGCTTAAAGGCCAAGAGTTTAGTTGATGCGATCTTAAGTTTTTTGGGATTAATTTTTAGTAACAACTTCAGCTATGTTTTGATATGTTTCATGCCTCTTAACTAATGCTTGATCCTGATTTGTTGATGAATTTGTTACTTGCTGAGTTTTATGCTCACCCTATTATTTAACAATTTCAAATAAGGCATAGTAAGCTAAATGGAGAAATTCAAGGGACTTACTTTCTACATGTTTGAAGTGGTTACAACCTTAGAAGACTTTCTATTTCGTTTTATGAGTTAGTAGTTCAGTTATATAGGATTATGTTTACTTCTTGGAAGTCTTAGTCATTTGTTTTGAGATTTGAACTCCAAGGCATTGTATCCTATGTTATCATTTTTATTATAAAGCATATTTAGAATAATATTCTTAGTATTTCACCTACGATGACCATTGGTTCCCTTGTTGGCTTATAAGTCATTGGTCCATTATTTTCTATGTTTGGGATCGTGACAGAGATAGTATCAGAGCAGGACTCTAGCCTAGTGGGTTTTGGGAACTTTACTTAGTTTTCATCATCGTTAGAATTTAGTTCAAAACATCTTTGGATATATATCTTCTTCTAGTACTAAAGTTTTGTCTGTTAGGATGTCCAATCGTCCATCCAACCTTTCAGACAATAGTGAGGATGTACCCATCCTTCAATATGCCTAGAGAAAATGGACTAATCAAGCTGGGGCAAATAATAGTGGGAACCTCGATACTTCCTTACCTGAAATTTACTCCAAAATTTTATTCAGCAATTATCCAAGCAAATCAATATGCATGTTAACAGAGAGACCTCTAGTGATACGATGCAAGATGAAGGCGCTTCCAAAGGTCATAAAGCTATTTAGATGTTCAAAAGCATGAATCCACCATCCTTTGCTGGTGATGGAGATCCTCGACAAGCCCTTGACTGACTGAATGAGACAGGGGAGTACTTTAAAATATTAGAGTGTACTGACTCGCAAAAGGTTAAATTTAGTTCCTTTATGCTGCAAGATCAGGCTAAGGATTGGTGGAAATAACCAAACCACAACTTCGTGAAACAATGACATGGAAGAATTTTAAGGAACTCTATAATGTTGTGTTCTTCCCAAAAGTGCTAAGAAAGCGAAAGGCGGCTAAATTCATAGATTTAAAGCAAGGACACAACATGTCTTTAAATGATTATCTAAGGTGCTTCACCAAACTATCTCCTTTTGCTGCCCATGTGATTCCGAATGACTACGCTAAAGCTAGAAAGTTCGAAAGAGGACTGAGGTGTGGTATCAAGCTTCATGTCGTACCTCTTTGACATAAGACCTATAGGGATGTGGTCGATACTACTTACATAGTCAAGAGGGAACTCAAAGAGAACCAACAAGCCAAAGACTTAAAAAGGAAGGATCGAGTCAACACAACATCGCAAGGGGACACAGACTTTAGGAAAAAGCAAAATGTACCGGCCTCCAACAACAAGAATTCTTCTGGGAACCGTAAATACCATGTATGCAGTGGGTTCCATTCTGAAAATGAGTGCTATAGAAAGACAAGGGCTTGCTTTAAGTGTGGTGGCATGAAACATTGGATTGCAAATTGTCCGGATATGACAAATGGCACTAAGAGCAACCACAACAAGCAAAGCATGCAGAAATCTAAAGTAAAGAAGTCTCAAGCTCAAGGTAGAGTCCTTGCTCTAAATCAACAAAATGTGCAAGGCTCTAACTCTGTGGTCACAGTTACTTTATGTCTATCCTTGCTCTATGCTCATGCATTGTTTGATTCTAGTTCAACACATTCCTTTGTGTCTCCTTCACTTGCTCAAAAAACTTGGCATAAATCCTGCACATTTAGATGTCCAAATGTGTGTGGAAACTCCAACTGGAAATTCTATGATCACTAGATCTGTATGTAGAGAGTGTGAAATTCGAATTGAGGATAGGATTCTCCCTGCCAATCTAATAATCCTAGACATTCATGATTTTGACATTATTATCGGCATGGATTGGCTTGTGACATATTATGTGATTGTTGATTGTTTAGCAAAGAAGGTGAGATTTTGCATACCAGACCAAATTGAGTTTGTGTTCCAAGGAAGTAGCCATCATAACCCTCCACCCACAATATTTGCTTTATAAGCTAGTAGACATAAAAGGAAAGGGTGTAAAGGATATATGTGTTTTGTCAGAGAAGTCAACAAAGAGAGTCCTAAGTTAGAAGACATTGTTATTGTTAAAGATTTTCCAAATGTATTTTTAGAAGACATTCTTGGTTTGCTTCCATATAGAGAGATAAACTTCTCTATTGACATTGGGCCAGGAACTGTACCTATCGAATGGCTCGTGCTAAACTAAAGGAATAGAAGACACACTTACAAGAATTGTTGGACAAAGGATTCATTCATCCAAGTGTATCTCTGTGGGGTGCAACTGTTTTATTTGTGAAAAAGAAAGATGGAATTATGAGGTTTTGTATAGATTACCGAGAATTGAACAAAGTAACGGTAAAGAATAAGTACCCTCTCCCACGAATTGATGATTTATTTGACCAGTTGCAAGGCTTTAAGGTCCTTTCCAAAATCGATCTTCGATCAGAGTAGCATAAACTATTGGGTATTTTAAAAATGTTTTCTATGGGTATGGGTGGGTCTTGGATACAAAACTATTGGGTCTTAATGGGTTGGCTCCAAACCCAACCTAACTCACCCATTGAACACATATGCTAATATCATGGTTATCAAAATCACGATCCCACTTTGCCCAACTGACCCGGATCGTGTAAAAAATCGTAAAAAGGTAGGATTGCAGAAAAATGATGTAGGATCGGTAGGATCGAGTAGAATCGGTCCCGATCTTACCGAGTCAAATAACATCAAAATTATAAAAATTTAAAATAATTAAGATCCCCCCACCGTTTTCTCTCTCCTCACTCACGCAACCCCCCCCCCCCCCCCCCCCCCCCCCCCCAAACCTCTGCACACCCCCTTCCCCTTAACCCTAACCCCACCAGACACCATGCCACGCCCTGCCACCCCACCGATCGACTGTCGCCAGCCACTAGCCAAAACATAACACAACCATAGCTTATTTTCTTTTTGGCTAAAAATTCCTAATTTTTCTTATTCTTCTAGTATATGTATATTATTGAGTTACTTAGGTAATTATTTTGATTTACATTTTGTTTATTTTAAGCTTGGTTTTGTTTTGCTTTGTTTAATTTCTAATTTTTTCAAAAAAGTTTTGCTTTGTTTATCTAAGTATACCCATTTGAATTTTTGTGGTTAATTATTGATTACTTGATTGTAGTCAATTTTATGAATTTTATTGTATTTCTTCAACTTTATAATACAATATATTGTTCCCTAGTTTTAATGTTAACTTGATTGTTGATTCATATGTATTGAACTAAAAATTTGTTTAACTTACTAATATCATATTCACTAATTATGGGTGCCTCCTCTTTTTAATTTTAGTCTTTAAGTTGTACTTGTTTTATTCACATATATTTAACTTATACATTTCAGGTTTATCTATTATATTTGATTTTGATACGTATGAAATTGAAGTTAACTTGTTGGTATAGTTTAAATGGTGTCTTCTGGTGCAAGTTCTAAACCATCCGGTTCAGGAAAATCTAACAAAAAAAAATGCTCCAGGTCAAAGATTAGATCTAGGTTGGGAGCATGGAATTGAAGTTCTTTATTGTATATTTGAGGCTTATAATACGATTTTTATGGATACAAGTTAGTGTTTTACACAAAAAGTAGAATCTTACCATTCTCGATCCGATTCTACGATCCCGATCCTGAGGACCCCTCACCGATCCTACGTAGAATCCCGATTCTGACAACCTTGGCTAATATATAAAACCCGTGTCAATATTTATAGTAAAAACTCAACCAATTGTTACAAGTTGACCAAATTTTGATGTAAATTGTATGGAAATGAAATTTAGAAACCATCTCTTATTAGTCTAACCTTTGTTATCTAGCATACCTTTAACCTCTAATTATATATTATATTATACTTGTCACAGATGTATATAAGTATGCATATATGTATTTGAGTAAGTGTATATGTATATATATATATATATTATATTTAAGGAGCAAGACAATAATAAGTGGAGTGGGGTGCGAGGCAAATATGAGTGGGGAGCAAGTATATATGATTAGAGTGGGGAGCAAGGCTCCTCCTATATATAGAACCCCTGGCCAACACCAAATCGTCCAACTTCATATTTTCTTCACTTAAAGTAAAATTAAGAGTTGAAAGCTAGAGAGACATAGAGTAAATTTATAACTTGGAATTTCCAGGGAACTCTATTTCTACAAGTAAGAGACCTCTTCGTTAGCTCTTCCATCCCTTTGGCTAAAACCTCTAAATGTTTTGATCTATTTATTTGTAGCTGACTATTGTATGATTTTCTCAAAATTCTTTTGAGGACTTTCTTTTTACATGCCACATATTGACATCTTTACCTCTCTATGTGTTTAAAATTAGAAAGGGATCAAGTATTTTTGTTTAGGTTTGTGAAACATGGAATTTAACATTGATTATATTATGTATCTTCATTTATGATACTTCAAAAATATGATTTGATTTGTGTTTTGAGTTGCAAACATGTAATTTGCTTCATACGTTTGTTTGCAGGCTGTGCCCTATAATAACAGGAAAAGACATTTTTGAGCTTTTGATGGGGGATTATACCATCCTTGTTAGCAGTGTACTACTCGAAATATTCCTTTGATACTCTAATTGGCTGGGTGGGGATCCATTATGGTAGCCAATTCTAAGCTCAGTTACAGAGATTATATGTAGCCATAACCTAGGGGCTTAATGCCTTTGAATTTAGTTGATGTGTTTTTAAATTTTTCGAATATTGATCAAGATACTTAGCTATGCCTTTTTAAATGAACCATGCTTCTTTCTTAAAGAGGCTTGATCATTGTTTTTTTTTTCTTTTTTCTTTTTTCTTTTTTGGCAGATTTGTTACATACTGGATTTTAAGGTCACTCCGTTCTTTACCATTTTCAGACAGAGCATAACCAAGTCTCTTAGAGAAGCTCAAGAAACTTAGCTACTATATTATTGAAGTTCGAAAAGGTTAAGGATGTTCCTTGTTGTACTCTAAAGGAACATACTCAGTGCCTCAAGAGCTCCCGCCTATGCAAGGTCGGGGGGGGGGGGGGGGGTGGTAAACTTGAAGAGAGGCTATTTCCCAGTGCGCTCAATCCGAGGGTGAGGACTTCCCAGGAGGTCACCCATCTTTGTTGTATTCTATTGGACTTTTTTTTAGTTGACGAAAATTTTAGGATTTTAAGTGAATGTATTTAGACTTCTACTTATATTTTCCTATTAAGGATTGTATTATTTCTCTTCTACAAATTATGAAGCATACTATGGTATCTAATAGGTACTTTTGTTTAATTTATAACGCATTGCCCCCATTAAGTGCTTAATGTGGAGGCATGACATAACTACTTATATACTGTCAAAATCATATCTTGGGTAAAAAATCCTAAAATTCTAATTAAAATAATTATATATTGTTAAAAACATATTCCACTTTAACATTTTCCAATAAAAATTTCTCAAATTTTGGTAGAAGGAAATCTTACAACTTAGGACGCCTAACTGATAAATTTTTAAACTTTAAAGTACCTCATTATATATATTAAAATATTAAAATAAATAAATAATAAATAATCAAACCTCAAAGTACTTAAATAATAATATTCTTATGTAATAGCTCATGTCTTGTATTGAAAAAAGAAATATATAACTCACGTCCATAATACGAAAATTGTTAATTGAACAAGGGGATTCAAACATTGAAAATATGACGAAAAATTGCTCTGCACCTATCAAATTGTGCCCCGACTATATCAATTGCCTTTCTAATTATCTTTTCATGTGACCTTATGCATCCATCTAAACATCCTTATTTCTTTTTTTACCTGTTTCCATTTAGTTGCTCAACTTCAAAAACAGTCAAGCACAAGGTCTTAAATCATTATTAGGCAACCTGTTTGAAGTCTATACTGAACATCCCATTTAGTTTTTCCCTCACAGTGGACATAAGCATCTGCACAAGTAGGACATAATACCACAGCATGCCTCTACAAGCACGTCATGTCATGTGCACCCAAATTTTTGGATAACATAAGACGTATTTCTCTTTTGGGTAAATTACATATTAGTATCCTAAAATTTAGTGTACTTTTTGGTACACAAACTTTGTGAAATAAGTTTTTAGTCCAAAATATTACGTGTATTCAATAAAATAGTTCAAACAACAATATAAAAGATGAAAGTGGGGCATCTTTTGCACCCCCACAAATCGTTAGTTGGATATTGTATTATATTCATGTAACTTTTTGAATTAAAAAATTATTTCACAAAGTTCGTAAACTAAAAAATTAATACAGCAAATTTTAGGGTACTAATATGTAATTTAACTCTCTTTTTTCTGGGTAAGAATGTGCACTTGGGGGGCTTCAAATCTCAGAGCTTTCGTCTAAAACAAAGTATAATAAGCCATTCTGTGTGAGATTTCTGCATAAAGCAGTGTGAAATTTCAGCATCTTAAGCAGAGCTTAAATGCAGTGTCCTAAAACATTACATTTTGTGTAGATCACAATCAGGGTAAAAAGGTTACTCTTTGGGGATCACAACTGAGAGAAGGCTTCTTGAGATTCAGCAGCTGAGGTGCCTGAATCAGCATCAATTTTCCGAAACACCAGCCTTTGCTGAGGTAGCTGGCCGTTGGAGAATGCTGTCACCTCTGTATCTATCAGAATTGAGTCTTCCTCCTTGAACTCTCCTCTCAATATTCCCTTTGCGATTTCATTCTCAACATGCTGTTGTATCACTCGCTTCACCGGCCTAGCCCCATAGTTTGGATCGTATCCTAGGCTTCCGAGGAGCTGAATAGCAGCGTCTGTCACTTGAATCTTCATCTTACGATCTGCAATCCTCTGCTGTACTCGTTGCAACTGGGTAACACGACATGGTAAGAGGCAGCATTAGAATAAAGAGATGGAAGAAGATATCAATTATTTCAGCTGCTTCTTGCAACAGAACAGTCATTTTCTATTGCTCCACCCATAGTTACCCCTCCCCTGATCGCTCTTTCATTCACAGTTCAACCCAGACGTGCTAAATCTCAATCCGCTAGAGTTATGCAGTGAAATTACTTTCCTAAGTCGCACAACGAAAAATTGGATTAACCACAACTGTGATCCATCAGGCAATGCCAATGAAACTGTGACAGAGACCGTGATTAAAACCATTATATGCACACAGGGTATGAATCTCACTTCAGCCCTGGGCCAGTCCCTCTATTCATTTAGTCCGTTGTTGACTTGAGGATTCATAACCCAAATTCCAGAAAATTGCAGAACCATCATTGCTGAGGAAGCTAATGCATTTATCATATCCTCAAAGAGTATGTTTGATTTTTTCTTCTCTCTTTTTCAAGTGCATGTGAAACAACTAATATTATGCATACAAATTTCTAAAAGCACAAGCAAACAAGAGTTTACCTGTAATCTGACGATGCGGCTAATCTGATCACGATCAAGAGGCTGGAAGACTATATATTCATCTATCCTGTTCATGAACTCCGGGCGGAAAATTGCTCTGGCAGCATCCATCACCCTCTGCTTTATAGTTTCATAAGCAAGCTCCTTATTTGATGTTTCGTCATCTGTATTGAGTATGTATTGTGATCCAACATTTGAAGTCATAATGATGACGGTATTGGTAAAGCTCACTGTGCGCCCTTGCGAATCAGTCACTCTACCATCATCCAGAATTTGAAGGAATACGTTAAAAACGTCGGAGTGGGCCTTTTCGATCTCATCAAACAAGATCACCGCATATGGCCTCCTGCGAACCGTCTCTGTCAACTGCCCTCCTTCCTCATACCCCACATAACCAGGTGGTGCACCTATCAGCCTCGAAACTGCATGTTTTTCCATGTACTCACTCATATCTATCCGAACAAGGGCTTCTTCAGTGTTAAACAAGTAAGAAGCCAGCGCTTTCGCTAACTCTGTCTTTCCCACACCGGTAGGACCCATGAACATGAAACTAGCAATGGGACGGTGAGGGTCTGAAAGACCAGCTCTAGACCGCTGGATTGCCTCAGCTACTGCTTTTACAGCAGGATCTTGGCCCACAACGCGTTTATGAAGCTCTTCTTCCAAGTGTAACAGCTTTTCTCTCTCTGACTGTTGTAGCTTGGAAACAGGAATTCCAGTCCATTTGCTGACAATTTCAGCAATATCATTCCCAGTTACTTCTTCACGTAGCATGGACTTTCCAGACTTCATATACTCATCCAATTCCTTCTCAGCGCTTTCAAGCTGACGCTGCAGAGAGTTCAAGCTTCCATACTTAAGCTCAGCAGCACGGTTGAGATCATACTCACGTTCAGCTTGCTGGATCTCAATATTCACCCTATCAATCTGCAAACAATTCCCAAACACTTTGTGTTACATTATGTTACGCATTTTAAGCTAATTACCAGATGATTAGCAATTGGGAAGCTAGATTTGGACCTCCATAATGTATGCAAATATGTTCATATCTTAAAAACCATCAACGGGTACTAAAATTGATTGAATAATTTCAATTTTCTGGGGCAAAAGTAAGGCTTGGAAACAAAACAAACCCAACGCTCTCCACCACAACATTCTACTTCCACGAAACCACAAACACAACTTGATTCCATAGGTTTACCAAAAGCCAATAAATACAGCCATGTTAATAACCACCATGCAAAGAGAATGAATAAAACCCAGAAGACAGGTATCTTCATCAACATTCAAATGAAATAAATTGCATACCTCCTCTTTAATCGACTGAATGCGTGTCATGACAGTTTTTTCATGCTCCCACTGCTCGGTCAATTCAGCCTGTTTCTCTTTGAGAAGTGAAAGCTCAGACTCAAGGCGGTTCAACCTCTCTTTTGAGGCTTTGTCAGTATCATTCATCAGAGAAAGCCTCTCCATCTCAAGTTTCAACACCGACCGATTGATCTCATCTAGGGCAGTTGGCTTTGATGTTATTTCCATCTTCAGTTTAGCTGCTGCTTCATCAACCAAATCAATAGCTGCAAGAAGAATTAACATGTCAATGAGATCACTAGAAGTTGATGCCACAGAAAGTTGAAATCCTCAATGAAGGCAGCTTGGTCAAAAGTATAAGGCAAACCCCAACAGATGTCAGCACACAATGACAAGGGAGAAAGGTTTATTTGGTAAGTAAGTGCAGAAGAAAGGTGCTACACTATGCATCCCAAAAGTAAATTTAGTACTTCAAATCATTTTTTTGCTTGAACCGAGCTCATTTCTAGTTTCTATTTGATTAGAGACCATACATAATTGAGGCCAAAAAGGGGTCAAAGTCAATCCACAGGCAGGCCACGGATTGGATTAATCCATGAGAACTAACTCTGGGAACCAGCTCAGCTTTATCCAAGAAGATATTACCCACATGCTCAAGTACTGGCATCTTTGAATGGCAAAGAGTGTATATCCTCCTCAACACAGGAAACTAATCCTCTGCCAGAAACCTGATGATAAATTTCCGTAAGAGCCACATTATATAGTGTCGGAATTTGATGGAAGAAGGCGAGTCATTTCCATATCATGGAAGACTGAACTGCTGAGATAACCACCCAAATATGGATGAAGCAACAAGAAAGTTTCAGAAAAACATGCTGAAGAGTCACCAATTGGCCTTGCATATGGGGATTTATACTCGTGTACTGCGGAGACGACAATGTTTTCAAGTAACCATGAGGAATCAAATTACCTTTGTCAGGCAAAAATCGGCCACTGATGTAGCGATCTGAGAGCACTGCAGCCTCCACCAGTGCACTGTCAGAAATCCGAACTCCGTGATGCAACTCATATCTTTCACGCAGCCCGCGCAAAATAGAGATTGTATCCTCTACACTGGGTTGGTCAACATAGACTTGCTGGAAACGCCTCTCTAAAGCGGGATCCTTCTCAATATATTTACGATATTCGTTGAGTGTAGTTGCACCAATACATCGCAACTCTCCACGACCAAGCATGGGCTTCAATAGATTGCCAGCATCCATGGCACCATTGGTGGCACCTGCAACAGTAGTAAAATTAAGGTGTTTCTTCTAGCATCCTTTGTCCACAAAAATGTCACTGTAAGTTTACGCATGAACTAGAGGCTTAGTAAATCTAGGACAGCAGATTAAATGGAAGAATGAAAGTTACTCTCCAAAATATTCCATCAAATTACAATCAATATAGCAGCTCACCTCACCATGCAAATAAGACCATATAGAATCCTTTAGGATCAGTTATATAAACAAGAAAGAGAAAGGGGGAGAATGGGGAGAAGACATTGAGTTTATAAATTAGCTCAGTGCTTGGTTCAAAGATAGGAAAAGAATTTGATTCTTTGTTATTTGACTCATTGTTTATTTTTCCGAGAAAAGGGAATCAAAATCCTAATAGCTTTCCCTCCTCATGAACCACCATTAATATTTCCTTCTCCAACTCTACCCACCTCCTGTTTGGCTGCCACCAATTGCCAAACCATGACTTCCTCCCAATCATGCCCGAGAGTGTCCAACCATAACTGTCAACAAGAAGTAGAAACCGCATCTAAGGTTTTGACAATGAGGGAACTCGCCAATCAAGGATGATCTTGATTCAACTAACGGCGATTAATTGAGCACCTAATGATGATTTACGCAGATGAGCACAAATGAGGTGCCAATTTTGACCCTTGGTGATGGAATTAGTGCTTGGGGTTTCGACGTGCATTTATGGTACACAGTGGTCTAGTATCACCACGCAGCATCAAATTAAGATGATCATACACTTCTGTGGATCAATTTAACGAGCAAACCCCTACATTTTGAAACAATATCATAGTAATCTACTAAGGCCGAGGTAAGTGGTCCTTTTGAACTGATGAGGCCTGCACTTTGGATGCATTACAATAATGGTCACCAGCATCATAGACAACAGGACTAGTTATTGGGGGAATGGTGTTGGCAGAAATAGTGACAATGTGACAGTATTGCATCTACTCTTCTCCCCTTTTTTCTCCATTTTTAAAATATCAATCATTTAATATTTCAATCCTCCCCTCTTGGGGCTATTGGGCCTCTGATTTATAACTACACAATTGAGATAGAAAATGAAAGATTGAAATTGAATTAACTGAAGGCTCACTGAAAGATATCACAGGAGGGGTATTTATAATCTAAATGCTACCTACAGAAGAAAATAATCCACAACCCTTTTTTGGTGGGTCGAATAACAATCTAGGACCATAATAATTGAAATCCAAATTTCCTTATTGTCCTAGAGGAATATTTCAAAAATTGTCAGCCTAGGAAGACAACCACAATCATTTGCCAGAATAAAATGACATAGTCCCTATTTTCTAAACTTCCACAATTCTCCCCAGCTTAAAAAAACAAATCATTCTCAAGCTCTAAAGAATAGGAAAATAACAAGGTTAATGCACACATAAGCATCGGGTACCCTAGACACAAGCATGACAAAACCGCCAAAGTCAAAATTCTGTTGGTAGCTGGTGGAAGGAACTCTCAGGTGCAATAAAGTCCATGGGTGGTACGCTTATGATGGGGGGCAATCACTTCAAGACGCGGTTGTCTTTGTTCTTTGAAACAATATTTGAAGTAGAAAGAACAGAAGGTTCACCTGAGACAAGAACATCCTCAGTTTTTTTCTCGCACATCAGGTTCTAAGACTGATTGATCATTCTACTTGTCCTCATCCTTTTCCTCTTCCCCTCACACAAGAAACTCCAAATCTTTCCAAAAAAAGCCCCATTGTTCTTGCTTCTATTTGGCTAGAATATGACCCTGTCGCTGAAGGCTCTTCTTCATGTCATAGAAAATATTAAACACTTCAGCTATGGCTGGCGTGAGGAACAGGGACTTGTTAGCTCAACTAGATCAAGGAAGGTGGGTATTAATGGCACTGAAAGATTCAATTGTGGAACCTAGAGTTCTCAGCACTTTGATGGAGGCAGATTGAGGACTCAATCATGGAACCTAAGGTTTCCAGCCATTGGTAAAAAGAAATGGGCGAGTTGGTGCAGAATCTTGGGTTGGCAATAGGTCCATATGGGTCAGCTAACGAGTTAGCAAGTATGCCCTGGTGGTGGAAGCGCTGTACAGGCTCAGACCCGTCAGATTATGTAACACAGGAGGGTACTTACTGAGATAATCTAGAAACCTAATATGATTAAAACCTAATTTCCAAATTGTACAAGACGAATATTATAGAAATTAGAAGACTAAAGATTCCCTAGAATATAGAAGAATAACAAATTTACAAAATTTTAACTAAACCCAATGACACTTTTCCATATGTTCTGAACTTCCATATTTTCAACTTTCATGTCTTGCTCTGATTAAACAAAGAAAATTAGTAAGTTTCTGAAAAAACAATAGAATGAGAGAGGATGGTCTCTTTTCTGTTCCTTGAGGCCCAACATCAATGAACCAAACAGCCTCTAAGAAGCTCATCTAATAACCAACCACCCTTTTTCATACAAAAGCTCTTCTGTGAGTGCTCATACATTTAATACAAGTGACAGAATGCTTTCTATTCTCACAAAACCAATATGGAAAGGGCCCAGGACTAGAAGATGAAAACATTGCAACTCGTCAAATATTTAATAAGGCAAAGAAATCCATTTGGCATGATTTTCGCTCAAATGTGCTAGACAAATCGCAATCTGAACACAAAACATAGACAGAATGCACTGAGCCAAATGTATTAGTCCCTCCATCCAAAATAATAGTATGAAATAAAATCAGCAAACATCATCATTGATCTATCTGAACCAACAAATCTTTTTAAAACAATTTGTAGACATATAGTTCAGAGATAAGCAGTCAGTTCCGGTAACAAGGTATGACATTAGCAGCTTGGGCAGAAGATGGATAAAAAAACTACCTGCTCCTACAACTGTGTGTATCTCATCAATGAACAGAATAGTCTGACCCTCAGCTTCTGTCACTTCTTTCAATACAGCCTTCAGCCTATCCTCAAATTCTCCACGGTATTTAGCACCAGCAATGAGTGCACCCATGTCAAGGGATATTAACTGGAACCCAAAAAAAATATTCACTGTGTAGCATCCAGAACCACAACAAAAGAATGGCTATCCCCTCAGAAAGTGAAAAAGAATGCGCAAAAAAAGAGACAGGGGAGGACATGGAAATAAAAGATGGCAGATAATGAAGGAAAAGAACATCAAGAACCTTTCGATTCATCAAAGCTTGAGGTACATCGCCTTCAACAATTCTCTGGGCCAGCCTGTTAGGACATGAAACAACCAATTAGAAGGCCGCAAAAGAGTATTAGCCACTCCAATTGAATGAATTTTCAAATTGAAAATAGAATTTTGCATTTAAAACAACTGAAACCATGGACCAGTGCTCAGTATCAACTAGTGCCAAAGCTTCAAGCAGATTCGGAAGAGAGAAGCAGCAAGGAGAAATAATAATGTTGAATTGATTATGTTATACCGTCATTCTCATATTATATATATGCATATGTATACATATATGTACATATATGTATACATTTATGTACATACATATATGTATACATTTATGTATATATGTGTATACATATATGTGCAAACATAAGGCATAAGCCAAATTCTCTAGATCAAGTTGACAAGCATCTTAAGATACGCTACACTATCCTATCAGAAAATGCATACCCTCATCATAAACCATAACAGGAACCAAAGCAACCATTGCTTACCCTTCAGCAATTGCAGTTTTACCAACACCAGGCTCACCAATCAGCACAGGATTGTTCTTGGTTCTCCTAGAAAGAATCTGGATACATCGTCGTATCTCGTCATCTCTTCCTATCACTGGGTCAAGCTTCCCTTCCCTTGCCATAGCAGTCAAATCTTTTCCATACTTTTCCAGTGCTTCATATTTCCCTTCGGGGTCTGCAGGAAATACACAGTAGAAAATCCATACATTGCATTATAGCACCAAGTACGTAAGAGTGAGGCCAACAAAGAGCCATAGAAACTCATATGAAGAAAAAGTCTATCCAGAAGTCATTACAATCTTTCCCAGCACAACCTTCAAAGGTGAAGGGAAATGAAAAATGGAGAACATTTCGAAGTTTCTGTCATAAACTGTCACAACCTAAGCTTATGGGAGTGTGTGTGTGCTTCTTGCCTTTGGTTTTACCCCCAAAATATTTTTCTTTCTAATCTACTAAGATCCATAGGAGTTGAACACATCAGATTATAACCAACCGTGCGAACCAACTGAACTAGAACTTTGATGCCAATATATCCACCCAATCTGGAGTATGCAAACCCCATGAAATTATACAGGCAGCAAAGCATACGTGCATATGAAAGTATATGAAAAAGCAGGCGAACAAGGTAGGTGCTCCTTTACATGTCCTCCAGCTCTTCCATCCTCAACAAGCAACCATTCCACTGGGCATTGTATCGGTATGCTTTCCTCCCGCTACTGGCCCAATCCACCAACCAGGGTCAAACAACATGGCTACGAATTACTGAGTTCAAACTCATTCAATTTATTACCTTGGTCAATGACTGATTGTCGTCCCCTTATAGCTTGTATTGCAGATCGCAATGCTTTCTCAGAAAGTCGAAAATCACTAAACAACTGTTTTCCAAATCTTTTGTCCTGTGCAAAAGCAAGAACCAAATGCTCCACAGACAAAAATGAGTCCCCATACTCTTTCTTGTAATCCCTGGCTCGTTGGATCAACGCTTCCAAATCGCGTCCCAACATAGAACCTGCTGATTCACCCAGAACCTGGTATCATATAGCAAAATGAAAATGAATTAATTATCCAGTACAAAATTTCCAACCACATAGTAACTAGCAAAAGAGGAAGCCTTCAATTTTTTCTATTTAACTTCAGTAAAATGATACTTGTAAGTTGACATACATCAGGGCTGCTGATACATTTGATGGTGCTTAAACCATTCAGCCCTCATGATCTACATCTCACCATCATCATTCATGTATGCACCATAACTAGCTACTGACAAGTGAGCGGCAAAGAACGTAAATCATTCACATCAATGCAATGTGCATGAATGGTAATACTCTCAGAATCATTTGAGGATTAACTGAATCAGCTTGTCACTGCAGCTTTGCATCTTACTCTATCCAGTAGAAGCGTTAAGAATTTAGACTGAAGCGACATACTATTACTATATCACAGACTGCATGGAACCATTGATCACGAAAGGAAAAGAGTTACAGAAATAAAGCGTGCTACAGCTACCTTTGGTTGTCGTTGTATAAACTTATCAGTGGCTTCAAGAAGACGGGTATTGTCAACTCCAGCCTTGGAAAAAATACGACGGGCAAGTCCATTCTTTTGCTCCAACAAGGTTTTCATTAAATGCTCTGTCTCCACTATCTGGTGTTTGTTCTCTTTTGCCACTTCCGGGGAAGAAACAATTGCTTGCCATGCCATTTCCGTAAATTCTTGTTGAGTAATCTAAAAAATAATAGAAAACTTCAATTAACATGTAAACTCAACAAACCATGCATTATTCAAAGAAATGCAACTGAAAGAGACGAGCAAATACATTTAAAATGAAGTAAAAACCATACAGACTGCTCAAACTGCTTTTGTGTAACTCCTGATATATAACTTCAAGCATGTGGAACACCAGGTAGAGAGTAGATTTTCGCTTGTAAAAACAATCAAGGTTTTATAGATAGGTGTAGTTAATCTACACAATGGAATCACTTCTTTATAATGTTATCTTCTAAATACTGCTTTATTCTTGTGCAGATTTTCACTTTGTGAACTTCATGAGTCATCTTTACATTTGGTCGTTGCATATTATGGAGGTTCTATTAGCTGAATAAAACAACAGAGACCAAAAATACATCAAAATATTAAATACAGTTTTATGTAAGACAATGAAGTACGAAAATAGTATTCATAAGAAACAGAGTGAAGAACTTTATTCTGCCTAACCAGAAGCAGAAGAAAGAAAAATTATATGAAGAAAATTCTAAGCATGTCAAATCACAGAAAGTCCTTTTTTCTCGCTTTCATCACAAATAACTGATAATTTACATCTTATACTTCTCTAGCATGTTCACGCCCAAAGATCTCAATCTGCCACTTCCACAATTTGTTTCTTTTTGTCAGTAACAAAGAAAATTCATTAAGGGATGATGATTAAAAAGTTCAATCACATAACTTCACTCAGGAAAAAGCTCCTCCAACTAAGAAACCATTTTCCACATATACATATACAAAGTGATCCAATGTGTACTACAACTCAGTTCATCCATCTAGGTGAAAAAAAAACACAAAAGGTCGAAGCACATCTGCATTTAGTTAAACCTGGTAATACCCAGTTCAAATTACACAGGGAATGCCCCCATAAAAATAAAGCAGCCCTAGCTGTCTTCAATGTCAAAAGATTATATCCTGAACCCTTAAAACAATGAATAGAGTTGACATGTTTAGCTGCAGAAAGGGGGGAAGGAGTAAGAGAAGGGGCAGGAAGTCATTAAAATACATTACATATATATGGAAAATGACTAAAATGTCAAAACTAAATCGTCGAATCATAACATTCTAAAACAAAATTAATGCAAAGAACTTATCTGTATATATTCTTTCAATCTAATTTCAATCTAAGTAAAAATTCAAATAGGTAATATAAATGGTAAGCTACTAAAAAATTCAAAAATTTGAAATTCAATGCATTAAAGAAGGATTTGAATTAGTGAAGCAATATTTTGTGTTCATTTAATAATCATAGACACCAATGATCACATCTCAATAGCTGGCCAGTATATTCATTTTCAAATTAAGCATGTCACGGCCTAAACTAAGCAATCAATGGCCAGTGACTTATAAGCCAAACAAAGAAATTATTGGTCATCGTAGTTTAAATGTTAGGAATATTTATCTTAAATATTCTATGACGGAAAAAAAAAAACACAAATCAAAATGTCAAAATTTTTAACAAGCAATACATAATCTTAGATAATGGTACTACTAAAGTCACAGAAAGTAAAAGAAGGTCTTCTAAGCTTGTAGCAACTTCAACCATGTAGAAGGTATAAGTTCCTTCAACTTCTCTAACCGACTCACTATGTCATGTCTGAAATTGATAAATAACAAGGTGAGCATCAAGCCCAGTAAGTAACAAATCCGCCAACCAAAAATAAGAATCAAGCATACTTTAGAGCATTAATAATACGAGTAAAACGCTTACTAGCAATGTGTAGAAAAACTTAGGAAGAATATTAAATACACACCGGAGTCATACACTCTTAGCCTGTGGTTGCATATAATCCCTACAATTGGGCTCAAAATTGCCTATCTTAAAAGGGTCCCCGGCCAACTTCGGGCTCTAATGAACGTTCCAAACAATATACTGCTAACAGAGATGGTATAACCCCCATCATAGGCTTAAAGATGTCTTACTAGTGCATAAAAAGGCACAAGCGCACTAAGGCGATAGGGGGTCTCAGTGCCAAGGCACAAGGCGAAGGCGCGTGCCTTAGCGAAGTGAAGGGCACAGTTTTGTAATTTGCATTCATATTCTAAAGCAACATACCCAGTGCCCCAAGGGCTCCCGCCTAAGCAGGGTCTGGGGGGGCGGATGTACGCAGCCTTCCCCCTTCAGGATATTACCCCTGAAGAGAGGCTGTTTCCGAGTGCCCCCAACCTGAGGGTGAGGACTTCCCAAGAGGTCACCCATCCTGGTACTGCTCTCGCTCAAGCACGCTTAACTTCGGAGTTCTAATGGGATCCGGTGACGGCGTGTTGATACCCTCGTTGGTTGCATTCATATTCTATATTTATAAAATATTTGATGAACATAAGCTATAAAATTAATTACTTATGTAATATAACTCCTTTAATTAAAAATGTATATAGTGCTAAAAAAAACACCGCTAAAAGATATTGATATTCATCAAAACACGCTGTATTCTATATCAACATAAGCTTTTTTTACAAAAATTGTAGGCACCATAAAATTCACAAAAAATGCATGGTACTAATGTCATTCTTTTCCACTTCTTTCATATCAAAATAAAGATATCAAAATCAATCATGCATAACTATTTACTACTAATATGTTACTAAGTATTAAAAGAAAAAGGATACTATATCATATAAGATCATAATATGTTAAAATTTAAGGAAAAATATACCAAAAAACAAAAGGCGTGACTAGGCGCACCTCGAAGTCGCCTCACCTGAGGCCTGCAAGGGGAGGCAGCTGCGCTGTGCCTCGCAGGCACGCCTTTTTATACACTGTGTTTTAACCCATCATCATAGAGACAACCCACAAAATAAAACAAATACAAAGTACATAACACAGTTGCATACCATAAAGCATAAATCTAATCATATTTTTAAAGTACCATATAAACCAAAGAAATATAACATAACTAATATTAAATTCCATATATTCACAAACTTAGAACATCATGTTTGTTTGATCTAATTTTAGTTTTCAACCCATTGAAGGGTAAATCATAAAACATAATTATAAATAAATAAAATTGAAGCAATAAGCATTTTTGCCAAAATGACAGAAGGGTTAACGAATCAGTCCCTTACTTGAAGAAATAAAGCACCCCTGAAGCCCAAGCTATAGAGTAGCCTTCCTAGACTTGGCTCTCCTCTCCCTCAACTCTCACTCTTACTTGCAAAATGTGAATTGTGGATGATGAGAGTTCGGCTAGGAAGGTTTTATTTATAAAAGAGGGGAAGGCTAGGTGAAAGGCCAAGTGCATTAAAGGAAGGTAGGCTAAGGGTTGCATTGTTATAATAATAATAGGCACTAAAGAGGGTATTATGAGTTAAATCATAGAAATCAAGGGTCATAAGTAGTAACGCAATTAACTATGATAATAAGACTAATAATTAGATGCTAAAGTTGGGTTACTAGAAAACAAGGGTTATCCTAACTAATATTACGAATAAGAGGTGATTTATAATTCCAATTCCTTACAAAGCAATTAATGAAAATCAGCGAGTCTGATATAAAGCACTGTTAAGCATATAAAATTGGAGTTGGATTATGGAATTGTAACTCCAATTCCGTTTCCAATTGAATTGAAATTTCATTGTTTGGATAACTAGAAGAATCGGAGGTTGGAATTGTACTCTATAACAATTCAAGTCATCTCAAGTTTTGAGTCAATCAAGTTAGATCATTCCAAGCTTTGATTTAGCTAGGATTAGGTTTTGGTTGGGTTAGTTCATTTCAGGTTTGAGTCATCTCGAGTGTCATTTCAAGCTTTAGTCAGGTTGGATCGTTTCACATTTTAGTTATCTTGAATTTTTAGGACAATCTAGTTGTGCCATTATGGCCCAGACCCTGCTCACGCGGGAGCCCTTGTGGCACTGGGCCTATTATTGTTGTTGTTGTACTTGTGCCATTATGGGATCCGGGATAGAACGATTCAAATTGGAGTTAGGTAAGGTCATTTCGAGCTCGGGTCAGCTTGGTTACAGTTAATCAGATGCATTGTTTCAAATTTTAAGTTATCTCAAGTTGGGTGAAAATTAGGCTGAAACTAAGTCATATCCGGCCATTTTGGGTTTGAGTCAACTTAAGTTTCGGGTCAATAGGTTGGATCATTTCAATTTCGTGTCAGCTCAGTTGAGTCATATTCAAATTGGGGGCTCGACAAGTAGGTCATTTTGAATTTGAATCATCTCAGGTTTGGGATCAATTAGGTTAGGTTACTTCAAACTTTGAGTTAGATCGAGTCAGGTCAATTAGAGTTGATTCATTCGAGTTGGGTCATTTCGAGTTTTATGTCAAATTTAGATTGGGTAGTCCTTTAGCTTCGAGTCATCTTGTGTTTTGGGTCAATCAAATTGGATCATTTTCGGTTTTAGATCAATGCAGTTAATATGCAGTTGTGATTTCTTCTCTCACCCTAAAGATTTAGAATGTATGATTTTTAGTTACGACCCACAATGGAATTCTAGACCCAACTACTTGTTTTAGTCTCAATTACAATTCCATGCGCCAAACAAGACATAAATGTTTGGTTTCTAATGTGTATATTCAAGGTATGAATAGAGAAGTCTAGCGTTTATAGATTCAAATATAGCCAGCCAATATTATTTATTTTCATATTTCCCACCACAGATCCTACTTATTCCCATCATAACTTTTAATGTGTTACTAAATTTATAAGGGAAGAAGTCTAGAGTTTCATGCACCTAATAGAGAGAGTAAGGAACACCCTTAGTTGATTTGTGGAATCTTCTGTCCAAATAGGGTTTTCAGGAAATACAGTACTACCTAAAAGGGCCTTTTTACTGGCAGAAAAATGGAAACAAAAGAGGAAGAGAATAAAGATAAATTAGGGAATAAATTCCCCCCAAAACTAAGTAGGGACTAAACCCGTCTAAATATACAAAGTTAGATTACCAGTAAATAAGACAATATTCTGCTTCCTTTTCTGTCATAAGATTAAGAGGCCTTTTGGAAATAGAAAAATTTTATAGTTTTCTTGAAAAATGTTCTAGGAAAACTATAAATTGGTTCAGAAGCCAGTTTCTAACTGGAGAAGTTGGAAAACAGTTTTCCAGTTTTCCCTACTCTTTTGGAAAATTTAGAAAACAATTTTAAATTATTTTCTTAAATTTTTCACCTCTGTTTTTTCCACATGTTAGCTCACATTCTCTCTTATTTCAGCTTTATTTTCTTTCTTTCTTCACTCCACCTTTCTCTTTTTCTTCCTTCATTCCATCATTCTATTTCTTTTCCTCTCAAGCTCCCACACTCTTATTATTAATTTCATGGAATTTATTGCAAATTATTGCTACATCGGTAATATTGGTTATCCAAACATTTCCTAGTTCTTGACATGATATTGAGGTGAACAGTAACATATAAATGACTTTCAAGGTCGATAAGGCCTAAGAGACCATGTGAGTTGACAGGTGGAATGATTAAGTACGTTATATGTGCACCTATATTTGTATTTTGTTTCAATAATATATTTCTCTTTTTCTTTGCATTTAGTTTAGCATTTTGAATAGACAGTTTGCACTTTAAAATTGTGAAACCCAAAGTAGGATTTGGACCCAAAAATAGCAAGATTTGGACCCGACGAATATCGAAATTTTAACGGATAGAATACACTCCAAACTAGTCATTTTTGCATGAGTTATCCTAATTGTTTGGATTGGGGTCAAATTTGATTGTCGGGTTCTTAGATTTTTGGGTATTAATTATACCTATAATGTTCAATTTTCACAAAATTGGAAATAGAGGTTACTTTGCATTTTCCAGTTTTTTTATATTAGAAAATTGTTACCAATTTTTCACTCCTCAACATGTTTTCCAAATGGAAAATGAAAAGGAAAACTGGAGATAAAAAAGAAAACTAGAAAGAAAAATGAAAATTGTTTTATGTTTCTAAACAAGGCCTAAATGAAAACTGTTTTCTGTTTCTAAACAGGGCCAAAGTTGATTCCTTGCATTTCCAATGCTACATTGAAGAGAGAGGTCTAACTTTAAATGTTTCTCTTCTCTGTGAAACCTTTCAATTTCCCTTGATAAACAATATTAATAACAAATCTTTCACGGCAACGATTGGGTCCTTAAATTTGCTATAACTTCTTCACATTTTCCATGCCTAATGCAACATAATATTTGGTTACTAAGGGAAAGTCCTGCTGTAAACACTTTCTCTTTTCTATGAAAACCAATCATTTTCCCTCGATTTGAATAATAATAACATACAATGTATCTCCTCATACATGCTCTTCCTTTTCTCCCTCTTGTTCCTGTTCTTCAGCTTCCTAAGTTTAACCATGCTTTACTATCTACTTTTCGCAAGCTTTATTTTCACCAATGAAGAATTTATTCCATACTCTCCAACACTCCGTCTCTCTCTCACCCTCTTTTCTTCCATCACTATCTACTTCTCTCAAGTTTTTTTTTTTTTTCCCTTACTATAGAATGAAATAGTATAATTGGTCCTCCATATTCAGAAATTTATCAATACAAGATACTTATAAAGACCAAAAATGAGCTAAACGCTCATTCGTAGTGAACATCACTATGACTTCCACACTTTTACTCTTGAAAGACACTAAAGATTAAGTCCACGAAATAGAGATTAACAATTAAAAGCCTCCCTTCAAGTCATCCAAGTCGCCCTAGAATTGTCACATAAGGCCAAAAAATAAATTAATCTACAAAGATTCTTCTTCCTTAACCAAACAAGGTTGAATTTCGTTTCTTCTAAATTCAATATGTGTTCCATTCTAACTTAGAAACATAGGAATTGCATTTCTCAATATGATACATTAGTGTCGGGAAACAGTGTCAGGGTGTTTCCTGTAATGGAAATATAAAATGGTTTCCTAACAGCAGAATTCATATGTACAATCCCTAAACTTAACCAACATTCTTCCAATCTAAGACTAAAACTTACATCATACTGCATTGTCCCCACAACCAAAGATAGACATATTCACGATTCATGAACTTGTATGTATAATCCCTAAACTTAACCAACATTCTTTGGATCTAAAGACTGAAACTTACATCATAGTACAATGTCCTCACAACCAAAGAATATTCACAATTCATGAACCACAGGCCTGCACTAGATAGTGGCAACTTTTAGGAAGACAGAGTCGTAATAAGCTATCATGCACGTAGCAGGGCAGCCACAACCACTAAAGATTATCCATTTCTACAAATATTGAAACCAAAAGTTTCACTATTTCCAAACAGCTAAATTCACAACACAGTTATCCAATACATGTTACTAGACTCTGAAAGCAGTTATCTGATACATACACTAAACAATATGTGAAGACTATAAATACTTCTATATAATGTGCATCAAGACTCAGTTCCTACAGATTCCTCCTTATCCCAAACCCAACCCATTCCCACCTCTCCCTGCACCCGCCCCGCCCCTCCTCTTTTAAAAAAAAGAGTCAGAGACAGATCAAATGGATATTAATTCTTTGATATGGTATCACGCAGCAGCATCGGCTCAGTTTATTTGATCTCAATCCCACCAAACAGGGCTCTACGGCGACAGGAGAAATGCAAATGGCCCTTCCATCGGTGGAACTCATGCAAAAATCCAAAACAATGACCAAACTCCTCCAGAACTCAAGACTGGGGCTTAGCTTAGACCGATTCTCCACAAGTGCACAATCAAGATAAACTTAACTAGTAAAGTATAAACAACGTATTGGCGTTAGGGATGACAATAGGACGGGTAAGACCCATTACCTGCGGATACCCGCCCAAAATGAGTGCAAATCAGCTAGGTAGGAGATAAGGGTAGGATACAAATGCAAATATCTGCCACCGCCCCCATACCCACATCAATGTACCTCCCACATTATTTGTCTCAATTTCTATTTGATTAATTTAAACATAAAATAATGATATATATACTCAATTTATCTATTAAAAATGTGGAAAATATAATTCGATTACAAAAATAATTTAAAATAATTACACGTGCGCATATAGATAACTATCGCATACACAAATTGAAGTGGGTAATGGATTATAGGCAGGTAGTGGAGCGGGAATAGGTATGGATTTGTACCCACCTCAGTGGGGTATGGATATCCACTTCATAACTGTGGCCTATAATGGGGAGGGTTTGGATATGGATGTGGGTAGTGGGTACGGGAACAGAGGTGGCACCCCCATACTTACCGCGCCTCATTGCCATCCTTGTTTGGCGTTCAAGCCCCACATTTGAAGTTCTAGGATATTAATTCTATGATAAAGTGCCACGCAATTTGAACTACATGGTCTCAATTTCAAACCCAAAAAGCCCCATTTGATTGTTACACTTGTACTGGTATAAAAGACGAAGGTTGTTAAGTTTTGTCCAACACTTAAGCTTTGAGCAAGAATCGCTTCCATGTAATTTACAATACCGTGGGACTAAAACTATGAATAGCAAGTACCAATTCTTCACGCAAAGGCACATCGTGCTTGAAGCATGGATTATGCACAGACTCTCCCATAACATTTGCTTGCAATATATTAACATTTAGAGCGGGGCGTTGTGATTGGAACTCGTGACTTCTACGTCAACAAAACTTTAATATCACGTCAAATAACCAACTTCTTCAAAAAGTTTTAAGCTATTAGGTGAAGGTCCAGAAATAGTTTTATACTTTATACATAAACAAAAACGGAAATTATGAATCCAGATAAGGCTCTTAAAACTCCAAAAGAAAGTAGAAATCGTACCCTTCCGGTAGAAGTATCACATCGAACGACAAACGACCTAGAACACTTCCGAGACCTCCCAAAACCTCCAGAAAGAGAAACATTGCTGAAACTCCCAATCAATTTGGACGATTTTAGGAATTGAACACTTCTAGGCCTCGAATTGAAGTCTAGAGAGAGAATCGGCCGAGAAAACAATGAACTTCTCTTTCTGGGTGCTCCATTTGGTGGAAGAGTAAGCTGAATCCCTGGAAATGACGCAGTCGCCATGGATGACACTGGAGATTATGCAGAAAAGAGAAGGGAAGTAAAGAATGTAATGGAGAATAGGAGATGGAGGTGGGTGGGTGGGGTTTGCGTGGGAATGTAATAAAGGGGAGTGAGAGAATGGAGTGTTCGAGCAGCTTCTGGATATGGAGTGTGTGTGTGTGTGTGTGTGTACGGCTGTGCCAGCGGAGAGATGTCTTTCTTCAAGAATCAAGATCCTTCCAGCAGAATAGAAAAAGACAATAAGGCCACTCCCTTCAATAGCTTGTATGGGTTTTGCTGTCCCCATAAACTGAAATTTTCTGCTCTAGTCATTTCGATACGGTAAGGTGAACCAGTGGAGTGAAAAAATAACAATTCTGCAAAAAGTTAATTTAAGTTCAAAAAAGAAAAAAAAAAAAAAAAAAAAAAGCTTAATTATTAACTTACTGTGTACTCGAAGTGTAATTGAGTCAAGTTAAATTGAGTATTATAGTACTCGAACTCGATTAACTATATAGGTATTTTAACTCGTACTTGAATTCCTGGTGAGCATTAAATTCTGCTCGAACTTGTACTCCATTAACTATTCAATGACTCGACTTAACTCGAGTAATCGTTTATTGTGCATATTAAGGTCCAACACATTCAGTCTGTTATAATATTATTCCTTATACTCAACCATTATTTATGTTCTACTCGGTTAGGTGATTATTGCTTTTTGCTTACACTACATTTTAACCTAAATAAAAACCATGAATCACCAATATGTTAATATACAATTCCTCTTTAATTAGTACAAACTATATTTGAGTAAATCAAACCAGTAATTATCAAGTACAGCTCGAGTACACCAAACAAAGCCAAATCTCAAGTTGAGTAAATAATTGAGCATCGAGTCACGTATTGAACTATTCAACTAGTACTCATTTATTAATCGAGTATGTTCTGATACTCGAACTCGGATAATTCGACTTCGAGTCAAGTTTTATTCGAGTTACTTGCAAGGCGGCTCAGATGATTTACATCCCTATCATGTAATACTCTTAGTCCATGTTTGATAAATTAACTTTTTAATATATAAATTTAGGCTCTGTTTGTTTCAAGGGAAGTACTCTTCCCACGAAAATGTTTTCCAAGGAGAATCAAATTCCGATTAAGGTTTTCCGTTGCTTGTTTCGGAGGAAAACATGCTCCGGCTCATAATATTGCTTATTTGTTCTGAAAGAAATCAGCTTCTATTAATCATATTATTGTTAGGAATAGTGTCCTGAAAATCTAAATTTGTCCTGTAAATTTTGCTATATTAAAGAATGAAATTGAAGTTCTAGTCATTTTCCTTGTTAAATTTGTGTAAGTGAGCGTATATGTTTGCATGTGATTTTCTTTTAGATAATATCTATGAGATGGATGCAATCCTCAAATTACTTTTTAATTGTTTGTTCTAAGTGGTTTATAATATTAAGTCACAAATAGACTTGGAGTGGATGGAATGAAATATTATTTGAAAAACTCATAGTCGGTGATAAGTTTGGACTACTTGTTTGTTATGACTATAATGTGACATTTTAGATGATCTGTCTTGGTCATGTGGATAGTGATCCAGAAGTATTATGTTGGTGTGTTCAATAAGATTAATACACTAAGTTGGGCCATGTGAGTTACTTCTTTCTAGACTACTATCGGAAGCGAGTGATTCATGATATACTATTTGAATGGGGACTCTAAATCCTGAAAGTGTTCTGGATCTGTGCATAGAATGTTAGTTACCTTGATGTACTATAAGTAAGGTCTTGAAATATGACAGGAATCCCATATGCATTGGGCAACTACATAAAGTGTGACAGGAATCGGATATTTAATATGGAATCTATAATCTCGTATGAAATACAAATGTCCCTTTAGTTAATTCGCAAGTGTTTGAATTAATTCGGAAACTTTAGCCAAAGTGTTCCAAGTGTTTGTCATTTGGAATTTATACTGTGAATTTGTTCAAATATACATGAATTATTCGGAAAAGGGTGAGTCGGTAACTAATGGAGAAGCTGTGAGAAAAATAATGGTAGTAGTTTTAATTTTTTTTCCCCATGGATATCTTATAGAGGGGTTGTTGTTGTTAATATAGTTTATTTAGGAATTATCGAATAAATGATTTAAGTCTAGAGTGCAGTGGGATTTATTTAGTAAGAATTAAGTTCCATTAAATAGTAATTAAATTTTATCATGAGTTGTTAATTAATTTAACTCATTTGGAGCTAGATTTAAATTGTCACTGAGGTCCCTGCCCAAGCTTTTATTTTAATGCCATCAGAAAAATATTAAAGAATTCATGAGATAAATTATTTATTCATGAGATGAGTAAATTTAAATTTGCTAAACATTATTCATTAGATGAATAAAAGTCAAAAATTACAAAATAAAATAAATTTTTTTAAATTAAAAAAATTCATAGGATGAATTTTTAAATGTGAGAAATAAAAAACAAAACAAAAAAGGAAAAACACAGTCTTAATCCACAACGCGTGCTCTGGACCAAGTCATGTGCTGGGTGGTCCTAAGGTCCACGTATTTGGGCACGGACCAACCAGAATGTGTAGTATATGGGAGCGATCCGTGCCAACGGGAGTGATCCGCGCCAACAGGTGCGGACTAATCCCATATCGACACGTGGCATGCGATGAGTGATCAAACACGTTTTACTCTGCTTTATATAATGCGATGTCATTTTGTTTGTTGCAAACAAATCCCACATCGAGTTTTGCTTATTTTTTCGCTCCAGTAGCCTTCTATAAATAGGAGTTTTGGAATAAAGGTTTAGCATTGAATTTTAAATTAAAATTTTATAAAAATATTGACTTTCGGAGAACTAATAAAAGAGAATTCCGTTGAAATTTTTTTCTTAATATTTTTCGGAGCCACACTCCGGGTTTTTCAAGAAGATTGCATAGAAGACTTATGGATCTTGGATTTTTGGTTTTATTTATTTGGAGCTTTTACAGGTATTCTTCTTTCCATTTTCTTTTAGTTTTTTTTCTTTTCTATTTATTTATAGTATTCTTATTATGCTAGTTTTATTTTCATGTTATTATTATGAATGTATTAGAGTAGAGAACATGTAGATTTGAAATAAGGAATTTTAAATCTCTTGTAGGTTTAAATTAGGCATTTTAAACTGTTCCGTTGCATTAGTCTAATAAACTAGGAAAAATTTTTAAAATTTATCCCAACAATTATACCTTGTTATGCGACAACATAAGTAGTGGCACAATGCTGCTGCCGCTGGTGGCGGGGTGAGAGAGCGAAAAAGAAGGGTTGGCGTGGAGGATGGAAAGGGGAAGTGGGTTGGGGAGATTTTTTTTTTTTTGTACCCCATAGAAAAGGGGTCAATCTTAGCCGTCTATTGTAATGGACGGCCAAGATTCGCTCCTTTCACCCTCTTATAAGAATTTTGCCATATTGTTGTAATTGTACCATGTCAATGTCTTATGATGAAAATTGGTTAGATTTTGATAAAAATTCACCAAGCTCTAGTATAGGGTATCTAAATGATAAAATTTTGAAATATCAACAAATCTCATTGTATAAATTGAAATGTATGGGTTATTTAGGTTATAAACGGTCAAACTTCAAGTCACTAAGTGTTAAATTTCATCTTTCTTCCAATACCTCTTTCTCTCCCCCTCATATCCCTCCATCCTCGCCACTGCCCATCTGCAGCCCCTATATGGGGGTAGAGAGAGAAAGGGGAATTGGAAAAGAGAGAAAGAAGGGCCGGTGAACTGGCGGCGGCGGCCGGTGGCAGGGGGTGAAGGGATAGGGGAGAGAGAAAGGGAGTTTGGAAAAGAGAGAAAAACAAGAGGCAGCAAGACGGATGGTGTTAGGAACAATGTCCTAAAATCCATATTTAAGCTGAATATATTTTTTAATTAATAAACAAAATTGAAGTTCCAGTCGTTTCCTCTATAAATTTGTGTAAGTGAGCATATTTACTGCATGTGATTTACTTTTTGGTAACATCCATGAGATGAGTGTAGTCCTCAGACTACAATTTACATGTTTGTTCTAAGTGGTTTATGAGATTAACCCATAAATAGACTTGGAACAAATGGTATGGAAGGTTATTTAAAAGACTCATAGTCGAAGACAAGTTTGGACAACTTGTATGCTAAGACTATAACATGACACTTTAGATGACTTCTCTTGGCCATGTGGATGGTGATCCAAAAGTGTTATGTTGGTGTGTTTAATAAGATTGGTACACTGAGTTGAACCATGTGAGTTGCTTATTTCTAGGCTACTATCAGAGATGAGTGATTCATGTTGTACTGTTTGAATGACAACTCTGAATCCTGAGAGTATTCTGGACTTGTGTATGGAGCGTTAATTACTTTGGTATACTATAAGTAAGGTCTATACGCATGACTGAATTCCCACGTACACTGGGTAGCAGCATGATGTGACAAGGATCAAGTATTCAATAGGGAATCTACAGTCTTTGATGAGATATAGATATCCCTTAGTTGATTCGCAAATATTTGAATAGTTCAATCTTTGGCCAAAGTATTCCAAGTGTTTGATATTTGGAATTTATACTGTGAATATGTTCAAGTATAAATGAATTATTCAGTAAAGGGCGAGTGGGTAACTAATGGAGAAGCCGTGAGAAAGATAATAGTAGTAGTTATATTTATCTTTTGTCATGGGCATCTAGTAGAGATGTTGTTGTCATCAATATAGTCTATTAGGGAGATATCGAATAAATGGTTGAAGTTCGGAGTGCAGTGAGATCTATTTAGTGGAATTAAGTCTCATTAGATGGTAATTAAATTAACAAGATGATTAATTTAACCCATTTGGAGCTAGATTTAAATTGTCCCTGAGGTCCCTACGTAAGCCTCTGTATTTATTACCATCGGAAAAATATTAAAGAATTTATGAGATGAATTATTTATCCATGAGATGGGTAAATTTAATTTTGCCAAATATTATTCATGAGATGAATAAAAGTTAAAAATTATAAAATAAAATAATTTTGAAAAATTAAAATTCATAAGATGAATTTTTATATGTGAAAAATAAAACAAAAATCAAAAAAATCAAAAATAGTATCTACACAGGTTGCAATCCGTGCACCTCGTATCGGATGAATCAATGGGCATCCCACTGGAAATCCGTGTGCACCCGTGCGGGCCAATCACGGCCCGCCACGTGGGACACGGAGAGAGGTCAAATACACGCGGGCTTTGCACTGTGAGTGATACACGACGTTTTGAACTTATTTTAAATAAAACGATGCGTTTTATTGTTAGGTCTGCACATCCCACATTGAAAAATAGAAATTTTTTTGCTCCGATATACTACTATAAATAGCGGAACCTATTTCAAAGGTTTGGCATTTAATTTAGAATTAAAAAAAAAAATTCTTCTGAGAGTATTGACTTTCGAAGATGTAATGGGAGGGAAAATTTTCTTTAGAAAATTTTCTTTCCTCAAGTTTAATATTTTTCGGAGCACATCCTCCGTGCAGCTCGAGGTCATTGCATAGAAGATCGCTGGGTCTCGATTTTGAAGATTATTATTTCTTTCTGGTTTTCTTATTATTGAAGCAATTCCAGATATGTTTTCTTTCCTTCACTTTTAGTTTTCGCTTTTCTATTTATTTATAATATTCATTATTATGCCTGTTTAAGTTTATGTATTGTTATGAATGTATTAGAGTAAAAGGCCTATAGATCTAAATTAAGAATTTAGATCAACCCTAGGTTTAGAATTATGAATTCTAAATCTGTTCCGCTGCATAAACTTTATAAAATTAGGGAGAATTTTTGAAATTTCTCCCAACAACCAGTATTAGAGCAAAAGGATTTATAGAGATAACCCAATTCCCAGGAGCTCTCGCACATGAGGTGTCACGAAGCGTGACTCTCCAATCGGGGGCTTAGGTAGAGAGAAGAGTCTACTACTCTAAGTGCTCTAATAGGTGCCTTTTATTGTGACCATAATTGAGAACTGTGAACCCAACAGTCGGCATCTGAGTTATTTTTTTCCCAACAATTGGTATCAAAGCTAGTCTCTGATTACATTCATAATATACATAATAAGTATAGTAAGATCGGAATAAATAGATTTGCGATTGAATAATATAGAGATTTTATTAAGAAGGAAAGTTAGTTTAATTTGCCGATTCAATTTAAATTGTTTAAATCGATAATGAATTAATAGTTAATTCATATGATTGTTTAAAATAATGATTTAAATTGTTTAAATTGTTTATGAATTAATAGTTAATTAGATAGTTTAAAGTAACGATTTAAATTATTTAAATCGTTGATTAATTATTTGTTAATTCAGATTTGTCAATGCATGAAATCACATTCATATTATACGCATGACAAGGTTTTGCATATTTAATCATAATTTCTACAAAATTGGATACATTTGATTTAATGAGATTAGATTCAATTAATTCTTACCAAATTGGATAAAATTGATCTAATGAGATTAGATTCAATTAATTTTTACAAAATTGGATAAAATTGACCTAATGAGATTAGATTCAATTAATTTTTACAAAATTGGATAAAGTTAATCTAACGAGATTAGATTCAATTATATTTAAAAATTGGATAAAACTGATCTAATGAGATTAGATTCAATTAAATTTTAAATTAAATATTTTAATTTAAAAAATATTCTAACGACATCAGGGCTGACGTGGCACTGACATTAGCAAAAAAAATAATTATTTTATTTATTTAATTTTAGGGACGTGTCGACGTCAGTATTGGTTTACATAATAATTATAAATTAATTATTTTATTAATTAATTTCTTTTTAGAATGAGATTCTAAATTAGATTATGAGATAATCTAAGTTATAAATCTGTGTTATTTTAATTTATTTTAAAATAAGATTCTAAAATAAACTATAAGATAGTCTAAGCTTATTTAATTTTTGGAATGAGATTCTAAAATAGATTATGGGATAGTTTAAGCACTAAATTGCTACTGATTTTAATTAAAAATTAATTTTATTAATTAATTTAATTTTAGAATTTGATTCCAAAAAAGATTATAAGATAATCTAAATTTCGGTATTGTTTTAAATAAAGAAATTATTAAATTAATTTATATTAATTTATTTAATTTTAGAATGAGATTCTAAAGAACATATTATGAGATAATCTATGGTACCGTTTTTAAAAGTAAAATTAATTATTAAATAAATTTAGAATGAGATTTTAAAGCAAGATTATGAGATAATCGATGTTTTAAAATGATAATATTTTGAATAAATTAATTAATTAATTATTGTTTATTTTAAAATAAGATTTTAAAAGGGGTTATAAGATAATCTAGGTTATAAATGCAAGTTAATTAAAAATTACTAGTTATAAAAATCAAGTGGGAGCGAGGTTTCAATTCTTATAATCTCACAGTCTCCATTACCGGTCTAGCAATATAGCAAATCGATATACCTCCCTACGGAGGATGTCGGTTTGCAGATTACAGGGTCAGACTTCTATTAGGATAGACCAAAGTGCAAAGAAGCGATGCGATCACACTGCTGTGGAGTAGTTCGTGTATTTGTATGGAGGTTTAGGTAATGGTTTACGCTTGACTGGCGTGATGTATTAGCCTCCCAGAGGAGCTCTGTTGTGTCATGTTAGAAACTAAGTTAGAAACTAAGGTAAAGTGGTGAGTTAATCATGTTTAGTAAGAGTTACAAGAAAATAGGTTAATTGAGACTTGTTCTCACCCGAACTAGCTTCGTGCGATCCTGCTGCCGGGGAGTAAGGAGTGGTGTGTTTGGGTCATCATTGTATGCATGATAGTACAGTTTGGTGGATATCTGACTTATTGTGTATGCTAAAATAAAAAGAATAGATATCACTACATTATACACGACTCTTGTTAGACAGTTACACAAATGTTTACATTTACAGTATTTTTGAAATGGATATGACTGGTGAGCGTCACTCATTTCTAATACATAATGTATTCACTGGACCAAATTACTTTGCCTGGTAAAAAAAAATAAGTTAGACTTAGTTATTACTCACAAGGGACTTACTGGAAAAGAAAGGAAAGGGAAAGGTTACTATTATAGCAACCAAGTCCATAAGGAAGTCAACAAAAGAAAAGTGTTTCTTTTGCAAGAAAACTAGGCCACTGGAGGAGGAACTATACTAAATACATAGCTACTCTTCCTACAAAGACTGCTAAGCCATCTGGTGAAGATATGTCGATGTCTCACTTAGTTGAGTCATGCACAATTGAGAGTCCACCAGGTTCTTAGTGGGCGGGCTCAGGTTCAACTGACCATGTCTGTAAGGGGCTCAGGCTAAGCAAAAGGTTACAAGTACAATAATAGTAGTCTTAAGTGTTGGAGAAGTTAGCTTAGTCTTTAGTGCTAGAGTTTTTGTTTTAAATGATTGTTTATTTGTAGCTACTCTGCACAGGAATTTGATTTCTATAACTCATTTTATGAATAATTGTTATTCAGTTGATTTTGATTATAAACCTTTTAATACAAGAAATAAATTTGCAAAATATACATATATAAATTTTTTATTCATGTTGTTTATTGATCAAAACTCTCATATTTGTTTAAAAGAATCTAACACATGCTCACTTGTTCGATCTTCTAAAAGAAAACACCTTGAAAGGGATATTACCTACACATGACACCAACGTTTAGGTCACACTAATTCAAACAGGATCCAAAGACTGGTGAAAGATAGACTGATAGAGGCTTTGGACTTGAGGTCATTACCAGTTTGTGAATTCTGCATAAAATGAAAGGTGACCAAATTTGTCTTTAAGAGTAAAGACAACAAGGTTGGTGATTTGCTTGAGCTGGTTCACACAAATGTATGTGGACCAATGCATGTTCAGGCAAGAGGTGGGTATGAGTACTTAATCACATTTAGTGATGATTACTCAAGGCGTGGATATGTTTCCCTAATGAGACATAAGTCAGACGTTTTTAAAAAATTCAAAGAGTATAAAGTTGAAGTTTAAAAGCTATTAGGCAAACAAGTTAAGTCACTTCGATCAGATTGAGGTGTTGAATATTTTTCGGGTGAGTTTCTGAATTTCCTAACTGCAAATGAGATAAGATCTCAACTTTCTACTATGGGTACATCATAGGAGAATGGTGTTGCAAATAAAAGGAACAAGGGCTGTCATTTCTACAATTCTTTTGATTAAAAAGGTCTTTGTAAATACAATGCAAAATACTTAGAGAAGAATTTTGCAAGTAAAATACAAAAGCAAAAACAAAATAGTATTATAAGAATTAAAAGAAAATGACACTAATTCTAAATAGCTAGACACAACTTAAGACATAGTGGATGCATTAGATGCACCTATTGATAGGAACGAGAATGTTCCAGGTACACGAGTGCTTAGGTGTAGTGGGTGGATTGTCAGGACACCTGATAGGTTCATAGCGGGAGCCTTAGTGGTTGACCGTGGCATTGAATCTGATCCTTTTAGCCACAATGAAACAATTAAGTCTTATGGTTTTGAGCAATTGGTTGAACTAACCATGCGTGTACAAGTGACATCAAGACAAAGGAGTAACTTTCTTAGTATTGCATGTCAACAATATACTACTCATTGAGAATGATGTAGGGGTGTCATAAGCTGTAAAGGTTTGGTTGTCAGGATAGCTCGATATGAAGGACATAAGAGAAGCCAGCTCTACTCTTAGGATTAAGCTTCTGCGAGGTCGTACGAGTAAGATGTTGGGTCTTTCTCTAGCCACTTATATTGACAAGATGTTGTCAAGATATAGCATGGAGGACTTCAAAAACCTTTTAAGCATGGAGTCCCTCTTTCTTTAGAGCAGTGTTCTAGGAGACCTTAAGAGGAGGAATAGTTGAGGAATATTCCATATGCTTTGGCAGTGGGAGGCCTTACATATGCCATATTGTGCACGAGACCAGATATCTGCTGTGCTGTGTTATAGTAAGCAGGTGTCAGTCTAACTCGAATCCGATGCACCGGGTGGTAATGAAGTGTTCTCTCTAGTACTTAAGTACTAAATATTATATGCTGATCTTTCAAAATGACGAGCTGGTTCTAGTTGGATATATTGTTTTAAGACTTTCACTCAGATACATATGCCAGACGTTCGACGTCTGGGCATGACTTTACCCTTGGAACAGGAGCCATTAGTGGGAGGAATGTCAAGCAGTACTGTATTACTGACTTCACCATAGAGGCTAAGTAAGGTGTAGCTTCAGAAGCTGCACAGATGGCATGTATGTTAAGATAGAGTAATTGACTTTACTAAGACTTGGACTCATTAGACCTTTGGTTCAAACATAAAGGGGGTGAGCATAAAATATGTAATAAATTGAATTTAGGACAAGTGGGAGATTGTTAGGAATAATGTCTTGAAATCCAAATTTATTCTGAATATATTATTTAATTAATAAATAAAATTGAAGTTTCAGTCGTTTCCTCTATAAATTTGTGTAAGTGAGCATATATATTGTACGTCATTTTCTTTTTGGTAACATCCATGAGATGGGTGTAGTCCTTAGACTACAATTTACATGTTTGTTCTAAGTGATTTATGAGATTAACCCACATATAGACTTGGAACAAATGGTATGGATTGTTATTTGAAAGACTCATAGTCAAAGACAAGTTTGGACCACTTGTATGCTTAGACTATAATGTGACATTTTAGATGACTTGTGTTGATCATGTGGATGGTGATCCAAAAGTGTTATGTTGGTGTATTTAATAAGATTGGCACACTGAGTTGGACCATGTGAGTTGCTTGTTTCTTTGGTATGCTATAAGTAAGGTATATACGCATGATTGAATTCCCACGTATACTGGGTAGCGGCGTGAAGTGTGATAAGTATCAGGTATTCAATAGGGAATCTACAGTCTCTTATGAGATATAGATGTCCCCTTAGTTGATTCGCAAATATTTGAATAGTTCGGAATCTTTGGCCAAAGAATTCCAAGCATTTGACATTTGTAATTTACACTGTGAATATGTTCAAGTAGAAATAAATTATTCAATAAAAGGCGAGTCGGTAACTAATGGAGAAGCTGTGAGAAGGATAATGGTAGTAGTTATATTTATCCTTTGTCATGGGCATTTAGTTGAGGGGTTGTTGTCATCAATACGGTCTATTAGGAAGATATCGAATAAATGGTTTAAGTTTGGAGTGGAGTGAGATTTATTTAGTGGAATTAAGTCTCATTAAATGATAATTAAATTATTTCATGAGATGATTTAAATTGTCCCTGAGGTCCCTGCGCAAGCCTCTGTATTTATTGCCATAGGAAAAATATTAAAAAATTCGTGAGATGAATTACTTATCCATGAGATGGGTAAATTTAATTTTGCCAAATATTATTCATGAGATGAATAAAAGTTAAAAATTATAAAATAAAATAATTTTGAAAAATTAAAATTCATAAGATGAATTTTTATATGTGAAAAATAAAGCAAACAAAAAAAAAAAAAACAAAAATTGTATCTACACATGTTGCAATCTATGCACCTCGTATCGGACAAATCAGTGCATGAGACGTGGACGTCCCCCTGCCAATCCGCGTGCATGCATGCAAGCCAATCACGGCCTGCCACGTGGCATGCAGAGTGAGGTTAAATACACGCGGGCTTTGCACTGTGAGTGATACGCGATGTTTTGAACTTGTTTTAAATAAAACGACGCGTTTTACTAGTAGGTTTGCACATCCCACATTGAAAAATAGAAAATTTTTCGCTCCGGTATACTACTATAAATAAAGGTACCTATTTCAAAGGTTTGGCATTCAATTTAGAATTAAAAAAGAAAAAGGTTTCTGAGAGTATTGACTTTTGAAGATCTAGTGGGGGGAAAATTTTTCTTTAGAAATTTTGCTATCCTCAAGTTTAATATTTTTCGGAGCCTACCCTCCGGACAGCTTGAGGTCATTGCGTAGAAGAGCGCGGGGTCTCAATTTTTAGGATTATTATTTCTTTCTGGTTTTCTTATTATTGGAGCAATTCTAGGTATGTTTTCTTTCCTTCACTTTTAGTTTTTGCTTTTCTATTTATTTATAATATTCGTTATTATGCCTGTTTAAGGTTATGTGTTGTTATGAATATATTAGAGTAAAAAGCATGTAGATCTAAATTAAGAATTTAGATATGTAGATTTAAATTATGAATTCAAATTTGAAGATTTAAAATTAGGAATTTTAAATCAACCATAGGTTTAGAATTATGAATTTTAAACTCGTTCCGTTGCGTAAACTTTATAAAATTAGGGAGAATTTTTAAACTTCGTCCCAACAATCGGTATTAGAGCAAAGGGATTTATAGAGATAACCCTATTCCTGGGAGCTCCCGCACGTAAGGTGTCACGAAGCGTGACTCTCCGACCGGGGGCTTAGGTAGAGAAAATAGTCTTCTACTCTAAGTGCTTTAATAGGTACCTTTTGTTGTGACCATAATTAAGAACTGTGAACCCAACAGTCGGCATCAGAGTTACCTTTTTCCCAATAGGTGGGCAGAGGAGGGCGGGCGGTGGCGGCAAGGCAGACGTAGTGGCAAGGTTGACGGGTAGAGGTGGATGGTGGGCAGTGGTGACTAGCGGGTGGGCTGGTGGGCAAGTAGGAGCGGCAGCGTTAACAGGTGACGGCAGTGGGTGGCGGGCTGAGAGAGAGAGAGAAAGGAAGGGTTGGGGGAGGGGATGGGGATAATTTTCATTTTTTTGGACCCCTATAAAAAAACGAGAGAATCATGACCATCTATTGCAAAGGACGGCTAAGATTCTGTCCCTCTCATAAGAATTATGCCATATATAGGCATGAAGGAACTAAATGAAATATGTTTATACATATCATATCTTTTTAAAGCACATACCTAAGTTTCTATTTTGAAAGATAGGAGGTAGAATAAGCAAAAATAACAAACAATTGAAAGAATAAGTTCATTTGAACGTCTTTAATTCATCAATCATTCCATTATAGATGTCACTAACAAAGATAAAGTGACAGAGATAGAAAAAGAAATCGACTCATTATCTGTAACATCTACGTATCTAGTAATTTTGTCTTCACCATATTACTATATCTCCAGAGTCAATAATTTTATATGAGGAGCTACTGAATTCAATCACTTGCTGCTGTTACTCTTTAGTTTTCTGTTGAGGTCTATCCTGTAGAGGTACCCAAGTAAAATTACTAACATTCTACTCGAATCCTAATTCCTAATATTAATTATGTAAATATTAATTCGAAAGAGAAAGAAACATATATAATATAAACATATAATAAAATATATATTATATAGCATAGGTAATATAATAATATAATCAAAATTTAAATTCAATTTATTTGAATTCAGAAATACATATATATAGATATCATTATTTTTAACAAAAATCCAACAATTTGCAACAAAAAGTTTCACTAAATTATGAACGAATGTATCTACATGTTAAATAATGTATCATATTAGCATTTTAAGACAAATATATTTTTTTAATTATATTTGACATTAGTAATTTCTAATAAAAATCTATGAAACTTTGGCAAAAAAGAGTACCTAATTTACAGAATTCTTAAACTTTCAAGGTACCTGAGTGATAAAGTCTTGAAATCTCCAGGTACCTTATTATATATGTTGAAAATTTAGGGTGTTTATGTGATAAATCATCAAACCTAAGAGGGTACCAACACACAAGTACCAGATTCCATTAGAACTCCGAAGTTAAGTGTGCTTGGGCGAGAGTAATACCAAGATGGGTGACCTTCTGGGAAGTCCTCGTGTTACACCCCTCATGTTGGGGGTTCTTGGAAATACCTTCCCTTCAGGGTAGCACCCTGAAGGAAGGCTGCGTACATCCGTCTCCCCAGACCCTGCTTAGGCGGGAGCCCTTGGAGCACTGAGAATGTTACTTTATGTGATAAATTATTAAACCTTAGGGTACCTAAGTGATAGATTCTCAAAAATATATATTAGAAAGAAAAATTATTTTCCAAGAAAAGCTATAATCTATAAATAGTTTTATTGTGTTTAGACTGATGTAAATATTTTTCATAACTATTCACCATATCATGGAGTAATAAAGACCTTTAAAATATAAAATATCAGTCAGGAATGAAAATGAAATTGAATCACATAATTCAGTCTAATTCTAACCTAAGTGATCATTATTCTTCCAATTCTTGTCCCACATTATTACTTCTAACGATCTATAATCCTGTCTCATTCATTTTGGAATCACAACTAGGGGTGTAAACGAACCAATCGTTTGATGAACTACTCATGTTCGAAATCGATTAGGAGTTGTTCATGTTCGTTTTTTAGGCTCGATAGCTTATTGAGCCGAGCTCGAACAGAGGGTTGTTTGGATCGTCAGCATTCATGAACAGCTCGATAAGCGCTCGGTAAGGGCTCGAAAAGATGCTTGATATGACCTCGATAAAGGCTCGTTAAAGCGCTCGATAAGTGTTTATCAAAAACTCGCTAATAATAGCCATAATTTATAATGAATAATGTTTTTGAACCATATATGTATGAGAGGATATCTTTCAAACTTAGAAGACTTGAAATATAAAATTTACAGATTACATATTGAAATACAAAATTGAAATACAAGACTTGAAATATAAAACTTACAGATTATAGATTGAGATTGAAGACTAGAATTGAGGGAAGCAGGGAGACAGAAGAAGACGAGAAAGATGGAAAGATTGAAATTATATTGATATTGCAATAGATTGAATTACAAAGAAGACGAGAAAGATGGAAAGAAAATTATATTGATATTGCAACAGATTGAACTACAAAATTAAAATAAAAGACTTGAAATATAAAACTTACAGATTACAGGTTGAGATTGAAGACTTGAATTGAGAGCTTAAAATTACAAGAGAAAGTAAAAAAGAAAATTTTTGTGATCTCTGATCTTTGCCTCTCTAACTGACTTTGTAATTCGCTCTGCCTTGAAATGAACTTCTAATGCTCCTTAAATAGCTAGAGAATTGAGAAATTGAGAAAATTTTGAAATCCAGGACACCTGTCTTCAATAATTGCACGTGCCACAGTGAACTTGAATGATTGCAACAGTAACTAGACAGCTGGTTGTCCTTGCTACAGTAATTTTTCGGGGAATCACATCAGCCTTGAATTATTGAAGAAAGTTAAAGGGGCTAGTCTGGGATGAGCTGGCATCATCACTTTCGTCATCGTCAGTTAAATCTTGAATTTGTTGAAGAAGCTGGGCTAAGAGTTTTTTTGAAATTTTCTTTTTAGATTTGATTTTGAAGAAGAGCTTGAGTCTGAAGTTTTGATTGGTTGGGTTTTAGAAGGTGTTGAGGATCCCTGAGGGAGGACTTGAAAATCTTTGTTTTTTGATTCTTTGAAAAATTTGGAAAGTATTTCAGTAGAACAATCATACTCTACAACGTATTTATCCCACCATTTGATCTTGTATTCACGCACAATAGATAATGGATGGGGTTGTTCGAAAAATTGAGTATGTGAGTAAGACCAACATAAAATCCATGGGATTTGAAAGTTTGAATGAAAGCTTGTAAATTGGTCTATGGGTTTAAGTTGATCACCCGGATATTTTGAGTAAGTACTGAAATAAGCTTGAACATTGGCAGGATAGATGGTCTGAGAAGGACCGAAATATCACCACCATTCAAGAAACCAGATTGGGAGGTTTCTTGGCTTTTTTGAAAATCGAAAGAACCAAGAATGATCAAATTGTCTGATTAGAAAGCATCTAAACCAAGCCATTTTATAATCTTGGTAAGTGTATCCTAGTGGTTGAAGTGGTTGAGAAAACTGTTTTGAAGTAAAGGGGTTGAATCCGAAATCTAATCGGTTGCAAACATTTAGAATTTTGCAGGTTGAAAAAGTGATAGGTCCGTTAGTTGAATTATTCTTGTGCTTGATTTGAATAGATTTGAATCAATCAAAATGAACTCGTAAAATCTTTGAGTTCGATTGAGATCATCTGGAATCCATTGAAAATCTTTTGGCAAGGTTGAATCCACAGATTTTTGAATATTATTGACAGAGAGTGGTTCATATTGTCCTGTTAAATAAATATGTTCCACTTGAGGTTTTGTAAAATATTGAGAAGAAGAGAATCTTGGAAATTTTTATTTGAGGGTTGAAGAGGAGGTCGTAAAGGAAATGGGTTTTGAGGGGATTTTGAGGTTACTGCTGCATAAGAAATTGGAGGGAATTGTTGTTCAAGGATTGAATAAGGATTTTGAGTTTGTTTTAAGTTGAAGAGGATTGGGGATGAATCTTCTGGGCATAGTCTTTTGGTTGTTAAAATTCTTCTTCTTTGAGTTTTGCTTGTCCTTTGTCTTTAGACATGATCCTGAGGGAGAGGATAGGGCAATGTCATGTCCTTGTAAAAATTCTCTTGAGAGAAAATCCGAAAGAGAATTATTTTCTCCTGTGATGAATTCAATTTGAAAATCGAATACTGATAAAATTGCTTGCCATTTGGCAAAGATTTGTTTTGAGACTAGATTTTTGACATCGTGTTGTAAAACTTCTTTTGCGGGTTTGCAATCAATTTGCAGAAGAAAGGTTTTGTTGTACAAATCATCTTGAAATTTTGAAATGTTTAAAACAATTGATAAAATTTTCTTTTTGATGGTTGAATAATTTTTTTGGGGTCCAAGCCATAGACCTGAATGGAACCTAACTATTTGCCCTGGTTTTGGATCTAGTTTTTGTTTGAGTATTCCTCCATTTCCTATATTTGAAGCATCTGTTTCTACAACCAGGAATGCTTCTGGGTTTGGGAGTGCTAGACATGGAAGATTTTTGGCCCTTTCTTTAAGGGTTCTTACTATTGCTGTATGTTCCTCTGTCCAAGGAAGAGGGTTCTTGTTGAGTCTTTGGTATAATGGTTGACAGAGGTTTCGAAGATTGGGGAAAAAGTCTAAAATATAATTGAGACACCCTAAAATTCTTTGCAATTTAGTTTTGTCTTTCAATTCATTTGGAAATTTGTTAGCAAATTCAACTGCTCTATCAATTGGTTTTATGGTTCCTTGGAAAATATCATGGCTAAGAAATCGGATTTTTGTTTGAAATAATTTCATTTTTGAAGTGGATAGTATTAGACCATTTTTTCTAATAACATATAAAAGAACATTTAAGTGTTTGAAATGTTGGTCTATGTTTTTTGAAAAAACAAGAATATCATCAATGTACACAATAATGAAATCTGTATATTGAGTAAAGATATCATTCATAATATTTTAAAATTCAGATGGAGCATTTTTGAGTCCAAAATGCATTACATTCCATTCGTAGTGTCCAAATGGAACTGTGAATGCTGTTTTGTAACGATCTTTTTCATTTACTTGAATTTGCCAAAAACCACTTTTTAAATCAAATTTTGAAAATATTTTTGCGTTATATAGTCTATTAAGTAAGTCTTTTTTATTTGGAATTGGATATCTTATCCATTGGAGAACTTTGTTGAGTGGTTTATAATTGATTACTAATCTTGGAACTCCTCTTTTCTTTTCCGCTTGATTGTTGACATAGAAGGCGGAGCAGCTCCATGGAGATTTTGAAAGTCTTATTAATTTTTTATCTAGAAGAGATTGAATTTTGTTTTACAATGTTCTAGTAATACTTTGTTCATTTGAATATGTCTGGCTTTAGTAGGGATATTTCGTTCATTGAAATCTTTTTCATATGGAAGTTGAATAATTTGTTGCTTTCTATTCTAGAAAGCATTTGGAAGATCAGAGCAGACTTCTTCGATTATTTTATTGTTTAATTGATTGATTTTGTTTTGAATGTTAGGTTGAAGAAGTTGTTTGTCAATCTTTTAATATTCTATTTCTTTTTGAAGATGTTGAATATGATTTTTCTTGTTATGTATTAAATTTATTTGTTTGAATATTGTTGTCGATTGTAAGAGATTTAAGTCTTTTTGTTGAATTGGATTAATGAATTGAAAAGTAATTGGAATGTCCTTGAATTTTGTGTGAACTCCTTCTTTAGTAACTGTAAATGGATATATTTGACTAATGAAGGGAGTTCCTAGTATAATTTGTTGTTGAAGATCTTTGACTAGTATAAAAGGAGTTTTAAAACATATGCCATCATTGCAAATGTAAGAGTTTGATAGTTTGTATTTGATATTCATTCTATTACCACTTGTAGTATGAAGGCATTCAAGTGTTTTTTCATAGAACTTTGAGGGAATGAGTTATTCTTGAATACAATTGAGATCTACACCTGAATCTAACAGGGTTTGAATTTGGATTTTAAAATCCTTTGAAATATGGAGTGTTATGTGGATATGCCACTTTTGATATTCTATTCTTTCTATTAATTGAAGAAATTTATCATTTGATGTTGGTTCTTCTGGTATTTGAATATTTTCGAATTGAATTGAATCTAACACATTATTTGAATTGTCTAGTTTAGATTCCAGATATGTTATTCTGGCTTCTAATTCTAGGCCTTTTGATTCTGTAAGAGATTGTTTTGATTTTGATTCTAAATCTTGATATTGTATTGTTATTAGTTATGTTTGAAGATGTTGAATTTGTTTTTTTAGATCATTGATTTCTTTTTGTAAATCACTTGTTGAAATTTGTCGAAAGATATTTGGTGTAGGATATCTTTCAAATATTTGTTCAAGAGATGTGGGTTGTTTTGGTTTATTGATTTCTTGTTCTTTGAATATAATTTCTTTTAATTTGAGAAGATATTCTTTTCTTAGATTTTGATCTTGAATTTTTTCAACTATATCTAACAAGTCTTCTTTGTTTGTTCTTGTTAGAACATTGAGAGTTTTGAATTTGCATGAACATGGTTCTTGTATTGATTCAGATGATGAATCTTCATCATTTGAATTTTCTTGAACTTCGAAGATGTAATCTTCATTTTCTGAACTTGAATTGGATAGAAGAAGATTCATTAATTTGTTTTTTTAATTCTTCATCTTCTATCTCATTGATTTTTTGTTTCATTTTGCAGTCATTTTGATAATGTCCAGGTTTTTTGCATTTGTAACAGATTGGGATTCTGTTTGATTTCTTCTTTGAATATTTTCTTTTGTTATTATAATATTGAGGAAAGGTTTGACGTTTATATTTGTTTCTTCTAGATTGTTTATATTGTTCTTGTTGAAATCGTTTCTTTTTGTATCTTTTTGAAGGAGGTTTGAATTCATGGATATTATATTGAGTACAAAAGGATCCTAATTCCTTTTTTGTTTGAAATTTTTTGAGATTGTTACGATGTTTTTGTTCTTGGCATAATTGAAGCACTTCCTTTTGAAGAAGGCAAATAATTGACCATAAGTTATATTTTGCCATGGGATTGTTTGAGTGCTACAAACATCTTGAATCTTTGTCATTATTCTTTCTGCAACTAAATTTTGGAAGTCCATTAACAAATCTTTCTTTCCAAAATGGTTGATTTTTATCATCTCTTTTGAGTACATGAGTTAAAAACATATCCTTATACCATCTAAAATCCTGTAACGACGGGCATCTTAGATTGGTTAAGAATAGTTTTGTTGATTCTTGTTCTTCTGTTGCACTACAAAGGAAGGCAACAGTAATTGCCCAAATTAATGTTTCGACGGCATCTTCAACTTCTTCCTCTATGTAAGGAGAGTTGACGTCATTTGGATCAAGTCGTCTTCTTTGAGTATGAGTGTGATTGAGTATCGCTTGTCTGTCGTGGTGTTGTAATGTTTTGGACCACCATGATTGTAATTGTCCCGAAAATCCGGCAACAATCATTTGAGCTGCTATGTGGTCTGTATTAGCAGGATTAACGATTTCATAGGCTGTTGAAGCCATTGTCATTTGTTGTAGAGTATTTTTGATTTCATATCCTGATTTTCCATCTATATTCCATTCATGGATGTCATTTCCATTGAATGATACAGACGTGAATTGATTTCTTTCTTCATATTTAATATCAGGTAGAGTTGGCCTTGGATAATAGTTTTTTGTTGATTGATTTTTCCAATTGTTTTTAATTCTATTCATTAAGGGTTCATTGTTTTCAATTGTATTTGTATTGAATTGTTGTTCTGTTTCTTGAATTTCGTTTTCACTTAAAGATATTGAAGAGGTTTCTTCTTTTGACTCTTCAATTTCTTCTTTTGAAATTGTTTGAATTGTGGGGTTACTAGTTGTTGGATTATCTGTTAATTTGAGTTTTTGAGTGATTCTTTCAATGATATCATCATCAAAATTTTTTTGACGTTTTGAGTTTTATTTGTTCTTTATCTTGTTGAGTTAGATTGAAAGGTTGGAATGGAGGTTGTTGTATATTTTGAAAAAATGGATTTGTTTGTGGTTGTGGAAGGGGAAAGTGTTAGTGTTGTTGAATTAAGTTATCTTTTGGTATTGGTAATGAAATTGTTAGTTGAGGAATTTGTTTGATTATAGGAGGTTGTTCGATCTTTTGATTGTCTTTGTTTGTTAGGTTATTATGTATTGTATTTAATTGTTCAGAAATTATTTTAAGATTTAAGGCTTGAAAATTATTTTGTTCATAGATTTTATTTATATCTTTGATTATAGGCGTTATTTCACTTTCTTTGTCTTCTCTTTCCTGGTAAAAGGGAGTGGCTTGAATATTTTGATTATGAACATTGATGATTAGATCCTTTGTGGGAGGGTGAATTGTTTGAATTATTTGGCCATCTGTTGTGAGCCATTTTGTTGTTGGGTTTGTATTGACATTTATGGAATTTTGAATGAATGGATTTGGAATTTGATTTCTGGAAGTAAATGATTTGAACCATTGAAAGAAGGAAATATTGCATTTTAATTGATTTAATTCTTTGTAATAGATTTTTCGTATTTTGATCGTGCTTTCTTTTGTGAAAATTTGGAAAAACCATTGTCTTTGAACTTCATTTTGTTTGGATTCAAAATCATTACTTAAAAATTCTTTGTTTATTGTAAAATCCTCTGTTAAAATATTTATTGAAGGCGAATGCATTTGAGAAGCAGTTGGGGAATTTAGACCTGAAAAAGAGTTTGAAAAAGAATCAGTTTGAAAAATTGGTTCAGCAAGAGGAGGATTAAAACGAATTCTTTTGAACCTTGTTGTGTTGATATTTGATTGGTTGTCTTCTTCTCTTTGAGTAGGTCAAGAAGAAGTTGAATGTCTTGAGGATTGATCATAGGCTGTATTTGAAATTATTGTTTGCTTACCTGATTCAAATTGTATGGTAATTTTGCCATCAGGTTCTTCTATAATTTTTTGAACTTGTCTTTGAGCGATGTTTCTTAGAGGTTAAGGGTTCTCAATCTTCCAAGTGTTTGGAATGGTTATATCACTCCATTTCAGACGTTTTGGAATGTAAGTTGCTGCTTGGTCAGCTTGAACTTCTAACAATAGTGTTTCTCCAGGTGGAGATTGTTTGAGACATCTAGGATTTAATTGACTTCCTAAGAGTCTAAAATAAATCCTGTAGATCAAAGCAAATTTTTTTCTATTTTCTTTGATCTCGATATTTGGCATATGGATATCTAAAGTTAGAGTATCCATGATTGTGGAATCTTGAAGATCTACTGAAAAATTTGGGTAGCAGTTGAAGTAGATTGGACCATTGTTTAAGTTTGTTTGAATAATTGCTAAAAGGGATTCTTCAAATTTTAAAAATGTTGAATCTCTTAATGCTAACATAACCGGTTGGTTACATCCCATTCTTGAAAGAGGAACGATTGCTACTTGAACTAAACCATAGTATATATATTGAAAACCTTTTGAAATATATTTTTGAAGAGATAAGTTTGAAACTAAGTGAACTGTTTGAGCTTCTTTTTCAATTGACATTGATTGCTCGTGAGTTTTGCAAGAAAAAGCCATTTTGAAATCAAAATGTCTAATTTGATAAATTGATTCGAAATTTTCACTTGGAATGCTCCAACTGATCATTTCTTTTGAGTTTGAAACTTCTTTTGAATTTTCTTTTGAATTAATTGTTCTATGAGAGTTTGAACTGGTACTTAGTTTGAAAATAGTCTTCTGAAAGACCCTGCAACTCTTGATCTAGACATGTCTAGAACTACAGTTGTACGGATTTTAACAATTACTTAACAGTCTTACTATTTAACATTGTTGAGAACGATTTTACTACTTGACACTGTTAAGAACGGGAACACAAGGGCAACGGTAACGGGAACACCTACCATAGCTTACCAACGCTTTCAAGGCTTACCAACGCTACACCCAAGCTTACCAACGCTCTTAATAGGTGTGTCAACAGCAAAATTGCTCCTACTAGATGCTTAACAGTATTTCTGTGAAATTACTGTTGAAAGCTCCTTGAACTTGGATACGTATGTATGCCCGCGCGTGTGTGTATCTGTTAGTGTTAAATTTAGAGCAATTTCTGCTATTGCTAAGACACCGTTGTTAAAAGTTAAAAAAAAAGTGGGTCTCAGGCGTTCTGTCAATAATAAAAATTGTCCTTCTTTTGACACTTGATGTTTACCAAGGTAGTTAAAATCAGGATTACTTAGAATTAATAGGGACTTTTAGAATTGAAATCATAGAATCGAATCAAGAATCATAAGATTATACTAACTATATATTATAATTATTTTTGTATTAATATTAGTTATATAATTCAAAAAATTATTAATAAGATCTTTACTTATATGGGCATATATAAGAAATATAACCAATACGATAAAAATATTATCATGCGACATAGATATGTTATTTTATGCTACAATGATCATGAGAGCTTTTAAGATAGATGCTTCTAATAGAACTTTACATTAAGGTTAAAGTATTAAACTAAACTTAATTTAAGTTTGCTGAATATATATAATGCTTAATTAACTTTATTTTACTTCAAACTGATAAAGCAAGTTCGTTTGTAGTATATGTTTGGTTTTTTTACATTTTAACTTTTTATTTGTATACATTGGTAGAATCGAGGTCGGATCGGCACAATCGTAAAATCGTATTAAGATTATATCTGTTAATTTCATGTACTATCAATGAATTGTAAGATTCTACAAAATTAAGATTTTACTAATAATTCAGATCGGTCAGCAATTGTGGAATTGTAGAATCGTAAGATTCTAAGATTTGAATCGGGATTTTAATAACCATGACGCGTACACATTCTACATTAGTGAAATTCGATCCTGAGTGGCATCTCATTACTCTATGAACAACACCACTAGACCAATCAGGTACCATTCTTCCAAATTTGATGAAATTTTTATCTTAATTCGTTGAATTTTTGCTTAAAACATTGAGATAACTTGTATATATTATTATAATTATGCATTATATTGGCATCTTTGTATAAAATTAGTCCGATTCTTACAAAACTTAACTTAAATTATGGAATAGGGTGCCTAAGTAATAAAAATTTCAAACCTTAGTTACCTCATTTTATATATTAAAAATTCAATGCGATAAATAGTCAAACCTTGGGGTACTTAAGTGATAATTTTTCGTTGTAAAAATAAATCTCTATAATCAATTCAATGATTTGAGGTCTATAACTGTATTGGTCAAGATTTGAGATGGTTCAAAACTCAAATTAACCCAGTTTGGTTGATTCAAAACCTAAGAAGAGTCAACTCGATTAAGACTCCACCCTGTCTAACTCGAGGTTTGGCTTGATTTAATTGATCTAAAGTCCAAGATAATTTCAACCTAATATAACACGACTTAAAATAAACGGAGACACAAAATGACCTAATCTGATCAACTTGAAATTAAAGCAGATGAAACATATTATGTTCCAATCCAAACTCTACCTAACTTTGAGATGAGCTGAATCTTAAAATGACTCAACTCAATTTACTCCAAAACCCACACTTAAGATTACTCGAACTTGTTATGATTCCAACTCAGTTATTATATTATGTTTAAATTTTAAGAATATATATAACTTTACAAAATATGACTATGTATGTAGGATGTAGATAATCTATAGAAAAAAGGAACATATTCAGCGTCTCAAGGGCTCCAGCCTACGCAGGGTTTTTGAGGGGAGTGGGGGGGCGGATGTACGCAGCCTTCTCCCTTCAGGGTGTTAACCTGAAGAGAGGCTGTTTACCAGTACCCCCAACCTGCAGGTGAGGACTTCCCAAGAGGTCATCCATCGTGGTACTACTCTCGCCCAAGCACGCTTAACTTCAGAGTTCTAATGGGATCCGGTGACAGCGTGTTGGTACCCTCTTTGGTAAATAATCTATGAGATTGGTAATCATGTACCACATTTAGCAATTTTCGTCTAAACTTTAATGAATTATGATCAAAATGCAATGAACCTGATCAAGTTGGAGATTAACTAAATGACAAAATTTTAAAACCTGATGGTATATTAAGCATTATATATACCTAAATGTCAAATTATTTAAGTAATAATTACCACATATATCCAAATATATAAAATTATTGTGTACAAATTTAATATAGTGTTATTGTCTCCAAAAGTCCTTATATTGTACCCATTGTGTCAATTTAGTCCATGTACTTTTAATTATTTCAATTTAGCCCCTCTATTAGTTGGATTGTGTCAATTTAGTCCCTAGAGTAAAATTTATGTTAAGTTATTCATAAAATTTTTAATGATTCGGCTATGAGTTGGGTTAAATTGAGTTAATTGGGTAAATTTGCAGTGGATTATTCGCATCTAACATGATTGTACCATTAAAAATTGCATTGTTAAATTTACTTAAATTTGATAATTAGACTAAATTGATGCAATTAAAATACAAGGACTAAATTGACACAATCAGTAAAGTACAAGGACCTTTGGTGCAAATAACCCTTTAATATATAATATATTTGTTCAAAAATAATTAAATAATAAATAATTACATTTATAATATTGCATATATATTATATTTTTTTATATGACACTGCACTTAATTCTCATAATTTTCCGTTCAAAAAAAAAAATTCTCATAATTTAACAAAATAATAATATAAAAATATAATCAGTACAAAGCGTTCCATTAAATTCAAAGGGACTTTGTTGCTTCTCAATCCTTTGGAAGCTCAGACACGCACCCCTAAAGTCATTTCTTTGTCAGACTCTCTCTCTTTCTTTTTTTTTTCCTTCAGCTTATCATCTCCCGCTCAAACTTATCTTCATTTTTTTACAACACTGCTCAAAATTTCTCTCTTAAAATTTAATTTCAAGTCTTCTTCAACACCAACTTCAACTCTTGAAGATTGTAAATTTTTGCTTCCTCATCAATCTAAGAGCAAAAAACAAAGATTATAGTTCTAAAGTATTCAGGTAAGTTATATTATTATAACTTTTATTTATTATTTTTAACTTTTGTTCAGAAGAATGGGTTTAATTTCACATGGAAGCCTTAGACTTGGTAGATATAATTATTAAAAAAACTCGGTGGATGTGATAATAGTCTTAAGGATTTATTTTGGCTACCTCGATAATGTGGTTGTCTGAATTTCGTTTTTTGGATGATATTATATGTCATATGTGAATATTTTTATTTCATACTATGTAATTTGTAGACTATTTTGGCTGAATCAAATGACTTTGAAGGAGCTTTAACATTATATTGGAAGGTTTTTTTCCCTGTTTGGATTATACTTTATATCATAAGTTGACCATGCTTTAATAAAATCCAATCAAGCTCGTTAATAAGCTCGGCACAATAAATGGCCTGGTTCAATAATGCAAATGAGCTTGATTAGGCTTCACATAAATAAGGAGTTCGATTAGGCTGGATAATAAAATGAGCTCGATTGGGATCGATTAAAAAAATGAGCTCGATTAGCTCGGCTCGTTAACAAGCTCGACTCAGCTTGTTATGGTCAACGAGCCGAGTTGAGTCGAGTATCAAATATAATAGTTCCTTATCGAACTGATTTCAAACATAGGTTTAAAAAACTCGTTTCAAGCTCGGCTCGAACTCAAACTCACTAACGCTTATCGAACTTGAGTTCAAACAAGATGGTGCTCGGCTCGACTCGGCTCTTTTACAGCCCTAATCACAACCTATGTATTCCCTAAAACTTTTTAAATTGCTTGGAATAGTGACTTTCCTTCTTTTACAAAATAAGACATTTTCCGACAATTGGAAGGAAAAGCTTTTTTCTTTGGAAAATATTTTTCATCAAAAACTACATCAAGGAAAATCATTTTTGAGAATCTATTTTTCCTTTAAAACAAAAGGAGCCTTAATATTTTTTTTCCCATCGATTAGTGTAAATTAAGTTTTTCATCCAAAAATTATGAATAACATTAAATATTCGGTCAATGTAGGAAAAATCTTTTAAAATTTTAAAAATTATTTGTCTCTGCAATAAATATCTATTATATTTATACAAGCACGCACGCACTCGGGCGCGCGCGTGCGCGCGCACACATACACACACACACACACACACACACACACACACACACACACACATATATATATATATATAATTTTGTTTACATCTTTAAGATAAAGGAAACCTTATAACCTTTTCTCTGGGAGAGAAAAAGCCTCTGACATCTTCCCTAATGAGAGAATAAATAAAGATCGATTCGATAGGAAACTCAGAATCATAAGATCAGTCTATCCATGCCCCTGATCAGTACACCAATTAGCTGCCTTATTAGTTTCTTGAAAGCAATGATTAAAAGAGAGATGGATACCCTGATTACAAAACATATGGATATCTTTTAATATAGAATGAATCTCAAGCGGCACTGTACAACAACCTTCAAGGGCTTAGATAGTAACTTCGTTTTCACCTTCCACTTCAATCGCTGGGAAATCGAGACTCACAGCATGATTTATCGCTTTGTAGCTGCAACAACCTCCACGACAACAATAGGAGCATTTTCAATGCCTCTAGACCTAGCGACAATCATCTTACCATCATAGTCCCTAACCACAAAGCCTGGCGCTACAGAATTGCCCCTTTTTATGCCATTAAAATTCTCCTTGATACTTCCAACTTTAGGAGGGTTCCAACTCACCCATTCCCCCTTTTTAACTTTCGTGGGACCCACCTAATATTTGCTGGCACCAAGGATATCATCAGCTTGATTATGGCACTCCTATTCCAAGAGCAGTTACTTGGTAAGAACAAAAAGTTTTAGCGGCCTCGGCGTGTAGCCCTGAAAGACCTTCTCATTTCCGTCCCTAAATTTCAAAAGATCTTTACTAGCCTGATTGGCCCACTTCCTTTTTCATGCCCGAGCTCACTCAAAAAAAAAAAAAAAAAATCTAATCTGGAGCTACTCTAATCCACTTATTATTTGCCACTATTTCAAAATTTCCGTAGATCTCAAACAAGTAAGAAAAAGATGGTCAATATCTTTAACATTTTGCTAGCAATATGGACATACCCCACTGTAAAGAAATCTTCTTTCACTCAGGTTGACACTCAATGCTAGGGCATACGTGCCACATGAAAATTTTAATCTTAGGATGAATATCGAATTTCTAAATCCCCTTGAACGCTCAAGAATTCCTAACCTTCCAATCCAAACAATGAGCTTAATATGAAGTGGATTTAATGCTAAAATTCCCCCAGTAAGAGAAGCCCCTACACGACTTATCTTCAATTTTGTACTTTAGAAGTGAAATTCCCTAAACCAAGTCATACAAATGTTTAGGCAAAACTGTAAGGAATTTAAAATTTTAAGACATAAGTATTTTTTCATACAAATTACTAATTTTTTGGTTAAAATTTCTAGTCAAATTTTTTACTAATTTCATTAGTTTCAAACCTCTCCATATTTGAACAAAATAAGCCTTCAATTTTAAACAAAAAGAAAGTTCCTTAAGCCCCCAAATTTGACCAAGGAAGTTTCTCTTTTTTTGACTAATTAAAGCTTCTTTTTAAACATTGACAGGCCCTCCAACTTTGAATAAGAAATCAGCCTTTGAACACCCTAAAACTCTTATAAATTTCCTCCTTTTTTGACAAGTCAAGCTCCCGTTATTGAACTTTGGCAAGCCATCATGTTTGACTTAGAAATCAGCCACTTTCTCTTCTTTGATATCCTAAAACCCACCCCCACTTCTATAAATAACCCTCCTCAACTCTTTCCTAATCATTCAAATCTAAAATTTTTCATTTTAAGAGATAGTAAGAAAGAGTTGAGAAGAGAGGGAGAAGAAGGCCACAGTTTGAGCTCAGAATTTTAAAAAAGCTTTATTTTTTCTAGTAAGTAACTAATTCTTTAACTTTTCTGCTCTTTTGCTAAAATCTCTAAGCGATTTTGACGTATTTTGTTTGCATCAAAATTTCATGATTTTCTCCAAATTTTGTAAGAGACTTCCCCTTACACATCGTATGTTTACCCCTCTATATGTTTGAAATTAAAATGGGATTAGACATGTTTGACTATATTCGTGGAATATGAAATTAAACATTACTGCTTTGGTTTATGGTATTTTGGAAATATGATTTAAACCATGTTCTATAATATGCAAATACATTTCTTATGCTTTGTTTTGTTGTTTGTGCCCTACGATGATGTTGGGGGGGGGGGGGGGGGGGGGGATTATACCATCTTGTTAATAGTGTACTATTTGGAATATTCCTCAGCATTTGTAATTAGCCAGGGACCCAATTATTATAGCTAATTCTAAGCCCAGTTGCAGTGATTAGATGCAGCCACAACTAAGAAACTTAGGGCCTAAAAGTTTAGTTGATGTGTTCTTAAGTTTTCTGGATAAATTTTTAGTAAGCCACTTTTGCTATGCTTTTGAAATGTATTTCATGTCTTTTAAATAATGCTTGATCCTTGTTTTATTGACGGATTTGTTACTTGCTGGGCTTTATGCTCACCTTGTTATTTTATAATTTCAGAAAAGGCATAATCAGCTGGATGGGAAAATTCAAGGAACTTACTTTCTATATGGTTGAAGTGGTTACAGCCCTAGAAGACTTTCTTTACATTTTATGAGTTTAGTAGTTTAGTTGATAGGATTATGCTTACTTCTTGAAAATCTTAGCATTTTGATTTAAGTTTTAAACTTCAAGGGATTGTATTGCGTGTTCTCCCTTGTATTATAAACATATTTAAAATAAGTATTCTTAGTATATCATCTATGACGACCATTGGTTCCCTTGTAGGGTTATAAGTCATTTTTTTTGCTATATTTGGGGTCGTGATAGGCTTTTAAGACATTCCGAATTTGATTCACCCTGATGATGTAAGTAACCTTCATTCCTGGGTCATAGTTGACTCTACTAGGAATAACCATCTTTGCAAGCCTTATGACCCATTTATTGTACCAGAAGGATACCTGAATAACGTCTTTGATCTTTCATTTGATCTCCTTCTCCAGAATGCCCTTAGCCACAAGCACACACTTCCATGGTTGAGGGTCTGATTTCTTAGAGGAGCAGCTAAAAAAAAATCAAACTGTCCAAGATACTTAATCTTGATGGACTAAACCCCAATATTATCAGGGTGACACAAAATTTTCCAACTGAGCTTCCTAAGGAATGCTAAATTAATTTTGCCTTCATCTTCATAAGACCAAGTCCACTATAATCTTAGGTCTACCAACTTTATCCGAGCCCACGAGATTCATACCCACATCCAAACCTTTCTTTTAGAAAAATATCGATTGAAACTAACTCATCTTTAGTCCTAGCTTTTAAGACATTCCGAATTCAATTCACCCTAATGATGCGAGCCACCTTCAGTCCCGGGTCACAGCTGACTTTACTAGGAAAAACCATCTTTGCAGGCCTTTTGACCCATTTATTGTATCAGAAGGATACCTGATTAGCATCTCTGATTTTTCATCTGACCCCCTTCTCTAGAAGTATTAAATAATATGCACATGAGATTATTTGAGTGTATATTTAGTCAAAACAGGTCTACCCACTAATGAGATGAAGTTTTCCTTCCAAGAAGTAGCTTTAGACAAGAGTTTATTGACCATGTGCCTTGCCACTTGAGAGACAAATGACCTTGGCCAAACATACAAGCTAAGTATTTGCCTCGAAATTGGTTGTATGGATGTCCATATAGTCACTATTTCTTTGCTTTAGATCCCTCTAGGTCTTGCGTGAGAATTGTTGGGAAACGATATGAATTTTGTTGGAAAAATGAACTCTGATGCCGACTATTGGGTTCACAATTCTCAACTATGGTCACAACAATAGACACCTATTAGAGCACTTAGAGTAGGAGAGTCTTCTCTTATCTAAGCCCCCGGTGGGAGAGTCACGCTTCCTGACGCCTCACGTGCGAGAGTTCCCAGGAATAGGTTTATCTCTATGAACCCTTTGCCCAATACTGGTTGTTGGGACGAATTTCAAAAATTCTCCTTAGTCTTATAAAGTTAACACAGCAGAACAGACTTAGAATTCATAACTCTAAACCTAGGGTCGTTTTAAAATTCTCAATTTTAAATCTATTGACTTAAATTCATAATTTAAATCAACAGATCTAAATTCTTAATTTAGATCTATAGGCCTTTTACTCTAATACATTCATAACAATACATAAACTTAAACAGGTATAATAACGAATACTGTAAATAAATAGAAAAGCGAAAAACTAAAAGAAGAAGGAAAGAAGAACATACCCGGAATTGCTCCAATTATAAAGAATACCAAGAAAATCGAGACCCTACGATCTTCTACGTAATGATCTCAAACTGCCCAGAGGGTGGGCTCCGAAAAATATTAAACTGAGGAAAGAAAAACTTCAATGGAAAATTTTCTCTCTAAATAGGACTCCGAAACTATTTCAAGAAACCCTAAGACTTGCTTCAAAACTGAATACCAAACTTCGAAATAAGCACCTCTATTTATAGGAGTATACCAGAGCGAAAAAAAATTCCATTTTTTTCGATGTGGGATTTCCCAGTTTAAAACAAAACGCATCATTTTATTTAGAAAACAACTCAAATGCTGCGTTTCAAACACTGTTCAAAGCCGCGTGATTTTGAATTCAAAATACGTGCCACGTGTCGCACGCCTATTGGTCCAACCCGTGGCACGCGGATTCCTCCCCTAGGCAGCCCATCGCGCGGCACGTGTCACACGCTGATTGGCTGCCTATGCGTGCTGCGGATTAATACCTGTGCTGTATATTTTTGCTATTTTTTTTTGCTTTGCTTTGTTTTCCACATGTAAAAATTTATCTTATGACTTTTAATTTTTTAAAATTATTTAATTTTATAATTTTTTATTTTTATTCATCTCATGAATAGTATTTGGCAAAATTAATTTACCCATCTTATGGATAAATAATTCATCTCATGAATTCTTTAATATTTTTCTGATAGCAATAAATACAGAGGCTTGCATAGGGACCTTAGGGACAATTTAAATCTAGCTCCAAATGGGTTAAATTAATCATCTCATGAAATAATTTAATTATAATTTAATGAGACTTAATTCCATTAAATAAATCTCACTGCACTCTAGACTTAAGTTATTTATTCGATATCTCCCTAATAGACTGTATTGATGACAACAACCCCTCCCCTAGATGTACATGACAAAGGATAAATATAACCACTACCATTATTCTTCTCACAGCTTCTCCATTAGTTACCGACTCACCCTTCACTGAATAATTCATTTATACTTGAACATATTCACAGTATAAATTTCAAATGTTAAATACTTAGAATACTTTGGCCAAAGTTTCTAAACTATTCAAATATTTGCGAATCAAGTAGGGGGACATCTGTATCTCATAAGAGACTGAAGATTTTCTTTTGAATACCTGATCCTTGTCACACTTCACGCCGCTACCCAGTGTACGTGGGATTTCAGTTATTCGTTTAGACGTTACTTATAGTACACCAAAGTAACTAACGCTCCATGCAAAAGTTCAGAATACCCTCAGGATTTAGAGTCGTCGTTCAAACAGTAATATGAATCACTCATCTCTGATAGTAGTCTAGAAATAAGTAACCCACATGGTCCAACTCAGTGTGTCAATCTTATCAAACACACTAACCTGACAATTTTGGATCTCCATCCACATGATCAAGACAAGTCATCTAAAGTGTCACGTTATAGTCTTAACATATAAGTGGTCCAAACTTGCCTTTGACTATAAATCCTTCAAACAACAATCCATACCACTTGTTCCAAGTCTATCTGTGGCTTTGTCTCATAAATCACTTAGAACAAACATGTAAATTGTAGTTTGAGGACTACACCCATCTCATGGATGTTTCCAAAAAGAAAATCACATGTAGTATAAATGCTTGCTTACACAAATTTAACTAGAAAACGACTGAAACTTTAATTTTATTTATTAATTAAAATAATATATCCAGAAGAAATCTGGATTTCAGAACATTGATCATAACAAGAAAACCACCAAGGATTTCTTAGAATTAACTAACTACCTAAAGTACCCACAACAAGTTTCCACTAACGGTTGAAGCTTGGAGATAGCCTCTAATCTAGCATCACAGAAAAGGAGACACACATCTATAAATAGGAGGTATAGAGTCGATGGAGAACCTCTCGCAATTGTAATTCAGATTCCATACATCCTTTTACCAAAGAGCTCCTGACGCAACCCCCAACTTGGCCTAAACCATTCCATCGGAGCATCATCAATGTCAGTGAGTCGGAAGGAGTTGACACACATTCCATAATCCACTAGTTAGCAAATCCTAACTTAAGCAATACCTAGCGGATAAAAGACCATTCAACCCTATCATAGGCCTTCTCCATATCCAATTTAAGAGTCGCCCAGCTCGTTTGACCTTGTTTCTTAGTAAAAGCATTCAATATTTAATGTGCAATAAGCACTTTACCATGAATTGACCTACCTTGAGAGAAGACACCCTACAATGGGCTAATGATCTTAACTATGATTAGCTTAAGTCTATTTGCCGGGATTTTAACAATAATTTTATATAAGACGTTGCAAAGACTAATTATCCTAAAATGGTTGAGACTTTGAGGGGACTCAGTTTAGGGATCAAGATAATACATATATGGTTATGCTCTCCCAAAAGTCTACCATTCCAAAAGAAAAGCTTGAATAGCTTCCCCCACATCCCTAACTATAAGTTTACAAAAATTTTGGAAAATGAAGATAAAGAGAACAACAGGGCCTTTTGTGTGTATTCATTGAATGGAGCTATGCAAACCTCCTACTCTAGAACATCCCTAGTGAGGAAGAGGTTGTCCTGATCTAAAACATAAGAGACTACTGTATCAAGCAAGCCAAAAGAAATAGTAGTCCCACAAGATTTAAATCTCCCCTTGAAGTCCTTAACAAAGAGATTCGCAACTTCCTGATCATCAGTTACTGTGATACCATGCTCGTTCTTGATTTCAAAAATCCTCTTTTTTTCTTATTGGAATTAGTTATCAACTGGAAAAACCACGGATTTATATCACATTTAGTGATCCACCCCTTTCTAACAAATGTAGCCAGAATTTTTGATTAAACAATAATGAAGTTTCCCTTTTGAAGATAGAGCTAGCAGACTTTTCATTCAGACCCACATTGCCTAGGTTGTTGATAAATTTCTCCCAAACTTCCTTGATGCTTTCCTTATTTCAAGAGAGGTTGTCCTTGACATTACCCAATAAGTTAGAGGCCCGACTTTTAAGTTTTGACTTTATTAGGCTCAATTTCTACACAATTGCAAACATATTCGAACTTTGGATTTTGGAACTCCACAAGCGGTTAATGAGATGACTAGTTTTTAGGTTCGAATCCCCCCAAAACTGAAATGGATAAGGCTTCTTATTCCTACTAAGATCAATCTCTAATAAAAGGGGGGGTTGTGGTCTAAAATGGAAGTGCTTCCATTGTGAATTATACACTAGGGAAACATGTGAACCAATCCAATCTTACAATAGCATGGCCCAATTTTTCGTACATAAGAACCACGTTAATCACACGCCTCCAGGTAAATAGGTAACCACCCTGGGACACTAATCAAAACAAGTGTGCTACTAAATCATTAAGCCAAACAAGCCTTTAGTCAGAACCCTACTTGCTCTAGCTTTATCAATGACACTTACAAGCTCTTTAAGCACCAACGATTAGAAATAGATCTACCCAGATCCTCTATAACCTTTTAAAACACATCGTTTTCGGTTTTTCCAAGAAGGGGCATACACCACTATAAGGATAAGATTTTATTAGTTAACTTTTTATTAACATCAAAGTAAGCCAATCTAATAGAGATGGACTTAGTATGAATTTGGACACAAGTCTTGTTTCAAAGGATTTGGATAGGTGGTTGGAGAAGAGGAGAGAGAGAGGGGGGGGGGGGGGGGGGGGGGGCATTAATAGCCTATAATCTTCTGAATAATCACCACTGTTTTGGGATTTCCTTCCTCACAAGGAAACACAGCTCTTCCACCGTCTCAGCCCTAGCCAAACCCATGAGTGTTCATGGTTCGAATAACTATGCCAAAAAGTATTTCGGTTCGCTTAACCATAACCAAAATACTTAAAAATCTCTAGCCATTATTGTAACCAAAAAGACCGATTAGTCAACTTTTGGTAAATTGGTAATTCGGTTATGTCAGTAACCGATAACTAAAAAAATAATACAGCACCTATTTCATGTTATATGATTTATCGCCTTAATGATGTGTAAACGTCCAAAAATGCATCAAACAGGAGAATGTTCAACTAATTATGAGCATATAATTAAATTCCAAAAACTAAATATAGTATTTCATTTAACCAATATGTGGGCAAACAAGTAGCATTAAATTGTAGCAAAGTAGTGCTCAGTTAGTATTTGGAATATAAAGGTGGGGCATGAGTCCCTTATTGTAGGAGATGAATTGGGGGGAAAAGATAATATTGATCATTCATTATGGAATAGTCCACTGATATGCTAGAAAGCATACTTTAGTGAATAATGTAATATTATGAATATGTAAAAACATATACATGATATATACTATTTCGGTAAATCGGTTAACTGAAATGTACAAAATCACTAACTGTTACCGTACCAAAATACCTCAAATTTATTTTGTTCGGTTATCAGAATTGAAAATTTAGTATGGTTAACCGTTATTTCGGGTCCATATTTCCGAAATTCGGTTTGGTATTTCAGTTACGAAATTATTTGCACATCCCTAGCCAGACCTTCAATATTCCAGCAAAGAAGCTTCATACAACCAGATACAACAAGAGAGAAGCACACTTGCGAACTTGAAGTTAGTTTTAATGCCCAAAGGATAAATAAGAGCTAAAATTATGTCGGTCTAGGGATGCCTGAAAGCATCCAATCCATAATTATTTAGAAAGACAGAGAAAGACATACCTGAAAGTTGGAGCTTGTGCTTCTCATGTTGGTATATATTAAATATAAATTTTTTCTTCCATAACTTTCCCCTCATTAATTTGAGCAAGTTGAAAGTATCACTAAAAAATTACTCCAATATCCCACTAAAATATTTAATTTCATGAAAGCATCAACTATAAGAGAAATTTTTTTTTTCCCTTACCCCTCATCTAAGCACTCATAATCTTTAAAACAACACTATAGCAAGTGTTTGCAGTGGATAGAGTCTTGTGGCCTAGTTTGTAGCACGTTCAAGGGGCATGTCAACTATCATACAAATACAGTCTTTTCTTTAATACAAAGTTCAAATTAAGTATATGCACGAGATTTAAATTTGTCCCACCTCTCACCAAATATATAAATTTAGCTTTTTAACAATGTTGCTTAATAAAAAATAAAATTTAAAATATGAACAAAATGATACTTTAGAACCCTCAAGCATCAATAAAATTTAGGATACTAAAAGAACATACACAAAACTTTATTTTCGAAATTGATTCTTTGTATGAATTTAAAAGACCAAAGTACTAGTGAAAATGAAAATTCTTCCACCATCATTAAAACATTAATAATCACTAAATATAAAAAGCAGAATTACTAATCTTAAAGGTCCCTAGTATACATTGGCTTACTTAAAAAGCTTCTTAAAGAATCCCACCTAATTTAACAGGTAAAGTTTTAGGAAGAATTAAAGATATAGTGAAATTTATACAATTATCTAATAATTCAATTAAAAAAAGCATAAACTATATTTATGAGAAAAACGTCTTCGAATTTAAAACCTAACGGATAAAGGAAAAATATTAAGTTTCTAAAAGTAACCAATAAAATTGGCTAAATAAAGAGATAATAAATAATTTAAAAAAATTTCAAATTTAAGCGCTTCAAGGAAAAATCATAGAATTCGAAGAAATCATACGTACGTAGAGAAAGTGTAGGTGAGATTGGGAGACAAAAGATGTGACAATTTTGATTGAAAGAGAAAAGACTTTGGAGAGAGCTTAATTATTATGATTTAAGTATCCTAACAATTTTATAAAAATATTAAAAAAATGGCAAGACAATCAATTAAAAAGGTTTATTAAATTAGTCTTGTATGCTTGTTCCACTTTTAAAGCACTACAACAGTGGTAAAGAGGACTCTAATTTTCTCTCATACAAATTTTTTTCTCTGCTATTATGGATAAAAGATCTTGGAATGATCTCAAGTGAAACTTAAAGATTGCTACTTCTGGTGGCATCTAGCACAAGATCGAGGTTGATGGGCTTGCTCAATTTCCCATCAACAAGCGTAATAGGCATGAGATTTGTTTTATGTATTAATTTCGGTGTTTGTGTATTTTAGGTTAGTTTTACTTTTCTTTTTTGTTTTTGGGCGTGGGCCCCCCCTAGAGGCTCCTTTTTCTCTTTCATGTTTTTTCTTGTATTTTCCTTTAGTTCTTATCACTATAGCTTTCATTTTTAATTCCAGAAGCTTCACCTCAAGAGCTTCATTTTCTGTCTCTTCTTTTGCTTCATTCATCTTCTCAGATGGCATGCAAATGAAATTTAACTTCTAATATAGTATCAGAGCTCCGATTTTGGCTCTAAATTCTCAAAATCTCAAATCCTTTTCCCTTTTTCAAATCTAAAACCCTAAATGGCAACAATAGTACAATCTTTTTCCGATTCTTCCAATATTGACAATCCCATGCTTGAAGATCCTTCTTCCCATATTTCCTTGCTGCTAACGAGAATCTTTGAGCTGCTTTGGTCATATAGATCCTCATAGGAGCGGAGAACTATAACAGCTGGTATCGATCCATGCAGGTCTCTCTCTATGCTAAGAGCAAAATTGGTTTCATTAATGATAAAATTGCTATTCCCATGAGCGCTGATTCTAGTTACCAAAAATGGCGGAGAAGTGATAGAATGGTGGTGGCATGGATACTGAGTTCAGTTTCTAAGGAAATCAGCTCAAGCTTGTTACACGCGAGATCTGCTAGAGACGTTTGGCTTGACATCGAAAAGAGGTATGCTTAAAAAACGAAGCCATAGATTTATCAATTGAAAAAATAGATTAACTCTCTTGAGCAAGAAAATTTGTCTATTACTACTTATTATGCAAAATTGAAGGCAATTTGGGAGGAATTTCAGGGTTATGACCCTATTCCAATTTCTGAGTGTGGCGCAAATTGCAAGTGTAAGCTATATGAAACAATGAGCCTTAGTCTTGAGAGAGATTATGTAATGACTTTTCTCATGGGGTTGAATGATTCCTTTGTTTTGGTGAAAGACCATGTGATGCTTATGCCTCATCCTCCAACAACGGATGTTGCCTTACCATTTTTATTTCAGCATGAGCAGCAATAGCAACTTAAGAATGGTTTTACTGCAAACCAGACCCCTTTGGTTGAGAATTTTGCCATGTTCGATAAATTTCAGGGTGGCAGAGGCGGCGATCACGGTGGTCGTCATGACAAAATGTTTCAAACTATATGGTTTTCCCCCCGATTTTCAACCAAAAGGTAAACCACCAGTATCAGATTTTCAGCAACAAGGTCTTGCTCAAAGTATGGTTCATCAAGTCAGTGAAGGCATCAAAACTACTGAAAAAGACCCAATCAACACCAATTCTCCACCTCAATTGAGCCCTGAGCAATGTCATCTACTTCTATCTTGTTTGAGCATGCAACTTACAGCACATAGTGCCTCTGCTACTCCCAGCCCATCACAAAGTCCAGATATAGCCAATGCCCCCAACCGCGCTGGTTTGTCCATCTTAGGTATACCTTCCATCCTTTGTTGTTCTTCAATCCATAACTCTCAAAATCTGACTGAAATTAAAGCTAGTAATTTTTGGATCATCAATTTTGGAGCAACAAATCACATTTGTGGTAATCCCTTAATGTTTGTGGAATTGTTTCCTGTGTCGGGTCTTACTGTGACACCGCCTAATGGATATGTTAGTAATGTCACACATAGTGGTACTATTCATATTTCATCTCAGCTAATTTTGCCTCATGTCCTCTATGTTCCCCAATTCCGGTTTAACCTCGTTTCTGTTTCTCGTTTAGCCAGTGATCAATCGTACTCGGTCACATTTGATTTCCTTGGTTGTTGTATTGAGGACCACACACTTTCCAAAAAGATTAAGAGGCGTGCTAAACACGGGGCTCTATACATCTTCCATGTTCCAGAAGTCGGTTCTTTGATTTCCCTAAGTGTCATAGTGGCTTGCAATAGCTTGGCATTAAGTTCTATCTTACATATCCTAATAAATAAAGATCCAGGACATACTTGGCATTTACTTTTCGGCCATCGGTCTCCATATGTTAAAAATATACTGAAGTTATCTAGTTTCTTTTTATCTTCCAATCAAACATTTCCATCTATGGTTTGTCCCAAAGGGAAAAAAAATGTTTACCATTTGTTTCTAATCGTCATATATTTAAAAAACAAAGAGTTAATACATTGTGATATTTGGGGTCCGTTTCATCGTCTTAACCAATGCTTTTTCTTAACAATTGTGGATGACTGTAGTCGTGTGACTTGGGTGTATTTGATGGTGAACAATTTGAAGTGGCTCATATAATTCCTGAATTTTTTCAATTCATTTGAGCATAATATAACAAGACCCTTAAAGGGATACGTAGTGACAATGGTGTTAAGTTCATACTTCGAGTTTCTTTCGTGAAAATGGATTGATACATCAATTATCTTGTGTTAACACACCCAAATAAAAATCCGTTGCTGAAAGAAAACACCAACACTTACTTGATGTCACTCGGGCATTGTTTTTCCAATCAAATTTGCATTTGTCAGGCTTCCCTCCCCCTTAGAAGTTTTACATGGTTCAATACCCACTTATGAGCACCTTCGAGTTTTTGGCTGTCTCTGTTTTGCAAGTACCATCATATCTTCTTGTCACAAATTTGCTTCTCGGGCTCGGTCATGTGTGTTACTCGGGTACCCAGTTGGTACGAAAGGTTATAAGTTACTTGATCTTGAGAACAATGAAATTTTCATCTCACGCGATGTCATATTTCATGAACACATCCTTCCTTTTAAAGACTAGCCTTATTTCCTGACCCATTCCAAAATATTAGCCTATCCATTCCCTTCACCCTGAAGGGGGAAGCTTGCGTACATCCACTCCCCCAGACCCTAATTAGGCGGGAGCCCTTGAGACACTGGGACTATTGTTGTTGTTGTTGTTGTTATTGTTCCCCGTTATGATGTAGATTCCCCCCAATATTCACAGCGTATTGGCCCCCCCCCAATCTCTTTTGTCTCTTCACCATCATTCCCATCTCCTCATTCTCATGACCCTCCTCCCACACCACCTATTCTTCCTGCTATTTCTTCTTGTCCAACATGCATCCGTCATCCTCCTCGTTACTTAGCAGATAATCATTGTGGATTACTTGCCTCCTCATCACCTCCCTCTCATTCCTCATCCACTTCACATCCATTGACATTCATAATCTCTTACTGTCGCTTGTCCCCTGATTTTTGCTCATGTGCCTTGTGGTTTCCTCATTAACTGAACCCTCTACATATAATGAAGCTGTTTTGTCTATGCCTTGGCGCAAAGCTACACAAACCAAACTTGAAGCTTTAAATGAAAATAAAACTTGGTCAATTGTTCCCTTACCTCCAAATACCCAACTTCTCGGTGTAAATGGGTACATAAAATAAAATGTCACAAGGATGGAATAATTGAACGTTATAAAGCTCTTCTTGTGGCCAAGGGTTTCACTCAATGTGAAGTGGTAGATTTTTTTGAAACTTTCCCCCGTTGCCAAAATAAAAACCATTCGCACCCTTTTAGCTCTAGCTTCTGGTCAAAATTGGCATCTCCTCCAGTTAAATGTTAACAATGTCTTTTTACATGGTGATTTGTAGGAGGATGTTTATATGTCTCTCCCCCCAGGGTTTTGTGTTGAGGGGGCACGTGGTCCTGTGGTGTGTAAACTTCATAAGTCTTTATGGTTTGCGTCAGGCTAGTCATCGGTGGTTTGCCAAATGGTCTCACTTCCTCATTCAAATGGGCTTTCATCAGTCTAAACATGATTATAGTCTTTTTGCTTGTACCACCGATCGTGATTTTGTTGCTCTTCTTGTCTATATTGATGATATCTTGTTATTAGCAATAATCTTGATCTTGCCAACTCCCTTAAACACATTGTTAATTGTCTCTTTCACTTAAAAGATCTTGGTTGCTTACGTCATTTCTTGGGTATTGTGGTTGCTTGATGCTCCCCTGGTATCACAATAACCCAACGCCCCTTTGCCTTATCCTTATTGGAGAGTTTTGGTTTTTTAAGGCTCCAAACTAGTTTTAACACCAATGGACCCCATGATTCCCTTAGTCGTGATGACGGCACTCCTCTACCCAATCCCACCATCTACCGAAGCCTTATAGGTAAATTACTTCACCTCACCATCACGTGTCCCGACATTTCTTTCACGGTTTACAAGCCTAGTCAATTTCTCTGCGCTCCCCGTTCCACTCGTCTCACTGCCGCCTTCTGTTTGCTAAAATACGTCAAAAAACACCTGGTCAAGGCCTCTTTTATCCTGCTTCTTTTAACCTCCGTCTTAGTGCCTTTGCAGAAGCTGATTAGTCCAGTTGTCCGGATTCTCGTTGTTATGTGATTAGTTATGGGGAATTTTCTAGTTTCTTTCCTAATTTCTTGGAAATCCAAGAAACAGTCCACGATTTCTCCTTCTTTTTGTCAAAGGTGAGTATCGGAGTATAGCCACTGCCACTTGTGAGATTATCTAGTTCTGTGGTCTATTATCTTGTTTTCCTGTTACTTTTCGTCATACTACTACTCTCTTCTATGATAACCAGGCGGCCACATACATTGCCCAAAACCTGGTTATCACGAGTGCACAAAACATATTGAAATTGATTTATATTTCGTCTGAGGCAAGATTAACGATGGTATTCTCAAGGTCTTACATATCGAGGCTCGTCATCAGCTAGTTGACTGTCTTACTAAAGCCTTAACTACTACTAGTCTTATTCCTTACCTTCGCAAGTTGGGTGTAATTGACATTTACACTCCACCTTGAGGGGGCGTATTATACTGTATATTTTATTTTATGTATTATTTTCAGTATTTGTGTGTTTTAGGTTAGTTTTACTTTTCTGTTTTGTTTTTAGGCGTGGGCCCCCTAGACGCTCCTTTTTCTCTTTCATGCTTTTTCCTTTATTTTCCTTTAGTTCTTATCATTGTACCATTCATTTTTAATTTCAGAAGCTTAACCTCAAGAGCTTCATTTTCTCTCTCTTCTTTTGCTTCATTTGTCTCCTTCTGAGATGGCATGCAAATGAAATTTTATTTTTAATAGGTTTTTATTTTTGAAGTTTGTTTTTGGATAAATCTAGTTTGTTTTCATGCTAGGCTTTATTTTATTGGGTTTTTCTCGTTTATTGACTTTCATAAAGATTTCCTAAGTGTATACGTTCTTCATAGAAATCAGATGCAATATGAGACTATTTGATATTATAAGTTACAATCCTCTAAATTATAAATATTAGAATATAAATATATTCAACTAAAAATATATTAAAAATTTAAGCACTTAAATATATTTGCATATTGAAATAATATAATTCTCTTATTGGCATATAACATAAAAGAATTTAAAATAAAATTACAAAGCTTGAAAGATACAATACATGAATGTTAAACTACTTAAATAATGTAATAGAATTACATGAATTATAAGTTTTACCATACTCATAAAACAAATAAATAGTGTATTCATTATTGCATGGGTTAATATACACTATAAACAGTATTGGAAAAATTAAGGGTAAATTGTAGAAAACTCCCTTGTCTTTTGCTTCAAAAATAAAAAACTTTCCTCACAAATAAAAATACTCGCAAAACCCCCTCACTATTAAAAATTTATCACTTAACCCCCATGCATTTTTTTTTGACTATTTTACCCCTCAAAAGTAAGAAGGTTAAATGTTTAATTTTATTTTTGCAAGGTTTTTATATTATTAGGCAAAAATTAAAAAACTTTTATGTTTTTTGCAAAAAAATTAAGGGAATTTTCTATATTTATAAAAATATAATTATTTTAATTAATTATAGTAATGATATTATAAGTTTAGAAGATAAAAAATACTTTTAAAATTTTTATAAAAAATGTTATAATATAAAATATAATATTTTTTATTGATATTATGATATCACTACTATATAATTGGGCAAGAGTAGTACCAGGATAGGTGACCTCCTGGGAAGTCCCCACCCTCAGGTTGGGGGCACTGAGAAATAACATCTCTTTAGGTTAACGCCTTGAAGGAGGAAGGCTGCGTACATCTGCCCCGCCCCCCCGACCCTGTGTAGGTGGGAGCCCTTGAGGCACTGGATATGTTCCTTACTATATAATTAATTAAAGTAATAATAATTTTATAAATATAAACCCCTTTTTTCCAAAATTATTAAAAAAAAATTGATTTTTCTTCAAAACATAAAACCCTACCTAAAAATAAAATTAAATACTTAACTATTTTATTTTGAGAGATAAAATGGTCAAAAAAAGTTTTTTGGGGACAAAGTGATAAATTTTTAAAAGTGAGAGGGTTTAATTAGTGGTTTTACTTGTGAGGGGGATTTTCTGTTATTGAAGCAAAAATTATGGGAATTTTCTGTTATTTACCAAAAAATTAAAGAAGAAATTATTTGTAAAATACAAGATATTAAATAATACAATGCTTAAAAATAATAATTATAAATGCGTATATATCATAGAAAATGATTAATATATGGGAGGCCATTAATTATCATTTGAATACTTATATCATTAAATAAAATATTGATTTATCGATATTATCAAATATTATAGTCGCGGGTTCATATTCTTTCAAGGTTCGAGAAGTATAAAAGAATATACTTTCATAATTATAAATATCATGATAATATTATTCAAGTATATAAAGCTAATTCAATGATATATTATTTCACCTGGACATATAGCATTGGAGAAATTTGTTGAATTATTATTAAGAGTAATTTTACAAAAATATTCATAACAATAATCCATCAATAAATTATACTTTGTAAGCCTGGATAATTGAATCCACGAGGGGACGAATCTGGGGATTTACTTAAACTTTCCTCCTCTAGATACCCCTGTCCTCAAGGGTCATGTTATATATGAATATGCTTATTTTATTTTCTTACATACTCTTCCAATTTCTTTCAGCACCACGTCATCCATGTGCATTTTGTATGATGTAAATCATTCTTTTGGTCCTTTAAACATATTAGTGTTAGCCCAAATGTTGTTGGAGAATTTCCCAATAGACCGGGAACTGGGTAACCAAAGATCTCAAGTGTCGAGACCGTGTAATCACTTTCCTTAAGACTTATTTCGGCGTATGAAATAGTCTTGGAGATACAACAACAACCAAATAAAATGAAGTGAGAATGTGTAAGATGAGGGACAAAAGAGATATCAATGAGAATAAAGTTTTCAAGTATTTTTCGCAACACTTTTTTATAAATACACACAAGTGTTTCTTGCAATATTTTTCATAAATTCATCATCATTTAAACATAAGAGTGAAGGGGATATTTATAGTTTTCAAGTGTCCCTTCACGAAGTGACACTTTTCCTTTTAATATTTCACAATACTTGCAAGCAAACACCTTTCATGTATATTTCTCCAAATAAACCAGAGGGAATGTTTATGTAAAAGAGGGCTTAAAGAAATCCCAAAACATCACCCAAAGAATTGCCAAAAAGAATCGAATGTAAGATTTGTGTGTCGATACACGGGCCCTCTGTGTCGACACACAAACACTTCAAGTTAGTTATGTTGGGCTGTATGTCGACACACCTTATACAAGCCAATGCACTTCAAACACTTTATTAAATACTCTATTTTGAAAATACACCAACATTTTTCCACCATTTTCAAAATACAATCATTCTCACATACAAAATCTCTAGGTTAAATGAGGCCTTATTGTGCATCAGTGAGGGTGTCTCTCGATTGAACCCCCAGCTAGTGAAGACACCATTATAGTTAATTGGATCGAAAATGGTAGACCAAGCTTTGAACCATACAACCCATTTGACTAACCGACTATGTCATCACGCACAAGGCGTACTCACCGTACAAACCCTACAACTCCCAGATCGACACATATAAAGCCTTGTGTCCTGTACCCTTTGTAAGTGTTTCAGAGTGAAACCCTTTGTCAAAAATCACTCCTTGAAGCGGCTAAACTTCACACTCACTAAGGTGGACCCTACTGATCATGTCCCTGTGACTGGACATTTAGTAATAATATAAATACGGGTCCATTAAGAGCATATGCTCATCCTCTTAGATTCTCTGATGCAAGTAACCAAGCACTTTTCACACGGGATGGAAAAATCTCTTTTAGTGCTCGTAGTCACACTGATGACAAGTCTCACTCATTGAACCTGAGACCTAGCGTCATACTAGGCGTTGAGTTGAGGGCCTATCATGAGTGACTAAAAATGACAGGTTTCACACCAGCTCTTCATTTATTTATTATCAAGTCTCTAGCAATGCTTTTAAGCAAGAGATCTACTAGATTCTGACCTACGTTTTCAAAGTCCACAGGGACCACTCAATCTTTCATGAGTTATTTCACTTAACAATATTTGACAGTAAAGTGTCCGGACTTTCAATAATTCATGTCACTTTTTTACATTTGAAAGCATATCTCACTATCACAATGGATAGAAATAGTTAATATTGACTTAAGCCACAAAGGAATCTTAAACACAAGATCCTTTAATCATTCTGTTTCTTTATAAGCAGAAACTAGAGCAATAAACTCTATTATCATAGTGGAATTTATAACATGTATTAGTTTCTTGAAACTCAAGGAACAACACCCCACCACTTATAACATTTACTAGCTTTAGAAGCGTAGTCCTCCTTATCGGGTATACAACTAGCATCCAAGTATTTTTCTATATAAAAGAGTACTCATTAATATTAACACCATAACTCATAGTTATTCCAATATCTTATGTACCACATGCCAGTTACCTTTACTTATATAGCTAGTTATACACGCTCAGCTATCCAACAACAAAGGCTACATCTAACCTTTTCAAATTCCAATTATACCATTGGAACACTTTCATTTGGCTCTAAATTTTAACACCAAATTTCAATATGTAATCAACATACATACATACAACAAATCCTCTGATTTGTTAAACTTGCCATATGCACTTTTTGGATTCATTACTACCTCTTTCAAAAGGCAACATCGCTAGACTACATAGTCTAGTCCTAGTATCATAATCTATGACACAACAATATTGAACTTTGACATTTATATTATTTCTAGTTCATTCCTCTAGAAATATATAAGACTGATCGCTAGGACTTTTCTTTTCATATTCTTTTACTCTTTCAAAGTTCTAACATGATTTTCATTATAATATACTTTACTTCACATATCAAAATGCATTATTCAACATCAATGAAAGACTCAAAGCCATTTTAATGTACTCATGTACATTTATATCTTAGGATGTTCACTTCACAATTCAGTCATAAGAATATACATGCAATTTATATACATCAAACCTTATGGGTAATATAAGAGTCATCAAAATTCAGTATTACATACTCTTTAAATTTCTCACTTTGATGACTAACAACATTCTAACATGTGGATACAACACCACATAATAATTTTATTTACCATGCAACAATTGCATATAACTATGACCCAATTTGAGTATTTAATATTTGTCGTGTAAATGCACTTCATTTTAACCGACTACTCAATCATCATATACATATGCCCTTAAATGCAAGTAAGCTTTACTTCAAACACATTAATCATGACGAGTGACAAAATTTTTACATGCATGGCAGTTTCCTTTTTTTTTTTTTGGTAAGTCAGTGAAATATATAGATGAAATGAAAAATAGTACAAACTACAAGGGGCATACCCCAGGACACGGCTGAAGCCTTCAAATATGAAACAACGTCAAAAAAGTCCAGACAAAGTCCATACAAAAACAACCAAAGGACAACTAAGGGAAAAAAAGAGGAAACTAAGACGCAAAACCCCAGTGCCGAAGCAAGGAGGTGTGACGATGAGCTCCTCTGAACGAAGGAGCAGCAAGTAAGCGGCACCTGACCAAACCCGTAATCTCCTCTCGTACGGTCGCAATTGATCTGGACTGAGATCCCTGAACCCGAAGGTTGCGCTCGTACCAGATAGTATACATAGTCGCAGAGAGGCAGAATCGAGCAATGATACTGCCGATCTCTCGCCCCCTGAGATGCTGAGCAGCCCAAGTGACAAGATCGTCCCAAGGAAGGGTAGGCCAAGCAATAGATGCACTCGGAGTGACAGAGCTCCAGACCGAGGCAAAAAAGGAACAGGCGAAGAAAAGGTGCTCATGAGTATCGTCGGTAAAACCGCAGAGAACACAAACAATTTGAACCTCTAATGCTTCGAAACACTGAAGCCGGTCCCGGGTCCAAAGCCGCTGCCGAGATGCGAGCCAGAGAATAAAGGAGTGCCTCGGAATATGCATCTGAAACCATAGAAGGTGGTGAATGGTATCCTCCTCTCTCCTACTCCGCAAAATCTCCCAAGCGGACTTGGTGGTGAAGTTCCCTGAGGGGTCACCCAACCACCGGATGGAGTCCGCTACACCAGCCCGAGGGCGAAAATCAATCATGTCCCAAATGGGTCGGAGCTCCAAACAACCCTGTGGAAACCTCCACCGACCAACCTCAATAATGGATGAGACCCGAGAACCCCAATGAAGTCGAGAGGAGGTGAGCAGTCGAGCAGTGAAGCGCTCCGAAAGACGACCACATGGCAGCTAGTAATCAGTCCAAAGGGCAGTGTCAAGGCCATCACCTATGACATGATAGATCGCACCAGAGCAGAGGCGGCGGACCGATAAAATCTGACGCTAGCACCAAGAAGCAGAACTCATCGCCCGAATAGTCCAGAAGCTCCTCCCTCGAAGCCGGTTCAAATGAACCCAATGCAGCCATAATGAGGAAGGGTCAGAAAGGAGGAACCAGATATGCTTCATAATCGAAGCCTGGTTCCACTCAGCAAGGCGACGAAGTCCAAGACCACCCTCCCGCCGAGGGTAACACAGGTGCCTCCAAGCAACCTTCGCCCCTGGCGGGGCTAACGAAGATCCCCTCTAAAGGAAAGCTGCAAGAGTCGACTCGATCTTCCTGATCATCATCTTCGGGAGCATGAAGATCGATGACCAGTAGACCTGAGTGGCGAAAAGAACAGATCGGATAAGCTGCAGACGACCAGCATAAGATAGAGAATGGGAGGTCCAGAGCCATATACGAGAGAGAATGCCAGTTTCCATTGAAGCATTATATCCAATAACATTGGAAACCCACCGAAGATATGCGGTTAATTATGAAATTATGAACCATCATTTCCAAGGGCTTTTTATACAACTTTTTTCATCATAATATTTTTATATCAGTCACATTACGGATTAACATATGTAAATAATCATATACTTCATGATGCACTAAATACATTCCAATTCACATCACTTTCACTTATCAAGCATATAAACGGCATTCATGTTCATGGACATATTAACCTCATAACCACATCAACACATATGATTACATAAATCATTTTTATGAAGCATCAGCCTCAATTTAATGAAATCATACATTCATAATTGTATCAACACGCATATAAGCATTAATCGTACAACCATATTAGTCTTTCATATCTATGGAGATGCATTTATTAGTTATATTAACTAACATGCGTTAACATTATAACTCCACTAACATATATAAATATTTATACTCAAATTCTTTTCATATTCTTGATCATATAAACATTGCCTTTCGTGATCCAAAAATTGAAGCCATTTTCGGATTCACCAAGTAAACATATAATATTCATGTTTAGAAATTAAAACTGCAAAGTTTATGATTGCATTAATCATGCATACATATATTAAACCTCAACTTAGTTACTTATAGTACAAATTCATACAACAATGAATTTAGTATACATAATGCATAATTTATACTTTGTTCCAACCAACATAATTCTCTAAGAATTATAATCATGATATATAAAAGCATGGATTTTCATATTACCAATTTGTAATAAACATGAATCACAAATTATTTACATTTTATTATTAGTTTTGGCATCGTATTAACGTTTGGTTTCAACAACCACGCTAACAAGGATTTCCCTTTTAGCATTGCCTCAATGTCTGTTTTCAAAAACCACCCCAAAACGAGTTTTCTTTTTATTTTCAATTTATAACATTGCCAATTTAAACAAATATGTCTTAATAATTTGCTTATTATCCAAAATTTACAATTTACCAAATTTTAACCGCATAATGGTTGTGGTTTTCGTAATGCCAAAGTTAAATATCTACTTCTTTGGCAAGTAATGCATAAGTAAGAAATTGTATCAGTGATAACTAGACTTGTAACATCTCTTGCAAAGGCGCATGGAGTTCGAACCTCCATAGGAGCATTTACTAAACATGTTGGATTGCAAAGCAGTTCCTGCAATTCAAAACCGCGTTTCCACTTTTTTTTTTAAATTCATATTTATTTATTTACTATGCTTAATTGCATGTTGAATTGCATAAGATAGCATTTACACGAGCGGTTAACAAGTCTTAACTCCTCCTCCGAGGCCGCAAGTTCGACGCCTCTAAGTGAAAATTTGCCAATTTTGTTTATTTATTTATTTTTTGTTCGATTTTTGATTTTCTCTTTCGTTAAATTAATATGATACCAAAACATTCAATTAAATTTCATATATCATTTTATCAAAATTCATAATTCATTCAAAGGCATTTGATCATATATCCATGATCCAAACAATCAATGCTTATTTAACATTAGTTTAGTTATCGCATGTATACTTATCATGAATCAACATTCATGTATAATTGAAAGTACTTAATCAAACTTCATGATACATAACACATCTTAACCACGCCCAAATTAAAAATCACAGGTTCTTAAACTTAGGGATCACAACCCCACCAGCGAGATTACATTTATGCATAAAACAATGCATTAAACTCCACTTCTTAGGCATTTTACAAATGTTTTTATACATGCCCATAGTCTTGACATGAAAACATGTGCAAATTAATCATTTGCATAATCAATAATGCACAAACACAAATTCTCTTGTTTTATGATATCAATCGTAGAATCTCATGATTTGTAATCTTTTGATCAAATTTTAAGATCCCAATCATATTTGAATCAAAAAGACATACCTTGATCCATAACAATCCATATAAAGGAAAGATCCAAGAAAAGATCCCAATCCTCTCCATTCATCACTTTCTCCAATCTCACATGGTTCACCATCAAAACAGACCAAGCGAAGAAGCCGTATCAATTAACGAAACTAAGTCTTAAGATTGTTGGAGAATTTCCCAATAGACCGGGAACCGGGTAACCCAAGATCTCAGGTGTTGAGGCCGTGTAATCACTTTCCTTAAGACTTATTTCGGCGTGCGAAATAGTCTCGGGGATACAACGACAACCAAATAAAATGAAGTTAGAATGTGTAAGAGGAGGGACAGAAGAGATATCAATGAGAATAAAGTTTTCAAGTACTTTTCACAACACTTTCTTATACATACACACAAGTGTTTCTTGCAATATTTTCCGTAAATTCATCATTATAAAGAGTGAAAGGGATATTTATAGTTTTCAAGTGTCTCTTCATGAATCAGATGGAATGTTTATGTAAAAGAGGGCTTAAAGACGTCCCAAAACATCACTCAAAGAACCGCCAAAAAGAACCGAATGTAAGATTTGTGTGTTAACACACGGGACCTCAGTGTAGACACACAGGCACTTCAAGTTAGTTCAGTTGGGCTGTGTATTGATAGACGGTACCGGTGTGTCGACGTACCTTATACAAGTCAATGCACTTCAAACATTTTATTAAATACTTTATTTTGAAAATATACCAATAAATGTTATTTGCTATACTATATTTAAACAAACGTCCTTAGTAGAATGTGTCTTCTTTTCCATAAGATCCTTACCCCAAGGGTCCAATTTCAAAGATTCACATGCTCCTTATTTGGAATGATTGCTTACCTATATCATTATTTTTATTGTCATATCCTTTGCATCTACTCCAGTATCAATACTATAGGTTATATATTCACCAAGTTAAATTGTTTAAAATAACCAATAGTACAGTCCCTTTTTTCCCAAAAATATTCGAATAAGCGACATATATAATAAGGACTTATTATAGAGGCATAGTAGGAATCAATACCTTTATCCTATGTACTTCTTAGTCGTACATGGAACCCCGATGGCAATAATGCCATGTCACCCTCTTATTCATGGAATTCACCAGCATGACATGGAGGCAGCGTTATCTCCTGTTGACACAACTTGATCGCAAAGGAGGAGATGGAGTGTTGGCGGCCTCATCCTTTCGATGAAAGCTTCTTCAAGGCTGACAGCTTCATTCTTAGCCTGGTCACATTGGATGCCAAGGTAGCCACCAAATCTTGCTTCATCTTCGACAATGTTGGAAGTGACAAAAGGTGATTGTGTCATGATTCAAGTAAAACTTAAATCAAAACCTAGGAGAGAGAAAGAGATAGAGAAAGAATAGAGGAGTTCAGAGAGGATAGAAGAGAATTGAGGAAAGAAGTAGAGAGAATTGGGAGAAAGAAGAGTTGTCTATTCCATGAATGATTATTATAAAGTAAGAACAACTACTTATACTGCTAGCAAGAGCTCAACTAACTAACAACTAAAAATATCTAGCTCATTAACTAACACTAACCGACATAACCAACACTAAAATATCTAACAAGCCTTCCAAACAATACAAGAATAGAACTACCACACTAAACATACTAATACACAATTGAAATGACTAAACGGTTATTACTTGACTGCTACTAAGGACTTGTTACCACTTAACTCTAATATCACAATCATGACAATACTTTCCCCTTAAGAGATTCTTGTCCTCAAGAATCGTAGTAGAGGAGTTGTAGCTTTAAATCAATTGATGATGTAGTTGCAGCTTGAAGTGCTTGAAGTTGCTTATGCAGCAGTGCCTTGATGATGAAGTGCTGCAGTAATAGCTTAAGGATCCCTTCCATTCGATTTCACTAACTCAAATTGAGTCTTGCATTGCTTCTTCCATAATTCCTTCTACAGCATGGGTGAAAAAGATTGCTCAAACTTGAGTCTTGCATTGCTTCTGCAGCAACTTCTTCTGCAGCATAGGTGAAAAAGATCTTGCAAATCTCTTTCCATTTGAGAGGTTTCACTATGAATTTTCTGCTATTGTTGATTAAGGCGTGAGTATGCTTTCCACAAGCTTGCATATCTTTCAGCATAGGTGAAAAAGATCTTGCAAATCACTTTAGGCTGCTTCAATTTCATATCCTTGAGCATATTTAGCTTGTCAAGAAGCACTTTATTTGACTCGAGAAGGAGAAAATTTGGAGGTCTTTCATGATAGACCAAGATTGGCTTTTCTATTGCACTTAATCTCATGCTTGAATAACATTTCTTGTGATTTAAGTGAGTGACCAAACTAATCTCACAATCTTACTGCAATGTGAACTTAAATCGCAACTTTCTGATGCTAAGAACTTCAATATATATACTTGAAACTTCTTTGCTCCAATATTCATTGGCACTGCATCTTGTTCAATGGATTGAGAGGCTCCAACACTATCTTGAGATGTGGCAAGGCTTGCAACCCTGAGCTCCCCGGCCACTACCGAATCAGGAATATGAAAATTCACATTACTTTGGTTGTTGTTTGCATACCGCTGGTTGATGTGTGAATACTGCTGTATTGAAGTTCCTGCTACAGCCTTCGAATATGATTCAGGGACTTGTGTTTGCCACATCTCAACAAGTTCAAGTTGAATCTTCGCATCATCAATATGTTTTGCTGCTGTAATTTCCATATTCAAGCTAACTCCAACGCCTCCAAATGTGTCTTGCTCACATTTCTGATGTGAATGTTGATTAGCTTCCAATGTAGCACAAAACTCCTCCTTCTCTGGATCAAGAGGCCTTTGGTTCACTTGATTTGTTTCTTTTTCAATCACTTGTGTGCTTTTGACTTGTAATTCCAAATCTGTAACACTTGTCTGAGCATAATTCCAATCTACCTCTAACATCTTAATCTGCTGCGGATCGACTTGGAACTTACTGTTATGACATTTACTTGTAGCAGTGAAGGATCAAACACATGTTGTTATGTTGCAACATCAACCTCTGCTACTTCCTGAACCTCATCTTGAAAATTCAGATCATTTTGCTGCTGTACCAATTCAATCTGATCCAATGAATGTAAATGTTACTGACATACCACTTCTACTTGTTCTAATGAGTGCAAGTGTTGTTGCTGTACCAATTCTACTTGATCTAATGAGTGCAAGTGTTGATTCACTCCCAAAGTAACATTAAGTTCCTCCTTAGCTTGACAATTAGTAGATCCTACCACCTCAAGCTCGCCTCCCATATCCTTACACATCTAAAGGAAGTTTATGTCTAAAGCACAAGATCCATCGTATATGTTTCTTCCGTGTAATGAATTGAAGGCTAAATCGGCACTCCATCTCGTATAATAACTAATATGAGCAATAACCTCACTAATGAAAGATGAAACCACTTTGATACTTTCAAGAGGACCATAAGGCCAAAATACTTGGTAAAGAATATCCTCATCTATGTGGTAAAGTGGCTTCAAGGCTTTGATCAAAAGCCTAGCATAATTGGAAGATTTGATCTGAACCGCATTCATTAACACAATTCAACACTTCAGGAATTTTGCTGACAAGGAAGCAATCTAACCAATTCAGCTCAATTCAAAGAAACTGAAAGCAATTTCTGCCAGAATTAACTACTGGAGCTTTATTCAAGGTCAATTGTTAAGGTTCAGCTATATCAAAAGCAATTTCAGCTAAGCGAATCAAAGAACAGCAACTCTATCAAGAATTTGATGTGTTGAGCCTTTGTTCACTTGTGAATTCAACACATCTGAACAGGTTCAACTAACAAACCGCAGTAACAGTAACTTCCAAACCAGAAATTCGAAAACACTGAAGTTTGATTGAATGCTCTAGTAACAAAAGATCTCAAGAATGTATCTCAATCTGAAGATAATTCAGCAAGTTCAATCTGAAATCTTGCTGACAGCAGGACCACAAGCTGACTCAAGCTCGATTACAAGCAGATAATCTCAAGTTAGATAGCAAGCTGATAGCAGAACTTAGGTTAAATCTTGCACCAACTAAAATTCAAACCGTTCAAGCACAATTTCTTGATCAATACAACCTGATCAAGAACTTGATATCAATTAACTTGACCTAATGCTTAGCAATTAAATTGAACTTAATCAACTCACTCAGAAGCAAAAATCATAAGCTCTAATACCACTGTCATGATTCAAGCAAAACTTGAATCAAAACCTAGGATAGAGAAAGAATAGAGGAGTTGAGAAAGGATAGAAGAGAATTGAGGAAAGAAGTAGAGAGAACTGGGAGAAAGAAGATATATTTGTCTATTCCATGAATGACTATTACAAAGTAAGAACAATTACTTATACTACTAGCAAGAGCTCAACTAACTGACAAACTAAAAATATCTAGCTCATTAACTAACACTAACCGACATAACCAACACTAAAATATGTAACAAGCCTTCCAAACAATACAAGAATAGAACTACCACACTAAACATACTAACACACAATTGAAATGACTACACTGTTATTACTTTACTATTACTAAGGACTTATTACTACTTAACTCCAATATCACAATCATGACAGATTGTTCCTTCACGACTCTTTACCTTGGTTGGATTCTCACCATCGTTGACTTCACCCCTTATCCAATTTTTTGAGCCTTGAACAACAAGGTCTTTAGGTTGTTGGTTTCATCCTTATGTGCAACACTAGCGCATAACTATCTTTGACTTGCGTTAGTGGTTTGATTTTTCTGTAGTTGAGACATCCTTCAATTAGGGAAACCCTTTTTTTGGTAAGTCGGCGTTTTTATTTTTCATTACCAAAAGAGAAAAGTACAAGCTTACAGAGGCATATCCCAAACAAGTCCAAAAGCCCACAGATTAGGTTGGACAAAACAAAGCACCATAAGGGACAAAAACAACGCAAAAGATAACCGAAAACAAGGTGAGCCACCAAACAAAAGGAGAAAGAAAAGATAGACCAATAAAACTCCTAAAAGAATAAAATAAAAGAGAGAGAAGATCGAAAATGAAAAGAAAAGAAAAGAAAAAAAGGGGAGATCATCCCCCAACTGGAGTAGAAGCTATAACAGCCTTGGAAGTTGCACGAGCCATTTGATGCTGAACGACGAGAAGGTGCAATTCCAGTATCAATAGTGTTAACAGGAGAAACTTGAGGACAAGCAACCAAAGTAGAGGAAGAGGGCACAATACTAGCATGATCAGGAACCTGATATAATGGAATAATACTCGAAATGGTAGCCTCGCAGTTCAGAGTACACCGAATAGGCTCAACCGTCCCAGGAGGGGGAGTTTGAGCCACTATAATTGAATCGGGAAGATCCACGGAGTTGCAAAAATCTGAGAGTCCTGAAGAGACAATACAACCTCTAACCGAGCCCGGAATAGAAGCAATATCATCAATTCGAGCCACTGAGGAAAATCCCCTTTGGATAGGGGGGAGAAAGGCCCAGGCTGGGGGCTGTAGGCCTCCCAGCCCAAGGGTGGGCTCGAGTGGCATTGCGAGTTAGGGGCCGCGTGCCCCCAACTTCAGTATCGAGGGCCTCTCGAGCCCAAAAATGCTAGCCCAGCAACAACATTGGGCCTTGGCCAGCACCTAGGTATCCTCTTCGGGCGAAAAAATCCATGTGAACGGGTTGATCAGCCCAGATGGATAGAGGAAACCTCTAGGACCGGCAGCCATACTAACCAAATTTGGTCCATGATAAAAAACAAGCCCAGTAGAAAGCCTAATAGAAGAGATAGGCAACCTATTAGAAGAAGGAGGCCCATTGATCACCATAGCATTGTCCTCATGAGAGTTTGACCCACTAAGTGGGCCTTGACCATTCCCTAACCCATCACTCACCGGCCCAAACGCATGCAACCCAAGCCCAACACTAGCATCTCCCGCCACCAAGCTGCCACCCTGCGGCTCATTATGCCAGCAAGAACGACGGCAGCTTTTCATTCGGGCAACGACATCAAGTGGAGGAAGAGGGCCAGAATCTAGGAAAGAATGATCGAAAGCTGAGAACTTTGAGCAGATTTGAGGCAGAGCCTCATACTTGATGGTTAATGGGATGCAAAGACCTTCAAAGTCGACCTTTAAGCTACTAGGAAGAGGTTTTCGAGCATCAATTTCTACCCAATCACGAGCATACTGGGTAAAGGTCCCATCAAGAGTCGGCTTGTCCATATAAAGGGGATTTCCTACCCCAATAGCAATCGAGCTGAGGACGTTCTTCATCCATAAAGGTGAAGGTAACCCATGGATTTGAATCCAAATCGGGAGAATAGAAGGTTCATATCGAGGAGTGATGTGATCAAGGAACCAATGGTGGAGAGATATAACGACCTTTAAAATGCCAAGGGCCAACTTGAAGAACCTTGTGAGCATCATCGTACAAGTAAAATCGAAAAAATAACCTTTTTAAGAGGGGATGACACATTCTGGACCCATCGAGCCCCAAAGAGAGGTGGCAATGGTACTTGGCCACCAAAAAAATGACCCGCGAGACAACAGTTACATTTTGCAAACCCCGGGGCTACATCATCACGAGAGATTGTTGTAATGATAGTACCATTATTAGTTATAGGAGGAACACAGTAGAGAGTGCCAACCCAAGGGGCACTAATATGGTCATACCATGAGTTGAACGACTCTCTCGAGCTCTTATCCCAAAAGTCATTAGCTAACCAATCTAGAAGCAACTAATCATCTCGATATGCAACATCCGAAACCATGAAACTGAGCTTAAGAATTGGTTGAAGAGAACACAAGAGGAGTGTAACGAGATGAAAAATATCTCCAACAACCCAAACAACTTATGCACAAAGCCCACGAGAAATAACAAACTTGGCCTAATAACCAATGCCCACCATCTAACAACCCAACCAACACCCCAAACAACCTCACTCCACCACCCAACACATCGGCAACCACCGGCTAGGCCACCACCAGCCACCGTTAACCCCAAGCCATCACCAAACACCCTTAACCCACCACCAACCACATGGGACACCACACTCGTCAACCACTAAGCACCACCCACAACCAAACAAATCACCACCGCAACCAAACAAACCTACAACCTCCACCAAGCTTCCATAACCGCCGCCAAACCTCCACTACCTCCACCAAATCAACCTTAAACCACTACCAAACACACCAAAAAGCCAAGAATGGCAAGAATTGGGCAAGAACAAGGATGCAACCAAGAGATCATCAAAGATCAAAATCCAATGTAAGATACCAAGAACCAAGATACAAGCCAAACTCAACCAAGTGTAATCAACTCAATCAAATTCTTGCAACCATCAAAGCATCAACCAAGGATGACACATGAAGGAAGCGTAACAGAGATGCTCCACAGAATAGAGTAACGCAGCAAGAACTCCAAATCAACGCAAATTTGATGCATGAAATTCAAACCAACATAACAATTGGTTAAACACAAGAAACCCAATCCAAGAAAAAAAACAAGCACAAGTAAATAAGAAGCTCAAACCATACAAGGGGGAGAGAAACAATTCTCCCCTACCCAAACTAAAGTAGAGTGAGCAGAACTCCAGAATTCAACGTGGATCAAGCACAAAAATAAAAAAAAAAACTAATGCAACAATTGGCTAATACAAAGAGCAAATCGAATAGTAGGAAGGAGAATCATGCCAAGTATTACTCATAAGTGGGAGATCATTGCAAGAACCAAGAAGAAGAACCAAGGTAGGATAGAGAAAACAACACTAACACCGCCACCATAACCACCACGATGAGGGATGTCCAAGTAAGGAGAAAGCCACCAGATGAGATATGGAAGAAAGATCGCGCGTCCAATGCAAATCAGCCACACTACCTTCAAACTCCCTCACTCACGTGTGTTTCACCCTCAAACCTGATCAAAATGGTGAATAGGCTAGTCTACAAGAATCTGGAGAAGAAGGGGATCACAAAAAATGTGAAGAGTTCCCCTGTAGGAGGCGACACGCTCCCGCACGTGCCGCTAGAAGGTGAGGAAAAAATCTCACGCGCCACCACAGCTACGCCACACGCCACCTAGAATTCCAAAGCCTTTCTCTCTACTTTCTCTCTCTAGACTTGACAGATGAACTCCCCTAATTATGGGTTACCCTTGCCTACCACCACAGTTAATTTTTCTTGCATCCATCATTAATAAAGAAAAATAAAGAATTGAACATGTGGCTTTGTCCTCTCCTCAATTTAAACCCTAAATTGGTCCATAAAACTAGTATGTTCATAAATCTCACTGACTTTCTTCAATACCTTATGAATAATTTTCTATTATGGCAATTCCCAATGGGTTGATCGCCACAGTGATTAGAGGCTGAAGATGGACTAGCACTTGTACTAATGCTACAATCTAACTTAAAAATGTTGAAATTGAAATTAATTAGAAAATGTACAAGACAACATGTACTTCATTGATGGTCGATCCAATTAAATTCTAGAGGCCTTATGTAGGCCAAGTATGGCATGAATTTGAAACAATTCATTGGCATGTAAATATAAATGCAATTTGAAATTCAAATTAGTGGTAGGAGAGTATCTTTTTTTTGCGTTTTGAAATGCCAATAAAAGAGCTTAAATGCTATATTTAGCCTTGCGCGTATATCACATACTTTTCAATGCCCTTTGAAAGGTGAGCCACAAATGAGCATATGGGGCCTTTTGTGGATTTTGGTAATTTATGCTAAGCCTATAACAACATAGCCCATCGTTAAATTGCACTTGTAAGCCTAGACTATGGAATCCATGAGGGATAAATTTGGGGACGTATCACCCCCTCTGTTGGCTGAGGAGGATAAGAGATAAGAATGAGATGGAGAGATCTCAATTTTCATCCAAATTCTTTTCTTTTTCTTAAGAGTTTAGTTCTTCCTCTCCTAATTTTGACTCTTATAACCTAGAAAGGACCCATTTCCATTGCAGACATGATGGGCCTCAACAACGACAGAGAGTTTGGGGATCAAGGGAAAAGAGCTAAATGACATAAGGCAGGAGGAGCAAGAGGAAAAATAAGAGTGAAAGAAAAGGAGGTCAACGATAATGGGATTTAACTTTCCAGAATAGTGGAACTTTGGCTCGCTAGGAAGAGTCTTTGATTCCATAGTCAGAGAACTAACTCATACTCGTCCCTGGGTACCCATTCATTCGTTATCATACCTTTTCAAAGCCAATAAGAGCTAGCACAGAAAGAAAGATTTCATTAATCGGTAACCACAAGGATGCACAAAAAAGTTGGCAGGATGAGGTGTGGGGCAACTTGGCTAGCATGCGATGGCTAGACAGGAGGGGTAAGAAGCATCAGGCATATTGAGTGTTGGGCGTCATGGGAGAGCAACATTAGGTTGCAGATGTATCGATGATTTTAATTTTTAGGCTATTATAGGTATATCATAAAACTTAATACTTCACTTGTTGTTGCTGTAAAGGAAGAACGTGTACATAGAAGTTTACACTACAACATTATTTCACCATAATCTATCGACTAAAAAGAATACAAATATAGAGTTTGTAGTTTAAAAAAAATTATTTCACTACATCTCGAGGTACTAAGTATAATTTCTTATACAAGGACATCCTTACCCCAGGCATCAATTATGATATTTAAGGCATCTTCTCTCTTTTAAAACAATGTAAATGTAAATAATTTTGACATAGAAAGTATGATTGATCACATGTAACAATTTTGTATTGGAAAGTGCTTCGTGTTATTTATCGCGTAAAGAGTATGATTAATCGAGTTAAAGGACATATTGTTCATATAAACATCCTACATGAAAATATCGATTATTGATATTTTGGAGGAGAGATAATAGATATGTCAAATTTACTTATTTAACAAATTTGCCCTTTCAGTAGAGAAATTATGAAGATAATTTTTATATTATCATGTTTCACAATAAATAAATTGAATTTATCTTTTAAAATTTTTTTTGAACACTCACTTTTAAAAAAATTCTATTAAGGTAAGGTGAGATATATTATTATATTTCTTAGAGATAATGAGACGGTACCCCTAACTTGGAAACTTTTTTTAGGCACCTTATGCATAACTGCGTCAGCGAACTATAACTAATGCTAATATGACACCCAAAATGAAAAAGAAGAAATTTAAAACTAAATTATGCGGGTCAAAAGACTAAAATATCCCTAGTGTTAAACCAAATTACAAAAGAAACACTTTGTGCCAAAAACCCCAATCATGCCGGCATCCTCACCGACCACTCTTTGCGGAGAACACCACCCACTATTGCCTTCGGCATCCAGTCACCCTTAGCACGGACCACTAACGCTGTCCAATCCTCATCCCCTCTACTCAAGTATGGCCACCTCTAAAGCCACCTTCGCATGGCGTTGTCGCCTCCCTATCCCTTGTCGGACAACATGACTTCTGCCACCCCCTCTCGAAATCGAAAACATCTTCAACGTAATCTCCCTTACCTTGCACTGTGTTGATGTCGCATCTCCCATCCGCTCCCTCCACGCCACAGGGCAACATGGATGCTGATTTTCCCACCCTCACATGCGTAGTGTCAAAGCCCTAAGGTTTGAAGATATAGAGCCCTAGACCAGATTCGAACGTTTTGAAACCTTGGGCTATAAATGGGCTTCAAACTTCCCACATGAGGGTGGGCAAGTCGACGTTAACATTGCACAGTGTTAGGCGTGGTTGGTTTGTGCTTCATTAAGGGTGAAGGAGGTAGCATCGGCATTGCACGAGGTAAGGGAGTGTCATGACCCACAATTCACGATCAATCGAAAATGAAGAAATTGGAAGAGAACTTAGAATTTGCAGCAAAAATTGGAGATTTGCGATAGTAGGACATTGAAGAATAGGAGGGAGGAGGAAAAGAACAAGAAACTGGAGGGAGAGATTGAAGAAATTGAGAGAGAGAAAAAAAAATATAATTTTCTAGTGTCCCAAAGGCTCCCGCTTAAGCAGGGTCGGGAGGGGGGGATGGATGTATACAGCCCTCCTTCTTCAAGGTACCTTAAAGGGAGACTGTTTCCTAGAACCCCCAACCTGAGGGTGCAACACAAGGATTTCTCAGGAATTCACCCATCTTGGTAATATTCTCATTCCAGCACGCTTAACTTCGGAGTTCTAATGGGATCCGGTGCTTGCGTATTGGTACCCTCTTAGGTTGAGGGAGAGAGTAGAATTTAATTAATTAACCAAAGGAATTTTATAAGCGTAGAATGATTTACAATAAAAGGATTAGTCCCTATTTATAGTGTTTCACAAGACAAAATACCAAAAAAGAACAAAAAAATATAAAAAAATAAAAAATTTGGTAAAAATTGCTTTCCCGCCTACTAGTTGCAAAATTTAAAAGTTTGGACAAAAACTGCTTTCCCACCCACCAGCTGTCAATTCGATCGATTGGATATTTTTAGAACATGAAATCCCTCCCCCCCCCCTCTCAAAAAAACAAAGCTAATCCTTGTCTCAATGATTGAAATAAGAGAGTTGACTCTTGAGAAATGTTTAATCCTCCCACGTTGCTTCATCTTTGCTTAGGTTAGACCATTGCAGTAATACTCGATGCATTAGAGCATTGTTTCTTTTTACAATTCTTCGATCCAGGATAGCTAGGGGCCCAGGTAACATGGAACCATCTAAATTCACAACAAGAGTGTTCTTAGACCTTACCAAGCCAACAATAAGTGCCTTTGGGTAGAGCTTTCTTCACTTGGCCTTCCTTAGTCCATTTACATATATGAAATTCCTTGCGAGACAACAAGCTTTCCATCCTTTTGAATTGTTAGTCGAAGGTTGTTACGAATGGAGGGTCAACCCACCCGATTGTCGAACCGGGTTCCATCCATGAGCTCACCTGCCACCTCAGCCCACCTCACCATAACTAACTCTAATTAGTATAAATAATTCCCATAGGATTAGACATGCTTAGTGAATGCAAGATATTTTCTCTCTCCCCCCCCAAATTCTCTCTCTATTCTCCCTCGTTTCTTCTTCAATCTCTCTCTCCTTCTTCTATACTTGTAATTAGATATACTTTACATATATACAATTCGAGATAACAATCTAGCTATCCCGTAGCTCTTGATCTTGATATTGTGTTTAGATTGTGTTTGTTTGGACTGGATTTGGAGATATTTGATTGGTTGGATAGGATCCCATTTCAGATCCTATCAATTGTTATCAGAGTAGCCGCTCCTCGGAATTAGCTCAATCAGTGAAAAAGCCGCTTATCGGAATTAGCTCAGTCAGTGTTAATGGCGGACAGGACGCGATAGTAGATGTCTATGAGGGACTTGGATGAGAAGCTTGATTGGTACTGTGATAACCTGGTAGACGCCATCACTGAGACGAGGCAGATGATGAACGGGCTGCCGCTCCAAATGCGAACCATTACTGGGATGCATCACGCCAGGCCAGCTCCACCGGCCACGCCATTTGAACATAGTGGGGATCAAGGGTTAGAGCACAGATCCCTGTCCCCAGTACTCGATTGCCACCATTGAAGAGGTAACTATCAGTTTCCTACTCGCCTTACAAAGATAGACTTCCCTAGATTCAATGGGAGTATAGTAGTGAACTAGATTTATCAGCGTGAACATTATTTTATTCTCGATCAAACACCGAAGAAAATGAAACCCATGCTCGCTAGTGTAGCTTTAGAAAGCGCCGCCCTTGGTTGGCATAATGCCTACCAACAATCACGGCCTGTTGGCATCGCCATCGCTTGGGATGTGTATTTGGCTGAAATCAGGAAGATGTTCTCCAAAGCTGCCATAAATCCCCTTACCAAGCTTACTAAGCTCAAACAAATCCGTTCCCTTAATGAGTACTTAACCGCATTTGAGCCCCTAGTTAGACATAGTGGGCTCAATGAAGAACAAAGAGTTAGCGTTTTCACAGGGAGCTTATATGTGGACTTGGCGGGATGGTTGAAATTATTTAAGCCGAACACGCTACAAGAGGTCATCACTCTAGCACAGCTACAGGAAAAAAAACTGTAAATACATTGAGCAAGTGACAAGAAAAAAATCCCATAAAAACAACTCCACCACTTTTGCCTCTACCGAGTAATACATAGGGTGACCGCTAATCCGCTAACTAGAATGCCGCACAATAGACCCTTGGCACTCCTAGCCCCGCCAACTAGGAACTCGCCAACTACTCGTTCCACGCGAGTGTTGTCTCCTGCCAATCTCGATGATCTTCAAGCCCGCAAACTTTGCTTCTACTGTCGGGAACCGTTTACCCTAGGTCATGCATGCCCTATGCGACGCCGAGTACAGACGTTCTGGATTGAGGCGTCCGATGACGAGCAGGGTCTTGAACCTTTGAAGCCTGAGCCGGAACCCACCCCAGATCCCCATATATCCATACATGGGATGGCCTAGTGTTAAACCATGCGGGTAGAAGGCTGCTATGGCAAGAGGCCCTTTGATTATTCTCGTCGATAGTGGTAGTACCTACAATTTTCTTGACATTCATTTGGGTCGAAGCTTGGGTTGTCTGATTGAGAGTGAACACCAACCATCTGTTACTGTAGCTGACGGTAAACAGATTTTGTCTGGGGGTATGTGCCGCGGATTCCGTTGGTCGCTTCAGAATGCCCATTTCTCTTTGAATGTGATGTTGATTCCTCTATCGGGTTGTGACATGGTCTTAGGGATCCAATGGCTTCACACTTTGGGGGAAGTTCGTTGGAACTTTGACACTTTGGTTCTGAAATTCTGCTTGGTAGGTCAAGAGTACACCCTTCGCAGAATTCGTAACACTGGTCTTAAGGCGATCTCAAAAAACGCCATCTCATTACTCCTCTCTCAGCCGGCCTCATTCTTTGCCTTAAAAGTTAATCATCTAGATCAGCCCTCTCTTCTTAGTTTACATACTGACAAGCCTGTCTCAGTTGAAGATCCTCCCCCCCCTGCGGATACTTCTTGACGAGTTTGCTGATGTGTTTCAACCGAGTAAAGAAGCTCCGCCATCTGGAATTGGCTTTGACCATTGCATACTGCTCAAAGAGGGAAGCAATCTCGTTAACATTCGGCCGTATTGGTACCCAGTATTCCAGAAGGATATCATTGATGCCTTAATTCAAGAAATGTTGACGGAAGGCGTCATTCGTAAAAGTACCTCGCCTTTTGCTTTGCCGATTGTACTGGTGAAGAAGAAGGATGGATCTTGGCGGTTATGTGTTGATTACCGCGCTCTGAATAAGATGACAATCAAAGACAAGTTTCCGATTTTGATTGTGGAAGAATTACTTGATGAACTTGGATGGGCTTCATACTTCACTAAGTTGGACCTCAAGTCTAGTTATTGGCAGATTCATATGGCATCTGATGACATTTACAAAATGGAATCCCGGACTCATTCAGACCATTATGAGTTTATCGTCATGGCTTTCGGCTTGTCCAATGCGCCATCAACGTTTTAGAGCCTTATGAATGACATCTTCCGCCCTCTCCTCCGTCACTATGTACTCGTCTTCTTCGACGACATACTTATCTATAGTGCTACATGGTCTCAGCACTTGGAGCATATTCATTCCATTCTAAGTATACTCTGCCAACATTGCCTCATAGCTAACCAAGCGAAGTGCACTTTTGGCTCCCGACGAATCAAATACCTCGGTTATTTGGTATTAGGCGACGGGGTCATGACAGATTCGAAAAAGTTGGCGACAGTAGCTAAGTGGCATCGCCCAACATCAATAAAGCAACTCCGAGGCTTCCTAGGCCTCTCTGGCTACTACAGATGTTTTATTGCACAATATGGGATCATTGCTCGTCCTTTGACTGAGTTGCTTAAGAAGGATAATTTCGGATAGAATCCTAAAGCTGAAGCCACCTTTGAATGCCTCAAACGAGCTCTCACTTCGACTCCAGTTTTGGCAATTCCCAACTTTGGAAAGACATTTGTGATTGAGACAGACGCCTCGGGGGTGGAATTGGCGTTGTGCTTATGCAGGACGAACGTCCCATTTCCTTCATCAGCAGGAAACTGTCCCAATGACATCAATCTTTGTCAGTATATGAGCGAGAGCTTCTCGCCATAGTCTTTGTAGTGGAAAAGTGGCAAAAGTACCTCACGGGTTGCCACTTCATCATCCGAACAAATCAGCAGAGTCTCAAGTTCCTCTTAGAGCAACGTCTTTCGACTTCTCTCCAATTCTTGTGGCTTGCAAGTTTGATTGGCTTCGATTACGATATCGTTTACAAAAAGGGAACTGAAAATCGAGCTGTCAATGCTCTATCCCATCTATCGAGCTCAGAGGTTTTGTGCACGGCTCTATCCGCTATCTCATCATACATTTATGAGGCTTTTACAGGCCTCTTGGCGCGAAGATCCGGCACTCTGCCAAATCATTGCTGACAAATTAGCAGAACCCCTATCTCACCCCCGCTACACTTGGTGCCAAGACCAACTCCGCCATCATGGGCGACTTCTTGTTTGCGCCAATCCTTCCTTACGCAAGACCATTTTGCTTTTGATGCATGATTCTCTACGGGGGGACATTCTGGCATGAAGGCAACCTACAAACGAGCTCAAACGCTTTTTATTGGCCTAGCCTTAAACGAGACATCCAAGAGTATGTCCGTAATTGTGCCGTTTGCCAACGAAACAAATACAAAACTGTAGCCGCACTGGGATTACTGCAACCGTTTCCGATTCTGAGTACTGTGTGGAGTAGCATCTCTCTCGACTTCATAGATGACTTCCCGACTTCATAGACTGTAGCCATAGATTTGTGGGCAAGGGTCAAGTCGGGGGGGGGGGGGGGGGGGGGGGGGGGAATTGTTACGAATGGCGGGTCAACCCACCCGACTGCCGAACCGGGTTCCACCCTTGAGCTCACCTGCCACCTCAGCTCTATTGCCACTCACCATAACTAACTCTAATTAGTATAAATAAGTGGTTACTCCCATAGGATTAGACATGCTTAGTGAATGCAAGATATTTTCTCTCTCTTCCCCAAATTTTCTCTCTGTTCTCGCCCTTTTCTTCTTCAATCTCTCCCCCTTTCTTCTATACTTGCAATTAGATATACTTTACATATATACATATATACAATCCGGAATAGCAATCTAGCTATCCCATAACTCTTGATCTTGGTATTGTGTATGGATTGTGTTTATTTAAATTGGATGGTGTGTATTTGATTAGTTAGATAGGATCCCATTTCAGATCCTATCAAAGGTCAACAAAATCAAGTTGAATGAGGTTGTGGGCTTTCATCCAATTAACCCCTAAAAGGATATTACAACCACCTAACCTAAGCACCCTAAAATTGTAAGGTTTGGCCTTGCATTCCCATGAAAAATCGAGGCATCTGGCATGAGTGACCATTTTGTCATTAGTAGAATCCGTGACATCAAGAGAAAGTCTTGGGGTGAGTTTAAATCCACCAACTTTAACCAATCTTGGATCAGCAAGACTATGCATTAACCCACTATCAACTAGGACTAACACTCCTTCCTTTTTGACTAACCCCTTGATTGTAAGTTTTCTATGGTCACTTCCTCCCTTTTTTTTACTATGGGTCGGGTTCGGGTGAACCCATGTGGGTTTGGGTCATTTTAGGTTTATAATAAACTCGGGTTGGGTCGGGTCGGGTCAACCCATTCAGGCTCGAGTCACTTTCGAATTTTACCTGTACTCAGGTCAGGTTGGGTCTTGGTCAAGTTTTCGGGTTCAGGTCACTTTAATTTTGAGTGGTCTTGGGTTTTAGTCGATCTTGGGTCAGGTTGTACAGGCTTCGGGTCTTTATAATTCCACTATTTAGTGCCTTGGGGTATAAACTAGTTATAAAGGTTTAAATTATACCAAATAATTTATATTTTTACCAATGTATTTATTATATTATAAATATAGGTGCTCAATAATATATTATGAAGTTCAATTGTACTTCTGATAACTAATAATTCCCATTAAATTTAAATAACTTGGATAAATTTTGTTTTCAGGTCGGGTTGGGTTTGGGTTCAGGTTAGTTTGGGTCAGGTTGGTTCAGGTCAATGGTGGGTTGGGTCGAGTCAAATTGGTATCGGGTTATTCCCAGGTCAAGCAAAGAACAGGTCGGGTTAGTTGCAGGTCCGGTCATTTTAGTTTCAGTCCAATTATTTATGACATATTTTCAGTTTTGGTCGGGTCGGTTTACGAGTTTCTCAGGTCGGATTTAATTTTCCACCTCTAACTAACACTCCTTCCTTTTTAACTGACCCCTTGATTCTAAGTTTTCTATGGTCACTTCCCCCCTTCATAGAAGTAGTGGAGATGGACATTAACCAGGGTCTTCTTTCTCTAAATCTATGGCATTAGAATTTCGATTTTCTTCACTAGGTTCATTGGTTTCATGTTCAATTTCACATTCCTCTGCAGAAACCAAACTAAGTTGCCTTCATACATGCCCCAAGAAAATAGCTATCATTGCACTTAAAAATAGGTGGGAAAAGGCTTCTTGGTCTCAAAATTCTCAGCATTATTAGCATTAGAGACTTAAGGTATTAAAAGAAGTTGAGGAAACTCTTTGTATAGATCCAACAAGAAGCTTCTGTTGGTTAGAACTAGCGTTTTTCGCATAATTGGAGTTATTTTTGTTAAAATTCGAGGAATGTTTAGGCGGTACTATAGCATTTTCAATGGTATATGGTTTTTTGAAAGATGAGTTTGAGTTAATATTTTTCTTAGAACTTTGGGGATGTTCTAATTCATAATGCCTAACAAGTTCAAAAGCATCAACTAGGTTCTTGGTTTAAATATAGCAATTGGATGTCTAATTTTAGGTTTTTGCCCGCTCAAAAAGCATGACAGAAAATAAGCTTCACGCAAGTGTGGATCAGATTTAAGCATATAGGACTTAAGTTCTTCAAATCTTGTTTGATATTCAAGGCCGGAATCATTTTGTTGAAGTTTATTTAACCACATTTTCATAATTTTTGTCACCAAATCTTACACAAAGAACTTCAACAAAGTCTTCTCAAATTACTTGATCTCGTTCTAGCAAGTATCCCTCAAGCCAAGTGCTGACATCACCATCCAAGTAAATTTCTATGGTCTCCCATCTTTCTTGACTAGAGATATCAAAAAACTTAAAATACTTGTCACATCTACGGGCCCAACTCCTAGAATTACTAGAATCAAAACTAGGGAGTCATATTTGGGGTTTGGATTCTTTGGTGTAGGACGGTATTGGAGTTCTTGGTCATAGTGTATAGTTTTGGTGATAGGCATGTTCTTAGTCCCTCGGGCCCTACCATTAGATGCATCACTATGATTCGAAGAAGGAAGAATTGAAGGGGCCTTACAAGGCATGTTTAAGCGTATAGTCACATTTTTTTGTTGGCAAGCAAAACTTTTCTCTATTAGCATCTTTTGTTGATCATCGGAATTCTTGGCACTTGGACAAATCTTGGAAGGCTTGAAAACTTTGATCGTATTTCTCATTCAATTGCCTTATGGACCTTGTCTATTATCCCTATCTTGCAATCGCTTACCCATAGCAAGAATGTTTTGGAAGAGGACTTGAACTTGATCCTTAAATTTTTGGGGCAATGTTTCTATTAGGTCATGTGTAGAGTCTAGTTGTATTGGGTCTTGTCCATAAGATATAGGATTGGGCCAATCCTATTTAGGCCCATGTCACACTAGGGTTTAGTGTGGGAAGCTCTATAAATACACGGGATGTGTATGTTATCGTAAGGGTTAAGAGTTAAGGGTTTGAGAGAATTATGAGTTGAAAGACGTCTCATATAAACTCCACCTGAAATTAAGAAATTGTCGTGTTTCCCTCCGTGGATGTAGGCTTTGACTAAACCACGTAAATTTCAGTATTCTCCCCTATCCCTTTTGTTTATGATTGGTACTTCTATTTATGGTTCAATGTTATCATGGATGATCTTAATAGGTGGTATAAGGGCTCTTTCAATTAGTATTAGAGCTCAGGTTTAGAGTCTGGGTGGAACCTAAGTTGGAGGTTTAATAGCCGAAGGGAGAAGAGACATGGTCGCTAACATCAGTGGTGAAAATTCCAGACGGTTGTTCTGGTGGCGACCCGATCTCAACGCTAAAAGGATGGTGGCACTTGATTCGGGTAGATCATGGATTTGATTGGTAAACCAAAGGTGTAGACTGCGGTGGTAGTTGATTCAAGTAGATCATGGGTTAGATCGGTAAGCCGAAGGTATAAACTGCAGTAGTGATTGATTCGGGTAGATCATAGGTTTGATCGGTAAACCGAAGATGTAAACTGCAAGTGGTTAATTCGGGTAGATCTGGAGTTTGATCGGTAAACCGAAGGTGTAAACTATGGTGGTGCCCTAGTTGGAGTGACGGGTTGTGCCTTGATGAAAGAGGTGATGGCTAAACGTTAATGGTGGTGATTTTGGTCCTAGTGGAGGAGCGAGAGACGAAATCCGTGCACTTGAGTGTTAGATCTGGTGGACTCGATGTAAATCAGCGTCATAGAAGCGGATTTGAACGCCAGTGGGAGTTCCGGCAGTGGCACGTAGTGTGAGAACGCCTGACAAAGGCCGGAGATGGTTCACGCGGTGGTTCATGGCCCGACAGCAGCAATGACGGCCGAAATTAGTGGCCTAAGCAACGCTTGCGGTAGTGGGTTCGAACGGCGGTTTGAACTTTGACTGAAAACCGCAGCCGGAGAGATTTGACGGATGTGGTGTGCCTCGACGGTGATTGTTAGGATCCAAAGTAGGAGCTAGGATCTAGTACTTGGAAATTAAATACTATGGTGTAATTGGTTGTTAAATGAAGTAGTTAGTTTGTTAGAATTGTTTGTTAGCAACTTGGCACAAGTATATAAGCTTGTGTTATTGTATTGTGAATGGTTATGCAGTAAAAATCTCAATTCTCCTCTTCCCTTCTATCTCTTCACTTCTCCTTATCTTCTTTCTTCTTCTTCAAATCTTGGTACCAAAACCAAGCTTAACATTTTGGTATCAAAGCTGAGTTCGACGCAGGGGACCATTGTTCTTGTATGGGCAGAGCTAAGAAGCAATCCAGTATGGCATACCCGCAACAATTGGAGGGATCTTTGAAGGAAATGATTGCAAATTCGATGGACTCGATCAAAGAATCCCTCTTCTCATCAATCAATGACACCTTCAAGACCCTCAAGGAACCACTAGAGGCTCTATCTGCTAAGAATGCTCAGCATGATCAAGAGCTAAGTGGCCTGCGAGAGTTTATAGCAGGAGTAAGCCTGCAACAGACTCAATTGGCAGCTCAAGTTCAGAACCAGCAGCCTCAAAATGGTTAAGGATCAATGAGTAATGATGGATCCTCACATCATTATTTCTCTCCTAGACTCACCAAGTTAGTTTTCCCTAAGTTCAATGGGGAGAACATGGTTGTATAAATGTGATCAATACTTCGCATTGGAACATGCTGAGGAAACCAGGAAAGTACAGTTGGCTTTGGTACATTTGGATGGTGAAGCTCTGCAGTGGCATCAATCTTTAATGAAATCAAGACCCAAGGACAATTGGCCCACTTGGGAGGAGTATACGCAGGAAGCTATAGCCCAATTTGATGAATCCTTGTTTGATGATCCTTTGAGTGAGTTAAAGGCTTTAGTGCAAACGGGGGTAAAGCAATACAAGAAAGACTTTGATGCTTTATTAACTAGAGTTTCGCTGACAGAGGGGTAGAAACTCAGCTTCTTTTTTGGGTGGATTGAAGTCTATAATAGCAGTCAAGGTTCTAATGTTTGCACCTACAACAATAGCCCATGCCTATACTCTAGCCAGATCACAGGAATTTGCTATACAATTATGTAATGGGAATCCTTCCATCACTTCTAAGTCAATGCCAATCTTGCCCAACCCAAAGCCACCCTTAGCTGTCAATGTGCCTAAAAGAGATGATCCCTTACCTTCAAACTCCACCAATCATTTTCCTCCAAGAAATGTATCTGTTAGTAACAATTCAAGAAAGTATAGGCAGCTTTCTCAGGTTGAAATGGATGAGAAGAGAGCAAAAAATCTATGTTTTTGGTGTGATGCACGCTTCACTCCTGGTCACAATTGTAGAAGAGCTAAAGCATACAGACTTGAAGTGATTGAGGAGTTACAATGGGGGGATGACAGTGCAGCAACCACAGAAGAGCAGGAAAATGATAGTATAGGATTGGATGAAGATTCCATCCACATTTCAGTGCATGCATTAACAAGAGTGCACTCTTATCAAACACTTAGAGTGGTTGGGCTAGCCAAGAAAAGGCCTATCCATATCCTAATTGACACCGGGAGTACTCATAACCTCTTAGATCCAGCCGTGGCAAAGCAGTTGAATTGTGTCATAACTCCAACTAACCCCCTACCTGTGGCTGTTGCTAATGGCACACAGGTAGACAGTGCAGCTGTTTGCAAGGGGTTTGAATGGACCTTGTAGGGAGTAAAGTTCCCATATGATGTTAGAATATTATCCTTGGGGGGATGTGAAATGGTATTAGGGGTCCAATGGCTGAAATCCCTGGGTCGAGTTGTGTTTGATTTTGAAGAATTGATGATGGAGTTTAATCATTATGGCAAGTAGTTAAGACTCAAGGGGGCTACAGAACCAGCTGTAACCTTGAGCAGGGAAGGAGAGCTGCAGCAAATACTGAACAAAACATCCACAGCCCAACTCTGCTCCTTACAACTCTTGGCAATGCAGGTAGTTTCCTCAAATTCTAGCTTATCTTACGCTAATACTTCTATGATGATTAATGCCATTGAGGGTAACTCCCAACTCCTTGATCCTGAACTTGAAAATTTACTTGTTGAATTCCAAGAATTGTTTGAAGAACCAAAAACTCTACCCCCAAAAAGAACACGTGATCACCAAATACATTTGAAAGAGGGTAGCCCACCTATAAACATACGCCCTTACCGTTATCCTTCCCTACAAAAGAATGCTATTGAAAAATTAGTCAATGAGTTGTTAAAGGCTGGATTCATCCAACATAGCTTTAGCCCTTTCTCCTCACCTATTGTGTTAGTTAAAAAGAAAGATAGGTCCATTCGAATGTGTGTGGACTATCGAGAGCTCAATAAAAATACTTTCAAAAATAAGTTCCCTATCCCTATTATTGAAGGATTGTTAGATGAACTACATGGAGCATCCTACTTCTCCAAAGTAGACTTAAGATCGGGGTACCACCAAATCAGAATGCACCCTAATAACATTCCAAAAACTGCATTTAGAACACATGAAGGTCATTATGAGTTTGTAGTCATGCCTTTTGGCCTAACTAATGCCCCTTCCATCTTCCAAAGCTTAATGAATAAGATATTCAAACCCTTTTTGAGGAAGTTCATCATTGTTTTCTTCGATGACATCCTCATTTATAGCCAAAGCTGGGAGGAACACTTAATGCATTTGAGAAGTACCTTAAATATACTTAAGGAAAATGACATGTATGCCAAGAGAAGTAAATGCAGCTTTGGGGTGAGGCAAATTGAGTATCTGGGCCATTTGATTTCCCAAGATGAAGTTTCTACAGATCCTAACAAAGTGGCAGCCATGGTAGCATGGCATGTACCCCAGACAATTAAATAGCTAAGAGGTTTCTTGGACTAACAGGCTACTATCGAAGATTCATCAAGCATTACAGCTTGATTGCTAGTCCTTTATTTGTTCTATTAAGGAAAGATGGTTTCAAATGGAATGAACAAGCACAAGCTGCTTTTGATAAACTTAAGAAGGCAATGAGTACAGCTCCTATTCTTGCACTTCCAGACTTCACTCAAGACTTTGTTATTGAAACTGATGCATCAGGTCTGGGAATCGGAGCTGTACTGTCTCAGCAGAATCATCCCATTGCTTTTATTAGCAAATGTTTAGCTGCCAAACATCAGTCACTCTCAGTTTATGAGAAAGAGTTATATGCAGTGATATTTGCTGTGGAGAAATGGAGGCCTTATTTAGTAGGTACTCATTTTATCATCATCACTGACCATCATAGACTTATCAAAAAAAAAAAAAAAAAAAAAAGACCATTATAGCTTAAAATACTTGTTGGAATAGAGGATTTCAACTCCTACTCAATGCAAGCTATTGCCTAAGCTATTTGGGTATAGCTACACTATCTGTTACAGGAAGGGCAAGGACAATCAAGCAGCTGATGCCTTGTCCAGGGTAAATGGGAGTGAGCTTATGGCCATATTCCTGTCTCCTATTTCTAATACTGTTATGGATCAAATCAAAGAACGTGTGCAAAAGGATGTGAACCTGCAGAAACTGGTTGCAGAGTGGCAAAGAGAACCACAGAAACATCCCCATTATAATGTCATTCAAGATCATTTGTACAGGAAAGGATGGTTGGCGGTGGGTAATGATCAAAACTTAAGAGAGACCTTGATTAGCAATCTTCATAATTCTGCAGGTGGTGGACACTCTAGGGTGAAGGTGACTTATAAACGATTAGCTTGTTCATTCTACCGGAAAGGCATGAAGAAAATGATTAGAAATTTCATCAGATCATGTGATATATGTCAAAGGTACAAGTATGAGACAGTGGCAACACCCGGTCTCTTGCAACCTTTGCCTATTCCTGACAACATTTGGGAAGATTTGTCAATGGATTTCATTAATGCTTTGCCTACCTCACAAGGAAAGAGTGTAATCTTTGTGGTTGTGGATAGATTATCGAAGTATGCTCATTTTATGGCTCTTACACATCCCTATTCAGCTGCAATGGTAGCTAAGTGCTTCCTGGATAACGTGTATAGATTACATGGAATTCCTAAATCCATTACTAGTGACAGGGACCCTGTGTTCATGAGTACCTTCTGGAAGGAATTGTTCAATATGCTGCAAGTCAGATTACAGCCATCAACAGCACACCACCCTCAAACAGATGGGCAAACAGAGGTTGTAAATAGATGTATTGAGGGGTACTTGAGGTGTATGTGTGGGGATAAGCCACATGAATGGATGAAGTGGTTGCCTTTAGCTGAATATTGGTATAATACCAATCATCATACAACTATCAACATGACTCCTTTCCAAGCAGTTTATGGAGTGGTGCCTGCATCCCACATTCCTTATGTTCAAGGAAACTCACAAGTGGCCAGTGTGAATGAAATGCTGAGCAGTAGAGAAACAATTATCAGGCTACTTAAACACCACTTGACTAGAGCTCAAATGAGAATGAAGATACAACATGATAAACACCATTCAGAGAGAGAATTTGAAGTAGGTGAATGGGTCTTCCTCAAACTCAGACCCTATAAGCAACAATCTGTCCAGAAAAGGAGTAACAACAAGCTGGCTGCGAAGTACTATGGTCCTTTTAAGGTGTTGGCGAGAGTAGGAAAGGTGGCCTACACATTGGATCTTTCGGATAATGCCAGGATCCACAACACATTCCATGTCTCATTACTTAAAAGGAGGGCGGGTAATGTAGATGTTCAACAACAACTTCCTGACTTCATGAAGCAAAACCAGTGCAGATGGGAACCTATTGCAGTATTGGGTAGAAGATTAGTGAAAAGGGGTAATGCTGCAACAACGCAGGTCTTGATACAATGGGCCAACTCATTTCCGGAGGATGCTACTTGGGAAGATTGTGAGGGCATTCGTAGGAGATATCCTACCCTTGTGGACAAGGGTATCCTTTAAGGGGAGCGGAATTGTTAGGATCCAAAGTAGGAGCTAGGATCTAGTACTTGGAAGTTAGATACTATGGTGTAATTGGTTGTTAAATGAAGTAGTTAGTTTGTTAGAATTATTTGTTAGAATCTTGGCACAAGTATATAAGCTTGTGTTCTTGTATTGTGAATGGTAATGCAATAAAAATCTCAATTCTCCTCTTCCCTTCTATCTCTTCACTTCTCCTTATCTTCTTTCTTCTTCTTCAAATCTTGGTACCAAAACCAAGCTTAACAGTGATGTTGGTGGCTGGCGGTTCGCACCCATAGGCATGGTGGCCTGAAGTGCGGCAGAAAAGTGACGGAGGAGAAGAACACTGGTGGTGTTTCGGTGGTTCGAAAGACGAGGTCTTGTACGTCATCGGTGGTGCTCGACAACGTTGCCGAGGGTCTGACGTGCCTGTGGAAGTCCAGAGGCCAACGATTCACGTAGATAGGGTCGATGGTGGTTTCGTGCTGAGTGCAGGTGTTCAGGTGGTGGTGGCGCCAGAGGTTGATGAGTCAACGGTGGTCGGTTTAGGTCAACGGCAGAAGGCTGCTGTGCTTAATGGGTCACTAGGGTTTACAAGAGCAGAAGCGGCGGTGGTTTGTTGTTTAGTTAAGAAAATTAGGGTTTTCATTTTAGATTAACGGGTTGTTTGGTTGGGTTTGAATAACCTAATTCGTCGAGTCCTCGTATTTTTTATTAGATCTAAAATTAAGAATTCTCAGGTGATCTAGTCGGAGAATAGTAAATAACCCAACTAGACTCCAAGTGGGAGAATTATTGAGTTATGTGTGGAGTCTAGTTATATTAGATCCTGTCTATAAGATATAGGATTAGGCGAATTTTGTTTAGGCTCATGTCACACTAAGGTTTAGTGTGGGAGACTCTATAAATACATGGGATGTGTATGTTACTATAAGGGTGGAGAGTTAAGGGTTTGAGAGAATTGTGAGTTGAGAGACGTCTCATGTAAACTCCAGTTGAAATAAAGAAATTGTCATGCTCCCCTCCATGAATGTAGGCTCCGGTTGAACCATGTAAATTTCAGTGTTCTCCCCTATCCCTTTTGTTTATGATTGATACTTCAATTTATGGTTCGAAGTTATCCTAGGTGATGTTAATAGGTGGTATAAGGGCCCCTTCAGTTTCTATAGTAGCATCAAGCGTGGTAGCAGTAGGGTTCTTTTTAGGCGCCATGGATTTGTCTTCGAGGTTCGTGGCAAGCTTTGATACCAAGTTGTCGTAAGCTACCATTCACGATCAATAATGAAGAAATAGGAAGAAAACTTAGAATCTACAGTGAAAATTGGAGATTTGCGGTAGTATGATAGTGAAGAATAGGAGGGAGGGAGAAAAAGGAGAAGGAATTGGAGGGAAAGATTGAAGAAATAGAGGAAAATAGTAGAATTTAATTAACTAACCAAATGAATTTTATTAGTCAAGTGTAGAATGATTTACAATAAAGGATTAATCCCTACTAATAGAGTTTCACAAGGCAAAATATTGGAAAAGAACCAAAAATTATGAAAAATTTAAAACTTTGGTAAAAAACCACTTTTCAGCCAACTAGCTGCAAAATTCAAAAATTTGGAAAAAAACTGCTTTCCCGCCCACCAGTTGTTGATCCGATAAATCAGGTGGAATATCCGATTGATTGAATATTTTTCAGAACATGACAGGGAGCCTACATCGCCATTCGTTGATGGTGGCAAAGGCGTATGGGTGTCGTGCACGGGTAGGGAGGCTGTGTATGGGGTGGGGAGGCCGTGACGCCGCAATGGTGGGGGTTAAGAGGGTGGCTGAAATGTATTAAGAGTAAGGCATGGCAATTATTGAGGTTTGGGGTGGTTGGTGTTGGGTTGGGTGGACATCAGTGAGCGTGGTGGCTGTCAAGAAGTTGCTGATAAGGTGTACTGTCAAATTATGATTTAATACTATGAGATTTAGTAAACTAACTTTTTTTATTTCACAAACTTTATATTAAAATTTTTGGTTCATCGATTAAGGTGAAATAATTTTCAAACCAAAACTGGATGTATGACATCATCTCTTTAACATGTGATGTTACCTTTTTAATCAAAAATTTTAAATATATCTAAATTATCATTTACTCCCCCTTGCCATCAAGAGATTCTTAAGTAGGCCTGAGTCACCATGCGACATATGAAGAAATTCATAGAAAAAGAGAGAAATTTACAGAAATTCATAAGGGGGAGAAGAGAATTCATGAGGAAGCGAGATTCATAGAATGCATGGTGACCTAAGATCATCTAATAATTTCTCCTAGTCTATGACCTCGGCCCTAGCATGTGACTCTTCACCTTCCACCATGTGCACTGCCAATATCACCACCACCCCATGACAGCCCAACACTTGGATGACACCCCAAACCCAACCAGCGATGCCCCATTGCACCAATCGCCCACCCTACCTGGTGTCCCGACGGGAATCCAAACACCCTGACAGTGCCAAATTGGCCACCCCTATCCTAGCAACACCTCCCCCCAACCTTGACATCCCATATGTGGCAACATGGACAAGAGAAAGGAATGAGATATGCGAGGAGACAGAGAAAAGAAAAAGACTAGAAGTGAACATGAGACAGAACACGGAAAGGTAGAAAAAGGAGTGAAGGAGGGAGGGGGGCTGGCAACGCTAACGCCACCACTACTCAACGCGCAATGCCTGATCCTGGCAATGCCTTAGTGACACCTAACCTCGACTTGTACGTTCAGGGCTTTGGGATGGCTGGCAGTGGGAAATGGCGTGCCAAACATTGTTGTGACGGGTGATGGGCTGGGTAACTGATGGCGGTGGGAGGGGTGACATTATGAAACCCGGTGGCACCTGTGACAAAAAAATGAGTAAGGCTATTGACCACATGTCGGCCATTGATTGGTTGCTATGTTTTTCTTTAAATGAAACAGTGTTTGCTAAAAGGTGTTTTGTTCCTCTTGTAAATTCCAATGAAGGATATACCATCTTACCTAAAAAAACAAAAAAGGATATACCAACAATTGGGTTGGAAAATGATTTTCCTGTAACCTATCAACTGAAAAAAAAAAAAAATCAAAGAGTTCATACACTAAAGGAATCAGTTAAGTACTAAAATATAACTAACGCTAAAATTTACACATACTTCTTTTACGTAAATTCAAGAAAATGATAACTATCTACTATCCAAGGGCGAATAGAAGATGCAAGTCTGGTATCAAGGTGGAAAACAAGAGATCTCTTGTTGTCAAGACTTCGAAACAAAGATTTTTCATGCCAACAAGGATATCATAAATACAGCAGAGACTGAGAAGCTGGAGATTGTTCAGAAGAAAAAATAATTTTCTGCACATGTAAATTATCAAGGAAAATAGAATAAGAGATCGTACAAAACAAAATACTATCATATGTAGATCTGATAGACGAAGTTGGCTCCCAGTTACAAGGGACTAGAAGAATAAAAACAATGATCCAGTACCCACAAAATTGAACTAAAAAAGAATCAATTTGTGACCAATAATTTCCTGAACTCATGAATTTTCCTTCATAGCCTTCTGCTTGACTCATCAAATGCCCTTAATAGGAGGCATTTTCTTATTCTTCTCTATGCGACAAGACAAGTGCATTCTTTCTATGAAAAGAACAAGAAGCATCAGTCACAGACTGAAAGAATCAAGTAACGCATCCCCTCCTCGAACTGAGGGTTTGTAACACTTGGGCTCTGCTTGGTTGGAAGGAAGTTCTCCCACCCTAATTTCATCGTTTGCTAGATGAATTGAATAGCCAAAAATTAATTGAAGAAAAATTGTCTAATGGGTGAACTTGTCTCTCTCTCAAGGAGAGAGTCATTTTTCATTTCTTGACTCCTCCTAAACGAGTGATGTATTAGCAAGGAGATCAGTTATCCTTTTTTGTTCTGCCTGTCTTCTTTTTGAGCTTATCTGGTTGATAACTATGATTCCAAGATATGGCAATTCCTTATGAAATCATTGGAATAGTTAACATGCTTGTTCCAAAAGGGGCGTAGATGCTCAAAGCCCATCGGAAGCCATGGTTTTGATTGCCCGTTGTAGTGAATAACTGCTGCTTTTTCGACATTCTCAATGTTGGTCTTGTTCTGGTACCCCAAGCCAAGCATGTGCCACGATGGATCGATTGGGTGAACGTGACCTTTGAATGCAATGAGAGCAGGTGGTAGAGTTCCGAGTTTCCACATGGTCACATTTGATTTCAAATTCTGCATCCGAAACAGCAGAATCCAAGCAAGCCATGAATACAGGAAGTTAGAAATAGAATCAAACTGTTTGATAATTGATTATGCAACCCCAAGAATGAGGTCCTATGTTCAAATTCTCTCTTACACAAACTACGCTTACTTATAAATAGAAAATATAGAAATTCTCCCGAGCCTGTTCTTATTAGAAAATAACTAGTAGGACTAATAACTATGGCACCACATCACCGTATGAAGCCTATTCGTTTCTCTCATGTAATATATAGCAGTATTCCAAAATTTGGCAAACAAACGGAACCAAAGTTTTAGAGGAAAGTGATTGGAAAGATGACGTGCTATATACTTTCAGAACATCATTCTGTTAAGAAAAACAAACAAAAGCACCATGTTCCATAACTACATGAAATGGTAACACGTTTCGAGAAAGAATAGAAGCATTGATGTGATAATAGGCCACCACAAAAAAAAAAAAAAAAAAAAAAAAAGAACTGCTGCCAGAAAGTTAAACTTGGGGCAGGAAGACAATCTCTGAATGTAAAATTATAGACTTTTATCAAACTTTTGAAATTCCGCTCACATTTCCAGCAATTAGCTATCACCTTTTTTCTTTTCTTCATTACTATTATTTTTTTTTACAATTGTAAAAGGAACAACATTAGGAAAGCTTCTTGGAGAAAGCTCTACCTAACGCATTAGCACACACAATGAAGCCATGATCCAAACTAGGAGTTGAGAATTAGCTGTCACATAAATGCACTTTGTCCAACCTATAATATAATTCCCTTCTAAGGTATTTTAGCGAATGATTAAACTGGTAAGCATTTTACCTCGTTTAGCCAGGAATGGTAAGTTTCCCTTATGTTCGTCTTTCTCCATGCCTGTAAATCAAATATATTCATTCCATATGCCCACGCGCAATCTGTAGAATCCAAATTCTGTCCAATGAGAGGATGGGAGAAATTGAAATAGTTCCTGAACCGCTTGGACATGACCCACTCATCTTCACCTCTGCAGGTTTCTACAGCTCCGTTTACCTTCCCCTTGAGATCGATCTCCCATAGGGGCGATAGATCACACTGAATTACCACATCATCGTCTAAGAAAACCACCTTGTCAAGGTCTGGAAATAGCTGTTCAGCAACAGGGTCAGTAAAGGCTCCATACCATGGAATCATATAAAGGACCATTAATGGAATTTGAGTTTCTAATTACATGATTTTAGTTATATGTTGGTACTTTTGCAATGACCTCCATAGTACATATATATTATATTACATTAAGCATATTTATAAATGTACTTGCATTATAAAAAGTATCAACAGGTTCAAGAATTAATGATTGAACAGTCATTCAAATTATTGTAAACATAAGATATAGAAGCATCTTATATTCCCTTAAAAGACCCAATTAGATTGCACCTCACTCCCTCCCTCGATTATGCAACGTCATCCAAAAATCTCACCACTCAACTCTAATTCTCTCCTCACAACCACTTTCAAACTCCCTTGGTCACTTTCTCTCCAACCATCACCCTCTGATATGTAGTCTTCCCTTTAGCTCCCTTCCCCCCTCCCCCTCCCAAGAATCACTCTCTGCCCCCTAATCAAGCAATTACTGACTGAAACAAACCAAACATAGGCTTTTCCTCTAAGTAGAGATGGTTATATGGTTTCTGTATTGCCATTGTGTAGGCAATGCTGCAAAATATTATGTTTAGCTACAAGAGCTAACGGAAGCTGCTGATTACTCCCACCTTGAAACAAGATACAAGGTAGATGATATACCGGAAAGGCTAATGAGAAAAATGTTTGCAAAGCTGTACTAAATGGAACAGTGAGGGAAACGGAATCATTTACATGGAGGGTTTTTTTCAATATAGATAAAATCTTTACTCACAACCTTTAATAGCCAGGAACTCATTCATTATAGATAGAAGGTGCTACTCTGAAGAAATGTTGTTTTCTCATAATCATACACTAACTGCCTTTAGGCAAAATGACATTCGTTGATGACTTCTAAACAAAAAAGAGCCTGAACATTTCAGGAGACATTACTATAAAAAAGACATGAGTCTCCATTTCAAGACACGTGACTACTCGTGAAAAGACATGATTTCCATTGCAAGAGAAATGACTACTCATGAAAAGGCATTACTCTCTCCGGTTACCATATTACTCCAAACTGAAGAATTTGTTGTTGAAATTTTTGATAAGAAAAAAAATTGAATGGAGAGACAATGTTGAAATTTAAAATGCACATAATTTCAAATGTTGAAGTTTCAAATTAATGTGTCCAAACTCCAAAAATAGCCTAAATGACCAAAGACTAGTTCTAGAGATGCAGCTCTAAACTAACCTCGACACTTCTTTTTGATTCTCAATAACTAATTTTCCAGCTATATAGCAGAGGTAAATCACACACGCAGATGAGATCCACTTCCTTCGAAAATTCACATGTGGTTTCAAATAATGGGATGTCAACCTCATCGGTTAGACACCAGCAGTGACACCAACTAGTCAAATATCAAAAGCTTGAGCTCGCCCTTCATTGACCATTTTCTTGATATCTACTGAATAGTTTCAAAACAATAAATTAACATCAAATGCGACAGCTCCCACAGCAGGTAAAATTAGATATAACTAAGAAATTTTTCTCAGATTTCGCATAATTACCTCTGGTAAATAGATGCGAATATGGTTGAGTAGTGAAATGTACTTCGGACTTCTGGCCTGCAGTTTTGAAGCAAATCTTCGAGGAGTACTCTCACTGAGATTTGCCCCAGCAACATGATTTCCATGGTAATAATTCCGTATCCCGTTATGACTTTCAATAGCTTCTAGTACTGGAACATTCTCTCTTGTTAACCAATCAAACTGATGAACACCTTTTACTTCAACAACAGCAGGAGAGACTGGGTTTAACGCAAACCATGAGTGCATGCCCACATAAGTTTTCTTGTCCGTGATGATGTGAAAGATGGTCTTCTCTGGTTTTGAAGATGACCGCACGGCAGAAGTAACAACTACAGCAGCAGCTAAAATATTATCCGTTGACAAGACAAAGTGGTGATAAGAGTTGTCGGAAAGCAAAGGGAGCAACTCTGAAGCAGGCAACTCTTTGCGAGCATGCACATTAGATGAATATTCATCAGTCAATTGCAAAGAGAGACAGTGAATCCCTTTGGGAATGGAACTAGCAGCAAAATGTTTATTCATCAGCTCTGCAAATTTTGCTTCCCGGATCTCTCTCTCAAGTTTCTCCATCTGTGCAGCACAACACACCTTTGGGTGAAAAACCACTCTATAACCTTCTATTATGTTTTCCTTTTTGTCAGGGATGGGGATTCTCAATGTACACATACTAATTTTTCAAGAAACATGGCAAAGAAAATGAATAAAAAACAGGAAAAAAATCATAAGTAAATATCCAAAAACCACAGCACACAATAAAGGAGCGCGCGCGGGCACACGCACTTGGTTTTGGGGATTGGAGTCAATAACATCATCAGACTCCGCAGAACCTGAGGTGCTGACTATTTTGGACCCCCTCTTCTTTTCTATCCTCTGGTTCTATCAAGATCCACAACTTGCAAGAAAGATGGAACATAAAATGTCTCTCCTCATCACATGCTGAATGTCATCTTGAAGACCCCATCTCATCTTTTGCCTTACTATTGTCTCTAAACATCAAATAAGTAACTTCTCCTAAACAAAGTACTAGCTCATCCAAGTTGGAACATGCAAGCCATGCGCACTCTTGTGACCGTTTGTGCTATGAATAGTATTTCAGGCTAATTTCCCTTCAATTTGTTCCTTATCTTATTTTTAACAGTGGTACCACTCACCCACCTTAACATTCTAATGTTAAATAAGAGTCTTTTAAGACAGCACTGAAACAATAACCTACAGAACTTATACCCTGTCATTTAAAGCATACTAGTAACACTGAAACTAGGCATGATGGTCACATTCATAGTGCCTGCATTAAGGAAAATAACTCATTGGTAAGAACATATATGCAATGTCAACCGTCTCTAAACATCTAGTCACATTAAACTGTTAGATATTTGTATCAAGTCCTTAGAGGAGAACTTTTAATTAAAAAGATATTTCACTCATCCTAGTCCTCGCTCTTGAAGTTTGAACAAGAACTGATTGTCCGCAACTAGCTAGTACATTTCTCTTTCTACTCAGTTTTGAAAAAACAAACAAACAGCTATCAAGGGGAACACTAATACTCGCTCAAACACTCGACGTCAACCACTTTACAACTCCTATAGATTTCATCATTACGATACTGCTAAAAAAAATGATACTGCTAACTAAATGATATACCACATCTCTCAAGGAAACTGAGCACTACGACGATAAAAGAAAACTGCCAGTGTCAGAAGTATAGAGGGGAAGGCAAAAATAATACCCACTACAACCATGTATATTGCATAACTGTCAAATGATAATTCTTTCTTTCATGTGCAGAAGGTGATGCAACAAAATGTAACTGAACTTTAAATAGCTCATCTGATGTCACTCCAATCTGCTTTCTGACCCATAAACCAAGTTCTGAATACAGCAACCCATAAGTGCTGAATGGCATCTCAACAATAGAAAACATTGAATGACCGAAAGCACAAATTCTACATTTTGACAGGTAACAACCAAATCTGAACTGTTTTCAAGTAATATATGCTGTGCTTGGCAAACAAATCTGGATTGTGAACTCAAAAATGAAAAATAGATGCTCAAATGGTAAGGAGGAGGGGAAAACAGAGATCATCTTGCATACTAGCATTACAGGTCTAAAGCAAAAAAATAAGAAAAAATTAAAACAAATCACATAAGGTGAGATCATAGACTCAAAAGACACAGTGAGATGGAAAATAATCCGTGTTCCTGGAGAATAGTACTGACCATTGCTTTCAATATGAAACCGAATGTTTTTTTATCATATTGATTATCCTTCATATCAGAAACGAGTTGGTCAAATGACTCAGGGAGCTTTAGGCCTGGTGGTATATTCTCAGAGTTGACTTGATTTAATATCTTGTGAAAATCTCTAACCAGCCTCTGCTGTAGGAACATGACCATGATAAATAAAACGATAGTTAGGAAATGTCTCCTTCAAGCAGGGCAATGAATTAAGAATACATATTCAGAGAAACTTACCCCTGAATCATCTCTACCCAGTAGCCTTGGTCCAAGGCGCCTACCTAAACAATCTGGAGCATAGAAGATACAGTGAAAATCATTGCATTCATATTAGAGGTATGCAAAAAGTCTTCTTCTTTGCATAACAGTATTCAACAAGTCAATTATTTTTGCAGAATAATCAAAGATACATCAACCGGAGGTAAAATAACAAGCCTCATCCCTCCAACCATAGTCTTAAATCATTACTGTTTGAAACAACACCAATAACAACAATATCCTAGTGTTTCATAGAGGCTTCCGCCGCGGCAAGGTCTAGGGGGTAAGATGTGCGCAGTCTTGCCTTATAGGGAGCTACCTCACAGTTGCAAAAATGGGGCGTCATGACATAACACAACGGTTGCGGTTATTGCAAAGCGGTTTTAATGTAGCAGATAGGTGAAAATCTGTCAAATAACAACATTATTTGATTCCATACTCCCTGACCCAAATAGAAGAATAAAGAAAATACAAAAAGAAGATAAGAAGCAAATAAAGGCCAATTACTTATAGAACTAGCACCACTTCACAACAACCTCCAAGACACTTGTGAAGTTGGTTTACTATGCTGGTAGAGGGATAGGAAAAACCCCAAAGCTGCAGGTACACACCCCAAATGAGGCGAGTTGTGCATACGAGGGTGACCTGAAATGATTCCTGTGGGTAATAGAATAGGTATGGGTAGAGCAAGTAATCCGCCTCCCTTTCCCTGACTTAATCTGATCCATAACTACATACCCTCCACTAGAAATCATGGAATTAAATAAAGAGTGCTACATAATGTAACAACCATAACATATTTTAACCTAGCAATTACGCAATAGGCCGTTATGTAAAGGTACTTTTGTAACAGCTTAATACATTATATTTTATTTACTAAAACATATTTATAAATATATTAATCTATTAAACACTATCAAAGAGATACAATTAATGACTATATGACCATTCATTCAAATTCTTGCAAACATGAGGCTTACAAGCAACTTATGCTTCTTCAAAAACAAAATAGGACACATTATGTAATATCGGTGACACTCAATTTGGCAACACTGCAACCGCAGACCACGAGTTGATTTCTTTCTCTAAATGATTAGTACATCTTTCCTTCATATATTTTTTTCCTTATCAACTTCTATGGTACCCTTACCACAGACCACAAGTTGATTTCTTGCTCTAAATAACTAGTACATTTCCTTCATATTCTTTATCCTTATCAACTTCTATGCTACCCTTCTTTTGGTTGGAGAAAATATCACTTATGTAATAAGCAATTTACTACACAAAACTTAGCATTGTTCCTAAATTGCAAAAAAGATGGCAGGTAGGGTCCAGCGGGTAATGGCGCCTATTAGAGACTCTGGAGTACATTCTTTTCAATAAGAAGTCCAATCAATCTGCACAAAGGGAAATTCTCCCCAAACCCCATAAATCCCCTCACCCCTAATGAAGGTGGTAACTGATCTCAGGTCTCAAGTACCATCCACAAAGATTTTACCAATTGAGCTAGTTGGCACCTTCAATTTGGGTGTACATGGCAAGTATGAGGATGGTATTTTGTGCACAGAATGGTTAAAATATGGGGTAAGTAATGGATGGAGCACGTGCAAGTGGCAGCTACATGTACAGGGAGGCACCCTTTAATACTCAACCCATTGCCAAGACTAGCACCCAGTGCAATGTTTAAATGGATCAATCATTCAAGAATCTGTACCCAAATCAAATGAAGACGAAAGCCACTCTCAAAAACTAGCAAAGTGCTGCTGCTATCCACAAGGACTATATATGTGCCACTAAATTAGCACAGATTTTTCACATTCTCCAAATACCAGCAAAACCACCATAATTAAAGGTGATATCTTTTTTGTGTAACGCAGGATGTCAAGGATGGGATACAAAGGAAAAGTTACTACGATTGAGAAACTAAAGCCCTACCTTAGGATGATAACATCAAATATGACATTTTCAAATGTGAATGCTAATGGACACTAAGTCTTTTGTTTTGGCAAATAGAAACTAAGAAAATTAGTTCATTTATCCAGTAAACACATAAATTAGCCTCAAAAGCAACACACCTAATAAATATAATGAAATCTCAAAAGCATCACCACTTAAATTAAGGTTCAAAAGTCATTCACTGAAACCACAAAACCAAAAACCAGAAAAAACTATTTCCAGGACCTAGTTTATAGTCTCTTAAAGAATATAATGAAATCTCAAAAGCATCATCACTTAAATTAAGGTTCAAAAGTCATTCACTGAAACCATAAAACCAAAAACCAGAAAAAACTATTTCCAGGACCTAGTTTATAGTTTCTTAAAGAGCCAAAGCTACAAATAAAAAACAATAACCAAAGAGGCCCTAACCTACCATACTGCAAAAAGGACCAAAAAAAAAGAAAATGAACAAACGAAGAAAGATGAAGAGAATAATTAAGAGCCTTTTACTATGAACAAAGGAGGGGGAATGAACCACTTCATTGCTGAAGCAATAACACAATGAATTCATGAGAAATCACTGACTACATTACAAGAACATTTTTATCCATGCAATTCATTAGGATGAATATTACTAACTGCATATAAAGAAAATAATCAGAGAAATGATACCATAAGTAATTATTCCCATCTATCCCAACAGAACTCATCTCAATTATGATCAACCCCATAAACTAAACACATATCCAGTGCTAATTTCAGTCCTTTATTATCACACCCAAGTGGCCAAGTCAAAGCAGGGAGCCGCAGCTCTGTTGCCCAACGAAAAGTTATCCTAGTGAACATCTTAACCAATTGACCTTACCTAAAAAATCAATGGTAATGGCACTGACTACCTCTCCCTACCCAAGAACAAAAGAAATAAGAAGTTCAACCCCCCAAAAACCACATATTACAGCCACGGACTAGAGCCAACTCGATTATGGAGTGTTTTATACTATCAGCTCTAGATTTTTACTTCTATGAGAAGATAATCCTTTATGTGTAGGTTAAAGAATCATTCATCTGAAATCTTTCTGTCATGCCCCAAGCCTAACAAAGAAGCCTGATTGAATAACTACCAAAGAGTAACCAAAATCATCAGCTATATTTAATAGCTAATGTTATGAAAATCTTAAGCACTGGCGTATCACTTTATTTGGAAGACCGGAACATAGTTGACTTGATGTAGCTAGTTATTATTATGTTCAAAAAGGGAAAGACCTAAATGATATGGTCTGGTTGTATAAGAGAAAAATCTTATTGCGTTTGCAGCTTAATGGATATATGATTCATGATAGAACATAAGCGTACTTAATATAGCCAACTCAAACTAGTAGGAAAAATACTTAAATTTGTTAAGATTCATCAAGGACACCAGTTAGTGAATGATCAAAAGAAGCTCACACCCCCGTTTAGAGAAAAACAATAAGACCAAAATCAACAAGGAAAATATATTCTAAACAAAGCCACACTTGATATAGCTGAAATTATCATGTCAGGGACGCTAGCGGATTTAAAAGCATATTTTAGGTGGTCTCAAGCCCTCAATCATATTTCAATTTTGGAAATCTTGTACATGCTCATCAATTTAAACTAACCGTTTTACCTTTAAGTCCACTCTAAATTTCAAATTCATCTAATCTAACTTCAATAGGATTTAGATTTTAGTATACTTAAATTAAAATAAAGCTCATAAATTCTTATACCAACAATAACAACCTAATGCCTCAAAGAGGCTTCCGCTAAGGCAGGGTCTGAGAAAGGTAAAATGTACGCAGCCGTACACCTACAAGGTGCTACCTCATAGAGAGGCTATTTCAAAAGGGCCCGACCCTAAAAGAACAGTGTTTATGAAATCCAAGCCAAATAAATCAATAACAGAAATCTAAAGAGAAACAATAATAAAAGACATGCAAGCTAGAGTCACTAATAATTCATAAATTTCTTATAAATGTTTTTTCCCCCCCTAAAAGCCCAATAGTCTCTTTTCAACACTACAATATATAAGAATTAACATGTTCAATCTCCATTAACAAAGAGATACATGTGATGGGTCAACCTTTGGTAGCACAATCATCAAATTCCAAGTAATTGACAAATAAAATCAGGTTCAATTCATCAATTCATATTGGATTCGTTCATATCATTAATTTTTTTTTTTAAATGTATTAAACAATTAAAGGTGATAATTTTGACATTACCTTCATACTTATTTCTTGTTAAATTCTTGTATCTATCACTTAGGGATGGCAATGGGGCGGGGAGGATATGGGAGGTGCCTCCTCCATACCTATATCCACCACCCAAATTCAATACCCATATTACCATACCCACCCTATTACCGGAGATATCCATTACCCGTTCCTTACTCGCTCTATACTCACTCTAGTGTAGGTACCAAACGATTATCCGTAATTTTTTAATACTATCTTTAAGAATTTAATTATATTGTATTATAACATTGATAAATGATTTAGATAATTAAATTTAGAGAAATTAGCAATTCAGTACCTTGAGGTTTGACCATTTATCATTTAGGTATCCTGACGTTTCAAAATAATTGGTACCTTGAGGTTTAAAAATTTTATCACTTAGATACCCTAAAGTTCTAAAATTTATCAATCAGGTACCCTTCTTCCAAAATTTGATATATTTTTGTTGAAAAATGCTAAAGTAAGACATAATTCCGACAAATATATAAGCATTTTCATTAGAATTCAAAGAGTTTTTATTAAAAATATGTTGATATGACATATAATTTTGATAATATATAGGAAGCTTACATCGAAATCCAGTGAATTTTTTATAGTAATTCGTTGAATTTTTGTTGAAAACATTGACATGACATATATATATTATTGTAACTGCACATTACATTAGCATAAACTTCATCATATTCCAACTTAAGGTACCTAAGTGAAAAAATATTCAAACCTCAGGGTCCCTCATTGTATATATCTAAACATCAAGGTATAACAAATAATAGGGATGCAAAGAGTTACCCTTACTATATGGCTCATACTTATTTGACTCAAGATAATCCAACTCCAAGGATGAAAAGTAATTGGGCATGAGCATGATAGTAGATATGGTAGACATATGAACATTGATAAAGTGAGAGAAATTCAATTGAAGTAAAGTTGTGGACGTATGAAGTGTTTGAACTAGGGATACGATTTCATGGTGGACAAACATCGAATGGATTAGGGATCATTTTGAAGCTGTGGTTGGTGGGTTAGGGTTCGAAGCTGAGTTGGAATAAGTTTAGGGTTCGACTGGATGGTGGGTTAGGGCTTAGGTCGAGGATTACATTGCCATTACGGCTTAGTTTCCAACCTTTGTTGTAAATCCTTGAGGTCAAGGATTTTGTGAAGGCGAAGTAATGTCATGAATTGTAAAGAATAGTAATTAGCTAAACATCAAGGTATCCAGGTGATAAATGGTCAAACCTCAGAGTACCTAAGTGATAATTCCTTTAAATTTAAGTACATATTTTTTATTTGAAAGCCAACAAGACACAAAATGGAGCGGGTATGGTGGGTATGAGGCGAGGCGGGCTAGGGCGGGGTGGGACAGGTATAACATTATACCCATACCGGCCACATATCCATGATGGGTATGTTATGATTCTAATAAATAGGGCATGTGAAGTAGTATAAGTCATTAGAATGTATAAGGCATTAGAATAATATGTTAGTGGAGCTTATTAGCCATTAGCTTCATGAGGAGATTGGCGCCAAAGTTGGTTAGTCCTTGGTCAAGACAAGTCAAGGATGGCGGCTAGAGTTTAGTAGGTTGGTTATGTTGATGTCTTGATTCATTGTATCTCTAGATATTTTAGGCTTAGCCATCTTAAGTGTTTAGTAGTATAAAAGATGTAATGTCTCTCTTGTAATTCATAACTTTGATGAATGAATTGATATTCTCTCTCTCATCTCTAATTCTCTCTTTCTCATCTAAATTCCTCTATTTCTCTTCTCATCTAAACTCTATTTCTTCAACTATCGTAGGTTATGATCGTAGCTTAGGCTCGTACGTAACAATTGGTATCAGAGCCTTGATTTGATTTCAAATCAAGTTGATTGATATCAAGTTCTTGATTAATTGATCAAGAACATATCTGAAAAAAGTTACAAGTGATCGGTTGAATATGATCTGAAATTTCAGATTGTGCTGAGTTATAAGTAACTTGAGCTGCAGAATTACTTTTGATCAATGATCTTGGATTCTGTTACTATCTGCGGCAACCTGAATTGAAAATTTTCAAAAATTACGTTGATATTGATCTTGATCTAACCTTGTGTTCGTGAAGTGAAGCATTGATTTCTGCAGATTGTGATTGTTGATCTGCGAGTTGATTGATGCTTATGTGCAGGCCACACGACAGTGAAGCTTAGATTTGATTCGATGCACATGAATTTGATCAAGCAAATTTAGTTCGCAAGTTCTGGCTGCAGTGCATACTCTTTCAGATATGCATTTCAAGATTGATTTACGATCAAGTGCAAAAGCATTAGGTCATTCTTAATGTGACTGGGTACTGCAGTAACCTTGGGCTGAGCTTGGTTGTTGGTTCAATACAAAGCAAGCTAGATAGTTCAATTCTGGTTCAGATTGTGCTACACTCTTGAATTCTAAAACCTTAATCAGAATCTGTCGGCTGAATTGATTGAACTAAAGAGTTAGATCGCAATGGTGACAATGAGAACCGGCACAGAAGTTAGAGATGGATACGATGAGCGGTATGATCGGCTAAGTCAATAGATGGAGAAGCTGATGTTATTGTTCCAGCAAGGTCAGATGGACATCAGTCGACAATATGAAAGGCAAGCGCAGCAAATTGGAAAGAATTCAGCTAATGCCAGTAGACCTGGCTATAGGCAACCTCGAGTTAAGCTGGAGATATTCGATGGAACACCGCCTCAGTCTTGGATTAGGAGTTGTGAAGAATATTTTCGATTCTACAACATCCTTGAACCTGAGAAAGAGGAAATTGCAGCTGTGCGCTTGAAAGGAGAGATGGAATCTTGGTATTACAGCCTCATACGAGTTAAACCTCTAATTACTTGGTCTGAATTTGTAAAAGAATTGTGTGTGCAGTACGGAGGTGAGGACACTAGTGATGTTGTTGACAATTTTAACAAGCTAGAGGATGAATCAAAGATCACAGAGGTGGATTATGAAGAATCATCAACACAAGATGAGAAGGTGAAGATTCCTCAACAAAGTAAGCAAGGAGTGACACAAAAGGCTACTGACATTGAAGATTCCAGTGTAGAATTTGAAGCAAAGCAAGAGTGTGCTGCAGAACACTCCTATTTAGTTTGGGATGGGGCTGTTGTACCTGCAGTAGCCCATGATCCAATTCAAAGTCAAGATAGGACATCAAGGGAAGTTGATGTTAGCTCAATTTTTCATGTTGCAGCAGGACAACTTGTATGTGATCCTTCATGGCTACAAGTCAATGACGTAGCAGGGGTCGATGATGCAAGATATCAGCTTGAGCTAGATGAGATGATGCAAACTCAGACTTCGGAGGTGATTGTGAAGTATACTGCAGTGAAGCATCAGGCTGTTACTGCTGTTGAACAATCGGATTCAGCTGGGACACCACATGTTGTTGCTGTGGTATCATCAAATGCATCAGAAGTTGCTGTAAATGATGCAACCGAGATTGATCCGCACCAGATTCAGAAGCCTGAGGTTGAGAAAATTGTTCAGGCAAGTGTTAATGTTTTGGAATTTCAAGTTAAGAACACACAAGTGCTTGGAGAGGAAACAAATCAATTGAACCAAAGGCCCTTTGATCCGGGAAAAGAGGAGATTTGTAGGGACTTGGAAGCTAATCCAAGACAAGTTGAAGAAATCAACAAGAGATCAAGAACAACTCCAGCAGAATTCAGTATATGCTTAATAAGCTCAATGTCATCAATAAGCTTAAGTACATGTTTCAGCAGGAGAGTCATGATCAGATTAGACCTTAATCTTGCGATGTTTACAGCTGCTTTGTCAGACCATTGGGTTCATGTGCTGCTTACAGAGATCAAAGAAGCTGATGTTAGTTCAGTAACAGAAATCAGAAAAGCTGAATTGTTGTCGTTCTAGATTTTGGGAAGCTACCAATGCACCTGATTGAAGACCTATCATAAATATCAGATCAATAGCAGGCCTCATGATCTACTAATATTAGAGTCAGATCCCAAACTCAGTTGCAACCTCATGACATGCAAATTGTTTACCCTTGTTGCAGTAAGCTTTTGGGGTCAAAGCAAGCTAAGATGGACTCAATCTCAAAGGCTCTTTGCTGCATTCTCAGCTCCTGCTCAGCATAAACACATTTCCAGACCTGTTCCACTTGCTGCAGACTTGTTCCAAGTCAAAATCAGTGGCTGTTTCAAGAAGATTCTCCATTGGGAGGACATTTGCAAGATTTTTCACAAGTTATTACCGAATCTAAGGCAACTCAAGATCCTTTGAAGTTACAAGAGCATGTTGAAGTTTCGGGTTGCAGAGCATACAAGAAATAAGCATTTCAAGCTGTGAAAATTCAACATCCTTGATTTGAAGCTATGCTTCTCCCTAAATTCTTGATGACAAGAATTTCTTAAGGAGGGAGTATTGTTATGATTCTAATAAATGGGGCATGTGAAGTAGTATAAGTCATTAGAATGTATAAGGCATTAGAATAATATGTTAGTGGAGCTTATTAGCCGTTAGCTTCATGAGGAGATTGGCGCCAAAGTCGGTTAGTCCTTGGTCAAGACAAGTCAAGGATGGCGGCTAGAGTTTAGTAGGTTGGTTATGTTGATGTCTTGATTCATTGTATCTCTAGATATTTTAGGCTTAGCCATCTTAAGTGTTTAGTAGTATAAAAGATGTAACGTCTCTCTTATAATTCATAACTTTGATGAATGAATTGATATTCTCTCTCTCATCTCTAATTCTCTCTCTTTCTCATCTAAATTCCTCTATTTCTCTTCTCATCTCAACTCTATTTCTTCAACTATCGTAGGTTATGATCGTAGCTTAGGCTCGTTCGTAACAGGGTATGGCCTAGTGTACCCGACCCGTACCAGCTATTTGCCTCACTTGTACCCATGCCCGCCCTAGATGAGGCACGTACTTGTGGCTAATAGGTTTTACTAATCCCATTGCCATCCTTACTATCGCTAATTTCCTTTCCACTTATAACTAGGCTAAGAACAAGTTATCTATTACTAAGTTCTGTACGGAATTTTTGATAGTTGATTGAAATCTTGATTTTGCACAAAATTAATTAGAGAAATTGCTCATATTTATTTCAAAATTAATCAATATGACTTCTTCTAGAACCGAGTTGTTTTAAATAAATTCTAGTTCTTAAAAGGAAAAAGTAATGCATATTAGCTTCAAGGGGGAAAAATAAGAAACTATTATAACTAGTGATATGAAAAGTGAAAAATAGAACAAAATAGCTTTTAATCAAGCCATCTCTCGACAAAAATCCTAGATCAGTCATAGATCAGACATACATATAAGAAAGACAACACCTTCATGTGTACTAAAACTCAAGAAAATTGAATAAGCTGGTATAACCAAAATCAGCATTGGTCAAGAAAAGGGGTAAAACTCAACTTGATCCTGATCCAGATTCACCACATAAGGGACCCAATCTCAAGAGGAAAAATTGATCCCTCCACACAATTGTGGAATAGTAAAACTCACAGAAACTAATAGCCATTATGGAATGGAGTTTGAGCTAGCGTTATATGATTGGTCTTCATGTTACAGTAGCCAATTATGGAACGGAGTTTGAACTAGCGTTATGTGATTAGTCTTCATGTCACAGTGCTTTTCTTTATGGAATTCATAAAGCATATGTATTATATTTTATCCGTCAAAATATACGTATAAATGTGTTTACATGCTTAAAATTGTTAAGGTTATTAAAGCTAACGATTACACGGCTTTTCATTTGGACTTGGGTAGACGTAAGATCCGAAAGCAAAGTTCTCTATGAAGACTCAATCCGATTCTCAAGACCTATTACATGCCACCGGCAACACCTAGTTTCAACGCTGGAACATAATGAATATGACCACAACATATAACCACAAACTACAATTTGATTTCATCCAAAGAATGCCAATAAAAGTTATTTTGTCAGTAGTAAGTGAGCAAGTATATATGCCAATAAAAACCTGGTTTTTTATTCAAAAAAAAAAAAAAAAAAAGAAAATACACCACAGTAGTGCATATCGAATCAACTAGAGACAAAATGAGCTAATGGCACTTGTTACATGGAAGATTTTGAGATGATTTGGGCATACGAATCGAAGACTAATGAATCACAACAGTGGAGTTGGTGGAGATAGTTGTGTTTAAAGAGTGAGATACCTAAAGGATATGTATAAATAAAAATCTTCTTTCATTTGCAACTTAATGGATATATGATTTGTGATAGAACATATGCATACTTTGATTCATGTAGCCGACTACCTAGCAGGGACATCACTTAGATTTTTATTTTTGTTAAGATTCATTACCAAAACTAATAAGTGAATTATCAAAAGAAGCCCACATACCTATTCTAATAAAGCTGGGGAAAAAAAGGACAAGACCAAAATCGACGAAGAACATTTAATCTCAACAAATCCACAGCCAATATGGTCGAGAATCACCATGTTAGATACATACATAAGCAAGATAATAATACCTTTATTCTATACTAAACTCAAGAAACTTGAATTACCTAGTATAACAATAATCACCATTGTGGTTAAGAGCAAGTAAAACTCAATTTGATCTTAATCAAGATTCCCTACGTGATGGACCTAATCTCAAGAAGACAACATGATCACTCCACAGAAATATGGAATTAAATAAAAGACACATAACCTGATGGTCCTTATGCAACGAAGTTTAAGCTAGTGTATGTGAGTGGTCGTCATGTCACCTTACTTTTTGTGGAATTCGTAATACATATATTGTATTTTATTTCTTAAAGGTATTTATAAATGTTGTTGGGGGTCCTCGGAAACAGCCTCCCTTCCACTCGGAAGGGGTAAGGCTGCGTCCAACCACCCCCCAGACCCTGCTTTTGCGGGAGCTCGTGAGGCACTGGGAATGTTGTTGTACTTATAAATGTATTTACCTGCTAAAAATCATCAAGAGTATTAATTATTGCATGGCTTTCAGTTCAAGTATTTGTAAACATGAGGTCTGGAAGCAATGTAGTTCCTTAAGGAAAATTCAATCTGATTGCTGAGACCTATTACATTACGCCCGCAGCACGTAGTTCATTCGCTGCAACATCATGACCACGACCACAACTTATGACAATCTGTAAATTATGATTGATCCATGCTTAGGATTCCAAGGCAACTTTATTCTCAGTAGTAGGTACCAATGAAACCAGGTTTGATTTAATAAAAATACAACCACTGGAATTCGTATTGAACAGCTAAGGGGAAAATGAGCAAACATTGAATCTCAAAGAACCCAAATCAATTCTAGTCAAGATTCACCAAATCAGATACATGTTCTGTCAAGGACTCCACATGTGAGTCTAGTAGGAATCTCATGTAGGAGTTGTGAAAGAAAAGACATCACCATATAAGACTAGTGAGTTACTCCACCTAATGCCAATTGATTAGAACACAACTCCACTTAGATTATATGCGGATCACATGTATCCCAATTCCTTGCGTCGGGCCTAAGGCCAGGTGAAATTTAACATGTCATCAAAGTAGATGGATAATCTGGGGCTCTTGCTTGACACACCATGTCCTTGAAAAAAAGGTGTGTATTTGAGTGAGTTGGGCCGAGCGCCTATCCAACGATTTTGAAACACAATCACAAGCAACATCGCGCATATTCAAGCAGATCACCAGAAGATCCACAACGCAGAGTCCAATCCACGTCGAATAACAAGGGAAGCAAACAGAAAAAACATAAAAAAGGAAATTAAAAAGTACCAAATGAGGAGCACTTGTTGACACCTTCAAGGGTAACAACAGCGGTAAGGATGAAGAGAAAAGGCAAGAGGAAAGCGAGGATGAGGACGGTGTAGAAGAGGGTTCGATAAGAGATGTGGCGAGCTGCGATCTTGATCTTCATCAAATCAACGAATCCGCCATTGTTGTTGCTGCTCGTTATTGTTATGCTTTTCATGCTCGGCGACAAGTGCAGTTGCATCCTCCTCCTCCTCCTCTCGCTTCTGCAGATGAGTCCAGAGAGATATAACTCCAACACCACTACATACATGAACACCACAACTGCATTGATTCTCTCTGCTTCTTAGTTGATTCCATTCCCCCAATACTCTATCCACCATCCGATCCTTCCCTCTTCTCCCTTTTAATCGGATAGCAAAGCCAGTACCATACAGAAGATCTTTCTTCCAGATTTATTCACCATAGATCAATCACTCGCAAAGAGAGAGAGAATAGTGAGTGAAAGGGGGGCAGAAACAAAATGTGGGAAAGGGAGCGAGAGAGGCGAAGAGAGAAATACTTTTCTAGTTTTGTTTTCTTGCTCTTGAAGATCTAAAATAATATTCTTGTTAGTATGCTTTAATTTTGTTTGTCCTATAAAATACATTATGGGAAAATAAAGGAGTCGAGTCTAGTTTATATACTTATCTCCTTTTCCGTGGTAAAGTGTTGTAGGTCTAAAGTGAGTATGGTGAACCACACGTAGGGGCACGTGCCCTGCTTTGCTCGGCTGGGCGTCTTGGCACGGTGTGGACTTTCTTTAGCTCGAACTTTTATCTTTAATGACCATCATATTTATTGAAGTTGTCATAAACGAACTCGAGGTAAGTACTTGTCTTTGGGTAGTGTTCGAGGCTACAAGCTCGAGCTTGAGTTATCTTCCCAGCTGACCTCAAGGGTACTACCTTAAGGTGCAGTCCTCAATACGAGCTTGAGTATGTGTTTTTGATTGTGTCAACTCTTGCTCTTTCCATAACCATTCTTTCCATAACTGAAGTCGGATTTTTTGCTCCTCCATATCCTTTAGTTTCCTTATCGAGGCTGAAGGCCGAATATTTCAGCCTCGATATTTTCCTTAACGTGTAAGTTTTCATCTATAAATACCACCCTTTGGTAGGCTGTTCAAAACACTGAAAATTTACAGAATTTTATCTTGTCCACTCCCTTACTTTCTCTCTCAAGTATAATTCTTCTCCTCCATTACTAAGCAAGTTGAGGCATGCTCTAGTCTATATCCCTGTAATACACTACCGAGGTGAGCTCCATATTAGCCTTGGGGTCAAAGTGCCGTTGGTACCATTCTACTTGTGTGGGGGCATAAACGACTTCAAGCAGTTGAATTCTCCACGGTATGACAATGCTTCGGTCTATTCTCTCCTTACTGTTTTATGCCCTTCTATTGTTTCTTCTTTTCGTTTTTAATCCTCAAGATCGAATAGACCTCAAGCTCACTTTAGATTGCATTAAATTTATTTATTTTTTTTACTCATTTACCTTATTTTCTGAACAATTTAAGTCGTTTATAAAATAAGTAATCACAATATGACTTACACGAGATTTATTATTCCTGATATGTCAAAAACTGAGCTGCTGGATGGAAAGAACTATAAGATGTGGGCTAACAAATTGAAGTTCTTCCTAGGCCAAATTGAGGCTCATTATACTCTCTTTAATGATAAAGCCTCAACGATGTCCATTAAGGACTTTAAAAAAGATAACCGAACTTGTGGGGGGATGCTTCTCTACTACATAACAACGCTTTTATATCAAATATATAGTAGCATGAAAACTGCTAAAGAAATATGGGAAGCGCTGCTAAATAAATATGGTTTAGATGATAGTGCCACTAAGAAATAAGTTTATAGTAGGTGGCTATCTTTTATTATGGTTGATGAAAAAACAATACTAGATCAAATCCATGAATATGAGACCTTGTGCACCAACATACTGAATGAGGGCATGAGGTTTTGTGAAACCTTCCAAGCTAACTGCACGATTGAAAATTTACTTCCCTCTTGGGAGAATTATAAGGTGTCTCTCAAATACAAGAAAAAGAATATGACTTTATAGGAATTATCTCCCATATTGATTTGGAAGATCAAAACCGCAAACAAGCTAAAGGGAAGTCCTTTGAACACTCCTCCTTAGCAGCTAACCTTATAGAATCAAGAAATGCATAAAAGAAAGGCAAGTTCAAGAAACATGAAACAAGATGAGATCCAATTATCATGAGAAAGGTTCCAATAGCCAAAAAAAAAAAAAAAAAAGCCAACCTCAAGGAAAGAGACCAATGATTAATGCTGACGATGGCTAGAAAAGGATTAAGGGAACATGTTGGACTTATGACAGGAATAGTCACATCTCGAGGAATTGCAAGAAGGGATTCGGACCTCGAAAGCTCATAGAACATAGGATCCAGTAAAATCTCACCGAGGAAGGATACATGTTTATTGCCATGATCTTTGAGGTGAACATGGTTGGGAACAAGTGGGTTGTAGATTCGGGTTCCATGAGGCACATCAGCATCAGTAAGGACCAATTCCAAGAATATGAGAAAACCAATGATGGGGAGAAGGTGGGCAACTCCAGTTCAGTCCCTATCTACAGCAAGGGAAAGGTCCTCCTTAAACTCAATTCTGGAAAATTTTTGTGTTTACAAAACATGCTACATGTTCCCAATTTACGTAAGAATCTAGTCTCGGGTGCTTTATTGAATAAAGATGGCTTTAAGTTAATATTTTAGTATGACAAATTGCTAATCACTAAAAGCACCAACTTCATTGGGAAAGGCTCCTATAATGGTGGTCTTTTTTTACTTAATGGTCTCTAGTTATGCTTAGATCACTAGATCTTTATATCTATGGCATATGCTGGGCTCGGACATGTACATTACAATTCAGTTAAGAAATTTAAACAAACAAGTTTAATTTCTGATTATCATCTAACAGAACCTAATAAATGTGAAATATGGGTCGAGGCTAAACATCCTAAAAAGTCATTTTAACAAATTGGTTGAAAGAACCTCTAGCCTTCTTGTGCAGGTACATAATGATCTATGTGATTTCAAATACACTTTAAGTAGAGTTATATTATATCACATTCGTAGATGACCGTTTGAGATTCACTAAGGTGTATCTCTTAAGCACTAAAGACGAAGCTGAGGAAATGTTTTCTTAAATATAAAGCTGAAGTAGAAAACCAATTAGACCACAAAATTAAAAGGATTAGGTCCCATAGAGGAGGTGAGTATGACGCTACCCTCCTTAAGAAACATTGTGAGGAACTTAAAATTATTCATGAACTCTCAACCCCTTAGATGCCCCAACAAAATGGTATACCTGAAAGGAAAAATAGAACCTTTAAAGATATGATGAATTCCATGTTAATTAGCTCAGACTTACCCTCAAGCTTGTTAGCCATGTTATCTTCTTGTCACGTACTTAATAGGGTTCCATATAAAAAGCTTGATAAAACACTGTATGAACTATGGAAGGGTTATGCACCTAACTTGAAATATCTTAAAGTGTGGAGGTGTTTTAGCTAAAGTAGGAATCCTAAGTTCAAAATAAATAAAATAGGTCCGAAAACTATAGATGTTATTTTTGTTGGTTATGGTATAAAAAGTGTTGCATATAGATTTATGCTAATAAATGACTTAAAGTCTTGGGCTTGGTAAAATAATAGAATCTTGAAATGCTGAATTCTTCAAGCATAAATTTCATATGAAAGAATCTATGCATGCTTCAGCACCTGATTTTGTACCTTTGCATCTACATTGTCATCTAGTCACATGCCCCCCTCAACTCGACGCTTAGGAACTTAGGAGATGTAAGAAGGCTTAAATTGAGACTGGTTTTGGCCCTGACTTCATAACTGCTTTATTGACTAAACATCGTGACTTTGATGAACATGTTGTGAGTGCATTCATGTTAGAGGAAGATCCTAGAATAAATGATGAGGCCATGAGAACTGTAGATGCTCTATTCTAGAAAGAGGTCATTCATAACAAACTAGACTCTATAACAAACAACAATGCTTGGGTACTGGGGGACTTTCCTAGGGGATGCAAACCAATAGGGTATAAATGGGTGTTTAGGAAGAAGTTGAGGACTGATGGGTCTATATAAAATTTAAGGCCATGTCGATGGCTAAAGGATATACAAAAAAACAAAGAATAGATTTCTTTGACACTTATTCATCTGTATGTAAGATTGCCACTTTAAAAGCCATATTAGCTTTAATGTCCATACATAACCTTGTAGTACACAAAATGGACAAAAAGACCTGGTGACCTTGAAGAGGAAATCTATATGGAACAACCCGAGGGATTTGAGGTTCCTAGTATGGAGCATAAAGTTTGTAAGCTTGTAAAATCTTTGTATGGCCTTCAACAAGCTCCTAAACGGCGGCATCAAAAATTTGATTGTACCTTGGTTACACATGGTTTTGTTTGTAAACAGTGGTGATGCTTGTATGTATTCTAAGCATGTGGATAATGATTGTTTTGATTATCTATTTGTATGTTGATGACATGCTTATTTTTGGTACAAGTGTAAGTATTGTAAATTCAATAAAGTCTTTCTTGAGTACATGTTTTGATAGAAAGACCTAGATGAAGCCATTATGATACTTGGGGTTAAAATAACTAGAACACTTAAGGGTTTGACTATAAATCAATTCCATTATATGGAGAAAATATTGAGAAAATTTGGTCATAATGATATTCCAGCTAAAATTCCATATGACTCTAGTGTTCACTTGAAAAGAAACACATAAGATAGTGTATTACATGTTGAATATGCGAAGATAATTGGTAGCGTAATATTTTAAGGAACAACACTCATTCTGATATTGCTTATGCCGTTAGTAGACTTAGCCATTACACCCATAACCCTAATGATGAGCACTAGAGTGCATTGCCAAGGTTGTTAAGATATCTTAAAGGTACCATGAATTGGGGTTTACACTATAAAAGATTCGTTGCTGTGTTGGAGGGATATTGTGATGCTAATTGGATATGTGATTCTGATAAAATTCATTGTACTAGTGGCTATGTGTTTATGCTTGTTGACTATGCTATATCATGGAAATCATCTAAACAAACGTGCATTGCTAAATCAAATATGAAGTCTGAATTTAGTGCACGAGAGATGGCAATTTTGGAAGTTGAATGGCTAAGAAATGTCCTGGGAGACATTATATTGTGGGGTAAGCCCACGCCCATTGGTATCACGATATTGTGACTCACGAGCTACTATTAGAGTGGCACAAAGTGAGGTGTATAATTATAATGCTCGGTCTAATTAAATTGGACTATGTATTATAATATATAAAACCTGGTTAATTAAATTAGACTAGGCATTATAATATGTGAAACCTAGTCTACTTAAATTGGACTAGATATTATAACATGTGAAACTTGGTTAATTAAATTGAACTAGGCATTATAATATGTGAAACCTGGTCTAATTAAATTGGGTAGTTTTATAATACAATTAGAACTGACTAATATTTTGACTGGGATAGAAATAAAATAATGGGCTAATTTAAAATAAGGGCCCACTAGTATACTAGGGTTATATAGTTATATATATAAGGGATGAGGATGTTTAAACCCTAGTTTTCTCCTCCCCTTTTCCAATCTCTCCTCTTCACACCTCTCTCTCGCGCACTCTCTATCTCGTCAACTATCAATTTCAATTCCTCTCTCTCGATAGATTTTCGAAGCTAATTCATAATAGGAGTTTGAATGTTACATTAGAAAATAGTGAAGGTAAGTATACCACTCCCCCTACTTGTTTGTAAAACACGAAAAATTTGCTTTACATGGATTAATGTATAAGACTTATATTTGAATGGTTTATTAGTTTGTTAAAATAGGTTCGGGCATATATTCTTGGTTGATTGTGTGATTTCCACTCTTATGATTTGAATTATTCTGATATATACATTGATTTAATGTTTTAATATGTGGTTTGAATTATACTAATTTATACGTTCAATTGATGTTTATATATGTAAATTTCTAGAAGAATTTGTGCTTATACGAAAGAAATTATTGTGAACTGGTTATTTCAATTGAAAGGTTTTATGGGAAAAGCTCACAGATAACTACCTTGATCCTTTGAGGTCTATCGATGAAAGAATGTGAAATGTGAAAGTCGATCTGTGACCATGTCGCGGGAATAATACCGGCAAGTAGATCTACGTTGACCCTAACGGGTCTATCAACTTAGAACCGGTTCAAATATAAGAAATGCGAATGTCAATCTATGACCGTGTCGAGGGAATAATACTGGCCGTAGTTTCCGTTTTGTTTGTGAGTTTTACCAAAAGAGCTCTTGCGAGATAAATTAAATTATTAAGTAGTGATTTGTGCTACTTTAACATGATTTCTGAAAATAAATTGGTTTTACTTGTTATGGTTGAACTTTTATCCGTTTTAAATAATATGCCTGATCCGGGTGGGGGTGTGTTGCTGAGTATGTTGTTTGATTACCTAATTTCTTTACTTCCCAGATTAGTAGCCTATGGCAATTTACTAAAGGACGAGAAAGATGTAGCAACTCTCTATTTTGAGACTTCGTTTATTTTTCGTAGTTTAAGTATGAAACAAATTTTGTAGTAGGAAATCATAGAATATTTGAGACATGTAATTTCGAACTTCTGCACTACTAGTTTTTAATTGTTAGTATAAATGTATTTGGGATTATATATTATATATTATGGGAACCTTTATGCGATTTTAAGGAATTATGGTTTGAAAGTTTTTGGGCTTCGTACTATGATGTGGGACTTCATTATAGTATGGTCGTGTAGCGCCCTTTTTGACTTAAGCCTAATCGGTATAATGTTTGGGGGCGTTACAATAATAGCAAGTAAAGGCATATTCGCCTTAGACATGGTGTTGTAAGACATTTGATCACGAATAATGTGATCTCACTCAAGTATGTAAGGAGCGAGAAGAATCTGGCAGATCCTCTAACTAAAAGCCTTGCAAGTAAAGTAATTTATGAGATAGTAGAGGAAATGAGGCTTAAGCCCATTGTGTGTCCTAATCCTGATGCATACCTGTCTCAAAGTTACTCTCGATGTTAATTGGGTCAAATGAAGTTAGAGACCGACAAATTGTGATACAGCCACTCGAGCCCAATCCTGTCAGCACTACCATGATGTGAGGATGAGCTTAAGGCTCTTAATGATGTCTATAGCCTAATATGGTGGTGTGGGGTAGCACACCTGATAAACTCACCTATGAGATTGTGGGGATTGAATTCCATCTATGGAGAGTAAGGGCTTACTCTCTAGAGATTTCTTGAGAACCAAGGTTTCGAATTGTGTGTTTAGAGGAACCTCATACGTCTTGATTGAGGATTACATTTCAACCTCGAGAACCACATGAAGGGGATAGGTATTTGTTGCTTCTCGTATTTATGCATCTTTTAATTATTATTTGTAATTATTTTGCACCTATTTAATTATAGTTCTACACTCATTTTGGCAATTTTCATATTTAGCAGGTTTGAAATTAAAGTTTCGAAAATTGTCAAATTTTGGTGCAAATATGGCAAATTCGATGCGTAAATAATTAAATCAAGTCAATCGAGATTCGGGACATGAACGTATAAGCTCGAAACTCGAGCCCGACTCGTATCCGGCCCAACACACAATGACAGCCCAGATTCACCGGCAACCCAACACACGCAGGCCCAACTCCAACCCAACACAGGCAAATCGACCACCAGCCATGGCCCAACTTCACCGCACTGTTCACCGTCATCAACCTCGGCCCAAACGCAGCCCCTGTTCACCGACCCAAAGCTCGTCCAGCCCACATCGACACCTCAACACCAGGTCCAATCATCTTCTTCACTAGCCCGATTCGACCACCTCCTGCCCAGACCAACTCCACCGGCCCAACAAACGTAGGCCCAAACACCACTTGAGCCCACCGTGATCTGCTTCCAGCCCAACACCGCCAGACCCCAGCCCAAATCCGGTAGGGCTTAGAGAGGAGGAAGAAGAGTCGGTTTGGGGACGGATTTAAGGGGATTTTAAGTTCGATTTCAGGCGTCTCTTGTTCTGGGGTTCACGGCCTCTCTCTCTCTCAACCCCTGTTTTTTCTCTCTCCTCTCCGCTCCCTCTCAGATTTCTTTGATTTTATTTTTCTTTCTTTTTCGTTAAATTGGAACGAGAGTGAAATTAGAGTGAGGACCGACATGAGTTCGTTCATCTCCTCCTTCACCGGATCATCCTTGATGGAAAGCTAACTTGTTCTTTGGGGTTAGACGAAATCTTAGCCTTTACTTTTGTTTACTTTTAATTCGGGTTAATTTGATTGTTTACATGAATTGCTTGGTTGAGATAAATACTTTGAAGTATTATATTTTTATTATCTATTCAATTGATATGATTATTAAGTTTGTAACCTTTAATTATTGATATTGATATTTATAAATTAATTCTTTATGCTTGTAGCCTTAGGATTAATTAATCAAGCAATAGTATTAACCGAATTGTTAATTAAAGCCTATCTTCCCTATGCTTTAGTTAGATAGGGTCAATACGTAATAATTAACAAACGTTAGGTAGAGCCTATTTTCCTTATGCTTTAGTTAGATAGGGTCAATATACAATACTAACAACATTATCTTAATAGGTTGAAGCTTGTAGCCTAAACCACTACTCGTGTGACAATCAATAATCCCAATTTAAGAGTTAATGCAAAAATAATTGGCTAATGATGGATTTGAAACTCTAGGTTCCAATTTAATACATTTTCTCGATTAGAAGTAGATTACTTCAGTTTAATTGTCGCTTTCTAGATTAATTAACACAAAGATATCACTTTTCCTTAAAATTAATTTAGATTATAGATTAAATTCACGCACTCTTAGTCCCTGTGGTTCGACACCGTCCTGCCCTACACTTCAATTTTGGTGTGTTTAATAGATAGGGTTTTATATTAAATTTTGATAGACGTAGAAAACCACTCTTTTCACAACGACTGCTTAAGTTCAAGACTATGTTCACCTTGGGTGGTTGTGGGACATACTTAGTCACTAGGTTCTTATTCAAGTCCAAAAGACATTAGCATCGTCAAGTGTGGGTCTCATTGCTTAATATTACTCTTCCTTTCCTTCCTTTTCTCAAAATTGAACCATTTGGGGGATTGTTGCTCACATAGGAAAAATAGAGGAGGGGAGTCTAGTTTATACACTTCGCTCTCCTTGTCCTTGGTAAAGTCTTGTGAGCCTAAAGAGGGCATGGTGGGCCACATGCGTGCACCCTATCGCATCGGGGCAGGCTGGTGTGTCGCGGTGTTGATTTTGTTCTAAACTAGACTTTTATTTTCTACCACTGTTAGTTAGGACGATGCTGTTTTGAGTCTAAGGGTCATGTGTTTGGCAGGTGGGGCCATCCTTGAGGGACGTTAGGCCTTTTAGTGTTAAGTTCAAGGAATCTCGAGTCCAACTAACTGAAGAGTTAAATCCCTTATCGGATATCAACCATTCGAGATGGTTGATGGGGTAATAGAGGCTCGCACTCGAGAGGCTTCCTAGAAGGCTGTAAGACAGGTGGTTCTGAAGCTTAAGACAGTTACTTGGAGTGCATTTCTAGATGCGTGGTGGGCCTAAAGTATATCCAAAGGAGCATGGGGTATCTAGAAGGGACTCCAATCATTTATACAGATGTAGGACTTCCCAAAGACACTCGAGCACACAATTCCAAGACAAGATCAAGGACCATTGAGTGCGCCAAAGTTGCATTAAGTCAGACGTGGGTGGGAAATGCCGAAAGAATAGTATGCAGTAATTGCTTTCTTTTTCTATAAATAAGAGACACTATTCTAGTTGTAAAGTGTCTAGTATCACCAAACAAACATCTTCATGTTTTTCTTTACATCACACTTGTTCTTTTTACCTAGAAGTAGCATGACTTAGCTTACTCTAGTGTATATTACACTTGTACTTGCTTTCTTGAAGGCAATACAACTTTTTGGGTTTTAGGTATGAACTCCTTGCTTTGATTTGTTCCCACAATCGTCGAGTTGAGAATTAAGGCATTGTTTAAGGTTTTAATGGCCAAGGCTTGACCTTAATTGCGCTGGTCTTTGTCACTACTTAATAAGTCAAGTGAACTTAGGTTTGAGTTATTGCTTAAGGGCTATGACGGCTAAGGCTTGAACTTAATTGCGGTCTTCATCTGATAACCCAAATATGGTTTGCCCCATCTTTATCTTGTTGAACTCTAACTCATTTGAGTTATTACAAGTTAAGGGTGCCCGACCTAAAATCTAATTGATTTGGGTTTATAAGTGGACTGCTGAACTCTTGAGTTTGTCTCCACCCCAGTTCTTAGCTTTAAAGTGTACGAGGAAATGTGTGGTGGGCTTTGCTCCATCATCCATCACCCTAACTACCACTTGAGCTAGGAATCATATATATAAAAAAAATCAACAAAAAACATATTAAAAAGTCTCATTAATTAGAGTAGAAGTAGAATCTATATAAGTTGAAAACCAAAGTTGGATTCATCTAAAGCACCATCGCTTTTTCCAAAAAGATGATTAGTTGAGGTAAAATATGTGCAATCCGGAATTCAGGCTCACTCCCACATCACTGCGAGTCCCTTTTTACATGTTTGTTTGATTTTGTATTTATGGCGACCACACACACACTAAGCAAACAAAAAGAGCGAACATGGCTTTTGGTGACCACAATGGGAGGCTTATTACAAGAAGTAATGGTCTTTAAACCTATCGTGGATTACCAAGATATAGTCACATACCAGTCACCAATGGTCAGAAATAGAAGATTCAGTGCTCTTAAACCCGAGGAACCCGAAGGGTTGGCCTTGATAGTTGATAAGTCTAATTTTGTATATACTTTTCATATGCTTTTAGACTAATTTATTTTCAAGGAAGCGCGATTGCGTTTGTATTCCGGGAATGATGGTTTCAATGAGAAGAAAAGAAAGTCCCCTATCTACCAAGATTAAGAGTACTCTCTCGTAGGCTCACTTTTTTTAAGTAATGGGGAAGAGGACTAAAACATGCCACTGAAAATCTCTACTGAGACAAAGATGGGTGTTGGCCTCTAGGGTAGAATCATTTGGGACCTGAGAGACAGTGGTTACCTGTGGCGGATGTCAGCGGTTCGACGAAAAACCAGCAGCTCTTTGGTCGCCAGATCTGAACTTAAAATTCCATAGATATTACTTTTTATATGCTTTTAGACTAAGCAAACAAAAAGAGCAAATATGCCATTTGGTGACCACAATGGGAGGCTTATTACAAGAAGTAATTGTCTTTAACCCTATCGTCGATTATCAAAATGTAGTCGCATGCCATTCACCAATGGTTAGAATTAGAAGATCCAGTGCTCTTAAACCCGAGGAACCCTAAGGATTAGCCTTAATAGGTGATAATTCTAATTTTGTATATATTTTTTATATACTTTTAGACTAATTTATTAACTATCTTGAACTTAAAATTCCATAGATATTGCTCACTTTTGCACATTATTGCATTTTATGTAGGAAAGGAGCAAAATACAAGGTTTAAGGCTAAACGGGCCACAAAATCAACTCAAGTCCAATCGTGAGGCCATTAACAAAAGACGGAAGCCCAAAGGACTCACCAAACAACCCAATTCATGCAAAAGGGCGGCCACAAGGAGGAAGAGAAGAAAAGGATAAAGTAACATTGAATAAGGACTTTATCCATAGAATTTAGTAGTTTGATTGCGTATGAAGGTCCTTATTTATGTAAATATTTATTCGTTGATCTAGAAGACTTAAATAAAGATAAAAATAAGATCTTGGGCAGAAAATATGAGATGGATGGCTAGGAGGCAAAAAGAGGATAAACCAACATAATTGGATAGAGTTTGTTGGCCATTAGGGCTTTTATTCATGCTACACTTGCAAACCCTAAGTAAAGCGTACAAATACAACATAAGGGGCACAAAATCAGTGTCATATTCCAGACCTAGGGTAGTAGCTTGGACATGATTTTGAGAGCAAGCATGAAAAGGAAGCAAATGCAGACAAACAATGAAGATTGACTAGGGTTTTGTCATGTACTTGAGTGAATTGTATAGAATCATATATACAAGTTGTAGTTCTTGAGTTGTTATGAGTTGAAACTGTGGTTAGTTACTTAGTTGGTTAGGCATTGTTGAGATTGTCAGATATCGTTGTAAGCAAGTATAAAAGACAAAGCATTGTAGTTAATGAAGTATCCAATAATAAAATACTCTTTTCTCTCTCCTTACATCTCTCATGCTCTCTCTCTTCCTTCTCGATTCCTCTTCTCTCTCTTCTCGTTCCCCTTTCTTCCTCCATAGTTGAGCTCTTTTAGCTTTCTTGTTCTCTGTTTCTTGAACTCAAGGCTTAAGCCCTGACATTGGCTCGATCTTGAGCTACCAATTATCGTTTGTACTGGCTAGAGAAAAACGAAAACCAACATTGGCAGAAATTAAAGGTCAAATGCAAGGCCTAGTTTAGAAGGTGATGGAGTCACAACAGATGGTTGAAGAATGACATCATCAACTTCTTGAGGTCATACAGCAAAATAGCTCACACATGTTAGCCCTAATGCAGCAATTGGTGACGAACTCTTCACATGCAACAAGTTCCTAGAAGAATCAGGAAGCAGAAGTTCGATTGCATGAGTCTAGGGCTCATATTGGCCAAGTCAATGTTGGGAAACCTCTGATTTTGGGTGCCTGCCCAGAAAACGTAGAAATAGGTTGCCCTGAAGAAATGAGTAGCACCAATGGGTCTCAACCCAAACAAAAAAATTGACATTCCCCTCTTCACTGGAACAAACCCTAAGAGCTGGGTCAGACATTGCCAAAGGTACTTCATGTTTTATCAGGTAGCAGAGTCCTAAAAATTAGGGGTAGCGACTGTATATGAGGATGATAAAACTGACGTTTGGCTATGAGGACTAATAGCTGATAAAGGCAAGATTGAATGGAGTGAGTTATGTGAGGAACTCTATGGTAGATTTGAAGATAACAGTAAAGTTGATGTGGTTAGCTGGTTTAACAAGCTGAAGTAAACCGGGTCAAACTAAGAGTATCAAAAACAATTTAAAGAGTTGAGGTCTCACATGTTGTCCACAAATAGCTCATTTAGTGAGAGCTATTTCTTATCCTCTTACATGTCTGGGTTGGAGATGGAAATTCAGCCTCTGGTTAAGGCCCTTAAACCAAAATCCCTTTCTGACCTTCTTTAAAGCAAAACTTCTTCCACAGTCTTCTAAGTCCACCATACAAAAGGATAAAAACCTTTTAAAAACCAACTCAAATTCCTCTATAGTAATCCAACCCAAGCATACCCAAACAAATCCAAAAACAAACCCCAACTGGACCAAATACTAATCCCCTAGCAATTCTAGTTTGTGCTACAAATGTAACAAGAGGTACCATCCGGGTCACAAATGTGACAACCAAACCCTCTGTGGTTTGGTGCCAGTTGAGCTTCTTCATCCTGACCTTGACTCAGATCATTCTTCAGACACTTGGATGAGTGAAGAACAAGTTAATAGATACATGTGATGAAGAGGCTGAAGAGATTAATGTTCATGCATTTACTGGGAATACTTCTTCCAGAACCATCAAGATGTTGGGTACATAAACGGACGATCATTATTTTGATTGGCAGTAGGAGTACCCACAACTTCTTGGACCCAAGATTGGCCAGAGAAGGACACCACTTCCCTTGGCATCACTATGGCTAATGGCCTGACCATGCTTAGCAGGCAGCGGTGCTTGGCTAGTTGGCAGATGCAGAGCTATAGCTTCTTTTATCATATCAGACTGATGAAGATAGGAGGTTGTGACATGTTGTTGGGGTGGACTGGATGAAACAGTTCAGCCCTGTGTCCTTGGACTTCAGTCAGCTGAAACTCAGCTTTGCTAAAGATGGGAAAGCTGTTGAGCTGACTAGTCTAAAGGAGACCGGTACACTGAAGCTTCTTACTGGCCAAAAATTACAAAGCCTATGTCACAAGAAGGAGTACTTTGTGGTAACCTTGCTGTTGATGCAAGGGTAAGAAACTCGGTAGGTAATAGAACTGCCAACTTCCTCTTCTATTATGTCATTATGGCTAAGTATGATGATGTATTTTGAGAGCCAAAGGCTCTGCCTCCTCCCAAATCTCATGATCACCACATACCTTTGAAACCTGATGCTAAGCCTATTAGCATCAAGCCCTATAGATACCCTTACTTGGAAAAGAATGAAATTGAAAGACAAGTTAGGGAGATGTTAGAAGCTTCAATCATTCAGCCTAGTTGCTTTCACTTTGCTTCACTTGTGCCGTTAAAAGATGGAAGCATGAGGTTCTGTGTAGATTATAGGCAACTTAATGATAGTACCATCAAGAATAGGTTTACTATTCCACATATAGATGATTTGTTGGATGAACTTAAAGGGGCAACCGTCTTTTCTAAGTTGGATCTTAGAGCTAGTTATTTCCAAGTGAGGGTACATGAGGCTGACGTACCAAAGACTGCATTTAGGAACATCATGACCATTATGAATTTAAGGTTATGCCTTTTGGCCTAACTAATGCACTTGCAACTTGAGTGAATTGTATGGAATCACATATACAAGTTGTAGTTATTGAGTTGTTATGAGTTGTAATTGTGGCTAGTTACTTAGTTGGTTAGGCATTGTTGAGATTATTAGATATCATTGCAAACAAGTATAAAAGACAAAGTATTGTACCTAGTGAAGTATCCAATAATAAAAATTTTCTCTCTCCTTATGTCTCTCACACTCTCTCTCTTCCTTATTGATTCCTCTTCTCTCTTCTCTTTTCTTGAACTCAGGGCTCAAACCCTAGCAGGTTCCTTGGTAGATTCCAAGTTCTTTCTATCCTATGTCTTGTTTTATGTATTCTTCTTCTTCTTGTGTTTTATTTAGCCGAGTTATGAAGTAAGTTTCTTTTTCCAAATCTACGATGAAGCTGTAGTTGTAAGATACGATGTTTTATAGTCTAAAGTATTAGTTGTTTGTTTTTTTCAATGTTGAAGTGTTATTATTGTTCTTCATACTTTTTGAGTGCTTGATGACCACTTAAAATTTGTAGTGATTCATAATGAGTCCAAGAGGAGATTTATGAATATTGCCATCGTAATAGACACCATAAATTGAGCGAACGCTAGAGATAGGTTAACGTGATATGTGTGGTCATGTGTGAAAACCAATGATATTCAAGATTCTTCTTTTCTTATTTAAATCCATGCAAGATATTGACGGGTTAATAGGTAAAAGAGTAAACTAAATATTACTCGAGAGAGAATATGTAGTAAATTAGGGTTTTCGACCATCAACATCGATAAACAACTCGAATACCAAGAATTAGAGGTTGTATTGATGCAATTTGGTGAAATCGAAAATTCACGTCAAACTTAGTATTCTTTACACAATCTTAGTTTTCCTTTAGTTTCGCATTCAAATTCCAAGATTCGCTCGTTCAAATAGAATTAGAGCTAACCAATTTCGATACTCAATCACTAAACAATCCTCGTGAGAACAATACACAACTCACACTTTATTACTTGATGCTACTTAGTATACTTGCTAAGCTTGAACGCACATCAAGTTTTTGGCGCCATTGTCAGGGATTGATTTTACTTGATTGACATCGATATCACCTAATTTTAGTACTAATTTGAACATTAATTTCATTTTGTGGATTTAGACAATGGTTTGGCACCCAACACTCAAACAATGGTGGATGCAGTTGCTGGAGGAGCATTTATCAACAAAACACCACAAGAGACTTATGAGTTGCTAGAAGTGATGGCTAGCAACAACTACATGAGGACTTAAGACCGAGCTACACCTAAGAGGAGGTAGGAGTTCATGAAGTTGATGCATTCATGGCATTATCTGCTCAACTCTCATTGATTCAAAAGCAATTGGGTAACATGAATGTCAACGCTATTCATACTCCTATACTAAAATGATAATTTTGTGTGGGAAACCATGTAAGTGTGGAGTGTCAAGCAGTCAATATATTTGCCTCATTGGGGTGTGAACAAGCAAACTGCATACCGAATCACCAATGAACTCAACACAACCCTACTCTAACACTTACAATCCGAGATGGAGGAACCATCCAAAATTTTCTTGGAGTAATCAAGAAGCACCTAGGCAACCCACTCATCCCCCTTTAGAAAAGAAACCTAACTTAGAAGAGATGTTTGGGTGATTCATGCATGAAACGACAAATTTTATGCAAGAAACTAGCGCTAATTTTAGGAACCAAGGAGTCTCCATCTGAAACTTAGAAAGTCAAGTGGGACAAATCTCAAGACAACTTTCTGAAAGATCCCAAGGTTCCTTCTCAAGCAACACTATCACTAAATCCAAAGAACATGTGAATGCCATAGTAATGAGGAATGGAAAAATTTTGGAAAAACCGCCCCATGAGGTCACCAACACCACAACTAAACACAAGCCAATAGAAATACCCTCAACCAAACTAAACCCTCCAATGACTGAAGATGGAGGAACCATCCAAAATTTTCTTGGAGTAATCAAGAAGCACCTAGGCAACCCACTTATCCCCCTTTAGAAAAGAAACCTAACTTAGAAGAGATGTTTGGGTGATTCATGCATGAAACGACAAATTTTATGCAAGAAACTAGCGCTAATTTTAGGAACCAAGGAGTCTCCATCTGAAACTTAGAAAGTCAAGTGGGACAAATCTCAAGACAACTTTCTGAAAGATCCCAAGGTTCCTTTCTGAGCAACACTATCACTAACTCTAGAGAACATGTGAACACCATAGTAATGAGGAATTGAAAAATTTTGGAAAAACTGCCCCATGAGATCACCAACACCACAACTAAACACAAGCCAACAGAAATAGCCTCAACCATACTAAAACCTCCAATGACTGAACCTACCTTAGCAGTGATTGAATCAAACACATCCAAAATCGAGCATGAAGATGATACCGAGCACCAAGAGGAGACTGAACCGAACAGGGTTAAGCCTGTACCCTACAAGCCAAAGGTCCCTTTTCCTCAAAGATTGAAGAAGCAAAAAGTGGATGAACAATTTGGTAAGTTTTTGGAAATTTTCAAAATGTTACATATTAACATCCCTTTTGCTGACATATTGGGACAGATATCGAAATATGCAAAGTTCATGCAACAGATCCTATCCAACCAAAAGAAGTTAGAAGAGTTCGAGACCGTTGCGCTAATTGAAGAATGTAGTGCCGTACTTCAGAAAAAGTTGCCTCCTAAGCTGAAGGATCCAGGGAGTTTTACGATACCTTGCACTATTGGCATTTTCACTTTTAATAGAGTCTTATGCAATCTAGGTGTAAGTATTAATCTAATGCCACTCTTTGTTTTCAGGAATCTTGGTTTAGGGGAGGTAAAGCCAACCACGGTAATTTGCAGACTGGTCAATTAAGTATCCACGGGGAGTTGGTAGAGGACGTTTTGGTTAAAGTTGACAAGTTCATCTTTTCCATAGATTTCATAGTGCCTGAAATGGAAGAGTATCAACAGATACCTCTTATTCTAGGTTGACCTTTCCTTGACACGGGAAAAGCCTTGATAGATGTTCAACAAGGGAAATTGATATTAAGGATAGAAGATGAACAATTGACCTTCAATGTATTTGAGCCTATAAAATTTTCAACTAAGAGGGACACATTTTTTCGAATTGAAGATCAAGTTATTCTCGCCAAGTTGGAGGCTTTAGGGGAGCCAAGGATAACTTAGTGAGAAATCATGCTTCGGATCAAAGGAGTGGCGTGTCAAGCTTAAGGATCCCACGGTTTAAGAAAAGCATGGAGAAGTTGGAGATGGTCATTGAATGAAGGGTGCAAAGAAGATCCATGGGAGAAGGGTGACGTTTAGTATGGACAGAAGAAGCCCCATTCTCCGAAAGGATCCGGGATAGGAAATCATTGGAAAGTCTAACTAAATGACTTTTTTAAAGCGCTTCTTGGGAGGCAACCTAAGTTTTCTGTACTTTGTTTTTATTTTATTTCTTTTGTTTAGATTATTTCTTGTGTTTGTTTATGTTTTTGGACTAGGATTCCAAACAAGTTTGGGGGTTTGAGCATGATATTCAAGATTTCATCATTAAGCCACAATCTTCAGACCTAGGGAGAATCTCTCACCTTTTGTTTTGTTCTTTTTGTTTCTTTTAAGATTAAGGACAATGCTAATCTTTAAGTTTGGGGGTGGGAGAGAAAATATTTTGAACAAAAATTATTTTAAAGTCCAAAACAACCTAATATTTCTAGTTTTATTTTGTACTTAGAGTAGGATTAATTGCCTCTCGGAGTTTGAAGCCTTTATATGGGGATGTAAATAGGGTCGGCGAACAAAAAGATTGTCTTTTTCTTTTAGTTTAGTTTTTCTTTGTAGTTTTTCCATTCTTGCTTGCTTGTTCAAATGTAGAACTGCATTAATAAGTCCTACAGTGGTTTTGACCTTATTTTTATGATTTTTAGGCAATTTTATGATCTTTCTTAGCTTGTTTACTCTGATTAGTCTAGAGTAACCTATGAATCTTTCATTTTTGTAATCTAAATGCAATACATTCTTTACTTTAAGGCATTATCTTGATAAAACCAAGGTGTTTGTTTTCATTAGTTAGCATCGCTTTTTTGACTTTATCTTTGATTAAGATGCTTAAATTTGAATTTATTGCATTAGAATGTTACAAATTTCTATGGTTATGCTTGGGATTAAATAAAAGTAAATGTAAAAAAAAAAAAAAAGAAGAAAAAATGTTGAATTCATTCTAATTTAAAAAAAAAGAAAAAAGAGAAGGGTACGAATGCTTGTAACTCCAAAGTTAAGTACCCATGACTAGTTAGCTCTTGTAGCCTCTATGTCTCGAGTAAGTAGATCCTTAAGGGTGTTTTAATACCTAGTATCCTGAGCCAACTGGATTAGGAGCTACTAGTTGAAAGCTCGTTACATGGGTCATGGAGATAGCTTAAGAAGAGCTAACATAATTAGTCACTTGAAAATTGAATCTCTAAGCATCGCTGTCCTACCTAAATAATATTATAATAGATTTATCTTTTGTATATGTGCTATGGTATGATGGTTTCTTGCCTTAGCACCTCGGGTGAATAAGGTACGTAGAGGTCGTTTAAAACCTGGCAACCGTGGCTGGTTGGAAGAGGATTGTTGACCTCAAAGCCTGCTACATGGGGTACTTAAAAAGCAAAAAGGAAACAAACACTTAAAATAGATAATTGAATGAATGTTGAGTACAGTTTTTAGTTTTTGGCATACCCATTAGATGTTGTTTGTGAATTTCAAGAACAATGTTTTCTATTTAGTTTGAATGTCTTAAATTAGAGAGAACCTGCTTAACCGACTTTTGAGTTCGTTCTCCTAGGTAATTGATAGATTTTTTTTCTAATAGTATTTGTTTTGCTTTTAGAGCCTTGAATGAAGAATTGTAGTTATTCCTCTCTTATAAGAGTAACCTTGTTAGGAGTGGTGTCAAATTTCTTAAAAACATGAATTCACTCTTTCCAGATAGCCCTACTCGAGGACCAATAGGATTTAAGTTTGGGGTAGTTTGATAAGTCTAATTTTGTGTATACTTTTTATATGCTTTAGACTAATTTATTAACTATCTTGAACTTAAAATTCCATAGATATTGCTCACATTTGCACATTATTGCATTTTACATAGGGAAGGAGCAAAATACGATTTTAAGGCTAAACGGGCCATGAAATCAACTCAAGTCCCATCTTGAGGCCCAAAACAAAAGAAGGAAGCCCAAAGGACTCATCAAATGGCCCAATTCATGCAAAAAGGGTGGCGACAAGAACGAATTGAAGAAAAACGATAAAGGAACATTAGATAAAGACTTTATCCGTAGACTTTTAGTAGTTTGATTGCATATTAAGGTCTTTATTCATGTTAATCTTTATTCCTTGATCTAGAAGACTTGAACAAAGATAAAAAACAGATCTTGGGTAGAAAATATGAGGCGGACGGCTAGGAGGTAATAAGAGGATAAACCAAACATAATTGGATAGAGCTTGCTGGCAATAAGGGCTTTTATTCGTGCTACAGCCCTATTTAAAGCCTATAAATACAACATAAGGGGCACAAAATTAGCATCATATTACAAACCTAGGACAATAGCTTGGACGTGATTTTGAGGGCAAGCACAAAGAGGAAGCAAAATGAAGGCAAACAGAGAAGATCGGCTAGGGTTCTTCGGTAGATTCGAAGTTCTTAATATCCTGTGTCTTCTTTTATGTATTGTTTTTCTTCTTTTGTTTTATTTAGCTTAGTTATGAACTAATTTTCTTTTTCCAAGGCTATGATATAGCCATAGTTGTAAGATACGACATTTTCTAGTTTGAAGTATTTGTTGATTGTTTGTTTCAATGTTGAAGTATTTATTATTATTCTTCATGCTTTTTGAGTGCTTGATCACTGCTTAAAATATTTAATGATTCATAATGAGTCTAAGAGGAGATTTATAAATATTGCCATGGTAATAGACACCATAAATTGAGCGAACGCTAGAGATAGGTTAACCCGATATGTGTGGCCATGTGTGAAAACCAATGATCTTCAAGACTCTTTTCTTATTTAAATCCATGCAAGATATTGATGGGTTAATAGGTAAAAGAGTAAAATAAATATTGATCGAGAGAGAATATGTAGTAAATTAGGGTTTTCAACCATCAGCATGGATAAACAACTCGAATACAGAGAATTAGAGGTCATATCGATGCGATTTGGTGAAATCGGATGCCTTGGACTTTAATTCAATCAAATTCACATCAAATTTAGTATTCTTTACACAATCTTTAGTTTTCCTTTAATTTTGCATTCAAATTCCAAGATTCGGTCGTTCAAATAGAATTAGAGCTAACTAATTTTGGTACTCAATCACTAAACAATCCTCATGAGGACAATACTCAATGCACACTTTATTACTTGATACGACTTAGTATACTTACTAAGCTCGAATGCACATCAATAGGGTCATTACTCGAGCATCCCTCAGAATATAGCCCTTTATCACAAGGGGATGAAACGAGTTGCTACTGCGAAAACCAAAGTGGGTGTGATGTAGACATCCCAGAGGATGAGCGTATTAGGCTTGATGGCTATTCTCAAAAGGGCTTCATGGCCATGCTCAAACTCTAAATGGAACATGTTGAATAACGACTTGAATTGGCTTTGAAAGATGTCCAAGAGAAGCAACATGCCGAGGCAAAGCGTCTCTAGTAGCTCAGTGTGAAAATGCAGCTGATTGAGAACCATTGTTAATGATGTTGAGACCTTATTGAATGAGAGACTTCATAAAGAAGCTTATAGAGTCTTGGTTGTAATGAATTCAACCTTATCTTCCACCGCTAGCCTTATAACAAACGTCGTGGCGGGACAAATAATAGTTGAAGTGAAGCCTATCTTGGTAAGGTAGGCTAAAACTCATCATGTCTTAGGTTAGGCCAAAGAGAGGACATTAGGCAATTATGACCTATTCCTCCTCCCATAGTTCCCCTTCGATATACTCGTGATGTTCCTTCAAGCTAATGAATGCCAGTGGTTTAGGTTGCTCGCACCGTCCTTGAGAGAACGGGGAACCCAGCTATGGTTAACCCAAGTGCCATCCACTTGGAGTCTAGCTATAGCAATGATAACACAATGTTATGATTCAAGATCAAACTTGAATCATAAACTTCAAATATAAGAATATGAGATGAGAAAGAAGTGGAAGACATGAGAATTAGAGAGAAAATTAGGGTTGAGAGAGAGAATTCGATCAATTTCTTTGAATGCCTTTCAATTACAAGATATTTTGCTTATTATATTAAAGGAAATAGACGGCTAACATTGCACATGAAAAACAAGCTTAAAACTAAACATATGCATTTTCCCGCTAAAAACATACTTAGCCGCTAACCACCTGAGCCGTCAAATTTACAATTTGAATCCAATTGAGAACTACACAGTTAAAAATTACTAAAAATGCATAAAATCCTTCACAGTCATGATAAGACCTGCTCCTCAAAATCATTCTTGCCCCAAGAATGAAGAAGAAGGGAATTGACTGCTTGTGAACTTCCAATTCTTCCAGCTAGCTTGTGTAGGATCCATATTGACCCACTGAATCAAAACCTTCTTCATTGCCTTGCCTTGCTGCTACACTAAGCGAGATCCCAAAATTTCTGCATGAACTTGTATCAATGTTCCTTTGCTTGCTGCTTCCGAAGGCTTGCTTGAACAATCTTTCCCTTCAGCCCTATGTCTTTTCAAAAGAAAAACATGAAAGACAGGATGAACAAAAGAATTAGGAGAAAGCTCTAGCCAATAAGCCACATTTCCCAATTTCTTTAACATCTTGTCAGGACCAAGGAAGTGAGCCCTCAACTCCACATTTTTGCGCACTGCCACAGAAGTCTGCCTGTAAGGTTGGAGTTTGAGATACATCCAAGTCTCCAACTGCAAAGGATCGGTCAAAACGCTTCTTATCAGCATAATACTTCATCCTTGACTAAGCTAGCTGCAAATTGTCCCTTAATTGCTGAACTTGTTGCCTCCTTTGAGAAAGAAGATCATTGACCTCAGCCACGTGAGAAGTTACACCTTGCAGCACCATTGGTGAAGGAGGATCGTACACATATAAGGCCTTAAAGGGAGTAGTCCCTATGGCAGAATGGAAGTGAGTGTTATACCAAAACTTTACTAAGGATAACCAATGAGACTAGTGCTTAGTATAGGTGAATGTCATGCTCCTTAGATACTGCTCCACACGTTGGTTAATGATGCTTAACTTGGTGTATGCTTAGCAAGTACACTAGTCATATCAAGTAATAAAGCAGTGAGTAGAGTATCGCTTTCACAAGAATTGTTATTGAGTGAGTACCGAAATTAGTAGTTCCAGTGCTATTTGAAAGACCGAAAATTGTAGTTTTTTGAAACGAAATAACACAGAATAAAAAGGAACAAAAATGTTTACAAATTTTTACGAAAACTATTACTGATTTTTGTTGGTTTTTATGATTTAAATAGAATTCAAGGCATCCGATTTCACCTAGTCGAATTAATACGCCTTTCTATTCTCAATATTCATGTTGTTATTGCATGTTGATGGTCGAAAACCCTAAATTACTAAATATTCTCTCTCAAGCAACATTTGGCATACTCTTTTACATATCAACCCATCACTCTCGTGCATAAATTTAAATAAGAAAAAAAGTTTTAAAGATCCATGATTTTCACTTAAGACCACATAAATTCCTTTAATCTCTCTCGAGCATTCGCTTAATTTGTGGTGCTTATGACCTTAGCAATCATAATAAATCTCCTCTCGAACTCATTATGAATCATTATAGGCTTTAAATGGTGATCAAGAATTTAAAACTCATGAAGAATAACGATAAACATTTCAACAATTCAATAACAAAATATTGAATTCGTTGAATTAGAATAGAGCGTATATTACAACTTAGGCTACATCATAGACTTGGAAAAACAAAATTAGTTCATGATAGACATAAAATAAAGCATAACTAAGACAAAATTCAAGAACTTAGAAGAAGAAAATGATAGAACTTAAAAATGCAAAATTACAAACCAAGCTTTCCTCCTTCCTTCTCCTTCTTTCTTCCTCACATTTTTCCTCTTCTTTCTTCCTTTGTATGAGAATTGTTTGCTGAGTTGAGGATGATCAAAACACTCCCAAATGACCCCTATTTATAGTGTTTGAAGGGTGATAAAAATATGAATAAAAAATGAACTTGCTTTCATCTCATTTGGCCATGTTTGCCGCCCCTTTGCAATTTCAATCAACTTGTGTTATTTTATGCTTTTCTCCACTTTTTCACCGCCCAAACTGCAAATTTAGATCAGGGTGATGGTGTTCTTGTGCTATGCAATGTATTTGAGCTGAAAAATTTGAATAAAGTTGCCACCCAAAGCAACTTGTATCAACTTATGTCATTTCTTGTCCATTCTTGTATAAACTGTGTGGTTTTGCCATTTTTTTTCCTTTTATTTGATGTATCTTACTTCCACTTATTGATGTTGATGATAAAACCTAGCAAGATTTAGTATAAAATGAGTATTTTTGCAAGAAAATGGCAATATGAGCAAAAAAGAGCAAAACCGAGAAAAAGTGATAAAAGTTTGATGTAAAATGGTTAAAAATGAATCAAAATGATATAAATAATTATATACTAAATTAGACGTATCAAAATACCCCCAAACTTAAATCTTACTCGTCCTCGAGCAAGGCTAAACATTAAAGCATATGATGTCATGCTTTTTAAAGAATTCTGCCACTGTTCAAAGCAAGTATACTCTTAGTAGAAAAGAATAACCAAAGCTCAAAGTTTTAATGTTCTAAAGGCAAAACCGTCTTTTCTAAGGAAAAACCTGTCAATTACCTAGGTAGCTAAATTCAAAAGTTAGCTAAGTAAATTAAGTTTATCCGTTGCTTTTAATCTCAAGACATTCGAAACGAATAGAGGACAAAAATCATACCACTTATAACAAGACTTATCAAGTATGCCTAAAACTAAATTATTTAGAAAAAGTGTCTTTTTATTCTTTTTTTTTTTTTTTAATCTGAGGAATTTTTTTGCTCAAGTCAATCTCGGCTCATGAGTATATCTTTAGCGAGAATCAAGCTCCGACTCCTAGGTGATGGCCCATAAGTAAGAGAAGCCACCACTGAAACATCCCAAATATTACCGTGTGAGTATATCTTCAACGAGAATCAAGCTCCGACTCCTGGGCGATGACCCATAGGTAAGAGAAGCCACCACTGAGATGCCTTCATTATAACTTCTCAAGTATATCTTTAGTGAGAATCAAGCTCTGACTCCTGGGCGATTACCCATAAGTAAGGGAAGCCGCCATTGAGACGTCCTCTTAATGGGTAGCACATATCTTAAAATTGTTTATGTGGGATAGTGGTGCTAGAAATGCTTTCCTCTTTTTATTTTTAGTCATATTTTTTCTTTAGATTTAGGCATAACTCTTCAAAGTCTATTATGTAAAAGATAATATTAATGCAATCCATTTAAATTTGAGCATCTTTTAATCAAAAATAAAAGTAAAACAGCCATGCTAACTAGTGAACTTAAATACCATGATTTTATCAAGATAGTGCCTTAGATTAGGTCGTGTTTGGCAATTAGAACAAAAAAATAATTGATTATCAGGTTATTCAAATCTAATTAAAGTAAACGAGCTAAAAAGAGGTAAAAATTGCCTAAAAAGCATGATGATAAGTTCTTTTTCTTTTTCTTTTTAATTAAATTTGGAAAGACTAATGATGTAAACTATAGAAAATAGAAAATTATTTTGTTGGCCGACACTATCTATATCCCCATACAAAGGCTCCAAACTCTGGGAGGCACTAAAGCCAACTCTAAAAGACAATACAAGGAAACTTTTTGAAAAATTTTGTTCAAAATTTTAAAAGTTGTTTCTCCCACCCCCAAACTTAAAGTTAACAGTTTCCTCAATGTTAAAAAAAATGTAAAGAATGAAGCAGTAGGTAAGAGATACTTCCTAGATTTGAGGATTGATATTTGTTGGTGAATGTTGTGATTAGGTTACCCCCAAACTTGTTTCAAAATACATGTTTGAATAAAAAAGATACAGAAACATGAGAAAATAATAAAAATAAAAGGAAACTAAAAGAAGTAAGGAAAGGAACACTTGGGTTGCCTCCCAAGAAGCGCTAAATTTATAGTTGTTAGCTCGACTTTTAATGATATTCTATCCCGGATCCTTTAAGAAAATGGCACTTCCACCATCCACCTTTAGTGACAATTTTCTTCCATGAATCTTTTTCATGCCCTTTTTTATTTGACCATTTCCACCTTCTCCAACTATAAGATCCTTAACCTTTATGCACCATTCTTTGAATTTTCTTCTTATAATCTTGGCACCTTTCTTTGCTAAATCATCCTTGTCTCCCAAAGCCTCCGACTTAGCAGAAAAACCTGATCTTCAATTTGAAAACAAGTGTCCTTCTCTTATGAGAGTTCTATGGGTTTAAGAACATTGAAGATCACTTGCTCATCTTCTACCCTTAGGATCAGTTTTCCTTGTTGTACATCAATTAAGGCCCATCTCGTAGCAAGGAAGGGTCGTCCTAAAATTTGAGGTATTTCTTTATCCTCTTTTATGTCAAGCACTATAAAATCAGCTGGAAAGATGAATTTATCTATTTTCACCAAAACATCCTCTACCACTCCTCGTGGATACTTGATAGACCTGTTTGCCAATTTGAGTGATACCGTGGTTGGGCTTTACCCCTCCTAGACCAAGTTTCCTGAAAACAAAAACTGGTATCAAATTAATACTTGCACCTAAATCACATAAGACATTGTCAAAAGTACAGGCGCCAATGGTACAAGGTATAGAAAAACACTCTGGATCTTTAAGTTTAAGAGGAAGCTTCTTCTGCAGTATGGCACTACATTCTTCATTCAGTGCCACAGTCTCAAACTCTTCTAGTTTTCTTTTGTTAGACAGGGTTTCCTTTATGAGTTTTACATTTTTGGGCATTTCTTTCAACATATGTGTGAAAGGGACATTAATAGGTAATTTCTTGAAAGTTTCCATAAATGAGTTATCGATGTTTTACGTTTTCAATCATTGAGGAAATGAGATTTTTGGTTTGTAGGGCTTAGGTTCTGCCCTCTTTGCTTTAGTCTCGTCTTGGTTTTCAGACTCATTTACTCTAGAGCGTATATTACGCTTAGGCTACATCGTAGACATGGAAAAACAAAATTAGTTCATGATAGACATAAAATAAAGCATAAATAAGACAAAATTCATGAACTTAGAAGAATAAAATGATAGAAAGAACTTAAAAATGCAAAATTACAAGCCAAGCTTTCTTCCTTCCTTCTCCTTCTTTCTTCCTCACATTTTCCCTCTTCTTTCTTCCTTTGTATGAGAATTTTTTGCTGAGTTGAGGATGATCAAGACACTCCCAAATGACCCCTATTTATAGTGTTTGAAGGGTGATAAAAATATGAATAAAAAATGAACTTGCTTTCATCTCGTTTGCCCATGTTTTCCGCCCCTTTGCAATTTGAATCAACTTGTGTTATTTTATGCTTTTCTCCACTTTTCCACCGCCCAAGCTGCAAATTCAGATCAGGGTGATGGTGTTCTTGTGCTATGAAATGTATTTGAGTTGAAAAAATTGAATAAAGTTGCCGCCCAAAGCAACTTGTATCAACTTATGTCATTTCTTGTCCAGTCTTGTATAAACCGTGTGGTTTTTCCATTTTGTTTCTTTTATTTGATGTATCTTGCTTCCACTTATTGATGTTGATGATAAAACCTAGCAAGATTTAGTATAAAATGAGTGTTTTCGCAAGAAAATAACAATATGAGTGAAAAAGAGCAAAACCGAGCGAAAGCTATAAAAGTTTAATGTAAAATGGTTGAAAATGAATCAAAATGATATAAATAATTATATACTAAATTAGACTTATCCGTTAACCCTCTCAGTTTGTCCATCTGATTGAGGATGGTATGATGAATTGAGTGCAAGAGTAGAACCCATCAACAAAAATAATTCTTACCAAAATTGACAAGTGATCATCCTATCTTGGTCAGGCACAATGGATTGAGGCAACCTATGCAATTTGTAGATGTGATCGAGGAAGATCTTGGCCAATTTCTCTGCAACGATGGGATGCCTCAAATCTATGAAATGGCTGAACTTTGTAAACCCATCCACAATAACCCATGTCACCTCCTTGCCCTCAACCTTTGGTAAGCCTTCCACAAAATCTATGCTTATATGCTGCCAAGCTTTGTTAGGAATGGGCAATGGTTGCAGTAGGCCTGGGTACTAGACATGATCAGACTTAGTCCTTTGGCAGACATCATATCCTTGAACATATTCTTCAACCCCCTTCTTAGCTCCAACCTAGCAAAAGTACTGCTTCAGCCTCTTGTATGTGCCATCTATACCGAAGTGTCCACCCTAAGCAGAAGACTGGAGGGCCTGGATGATCTGTTTTCTCAAATCAGAGGAAGCTCCAACACACACTTTTCCTTTAATCCTCAAAATTTTGTTTAAGACAGTGACTTCAGCTTCTTCTATGGATGAATTACTCACACTGTAGGCTGTAATACAATCAGTAGCAAATTTATCACCTTCATAGGACTTGTGCACTTCCTCCATTCAATCAGGTAGGACACATGAAATAGCTCAGCGGGAGCTAGATTCGCTTCCTTCAAACCTTTGAGAGAGGGCATCAGCAACAAGATTCTCTCTTCCATTACGATACTTAGTAGAACAACTCAATCCAAACATCTTCATTAGTCCCTTTCTTTGCACTCTCATGGTGATCTTCTACTCTAGAAGATATTTGAGACTCTGGTGGTCAGTTCTGATAACAAAATGATGTCCCTTAAGGTAGTAACTCCACTTCTGAACAGCTAACAAGATGGCCAAATACTCTTTTCCATAAATTGAGAGCTGCTGATTTCTAGGACTAAGGCCTTGACTGAGGAAGGCCACTGGTCTCTCTCGCTGAGAAAGGACTGCCCCAATTTCCACGCTGCTGGCATCAGTTTCTATTCTAAAAGGCTTTCCAAAATCAGGCATAATTAGGACTAGTGCAGAACACACAGCTAACTTGACGCATTCAAATGCTTCTTGAGCAACTTCAGACCATAGGAATGCATCCTTCTTCAAGTGATCAGTTAAGGGCTTGGCCAACACTCCATATCCAGCAATGAACTTCCTATAGTATCCGGTCAATCTAAGGAAACCACGCAACTGCTTGAGATTTTGAGGAACAGACCACTCTCTCATTGCATGTATCTTACAGGGGTCAGCTGCCACACTTTCCTTGGAATCTATGTGTCTCAAGTACTCCACTTGAGTGTGAGTAAATGAACACTTGGCTAGCTTAGCATACAACTTATTCTTGCGCATAATCAAAAAAGACTTGCCTCAAATGTTTGACATGTGCTTCTATGGAGGGACTATAAACTAGTATATCATTGAAAAACACCAACACAAACTTCCTCAAATGAACTTTAAACACATGGTTGATTAATGCCTGAAAGGTAGCCAGAGCATTGATCAAGCCAAAAGGCATAACCACAAATTCATAATGTCCGTGATGTGTCCTAAAGGCAGTCTTGCGAATATCCTCATCCATCACTCTAATCTTGTGCTATCCCTGCCTCAAGTCTAACTTGGAGTAGTGGGAACCATTTAACTCATTAAGCAGATTGTTTATAATAGGAATTGGAAATTTATCCTTGATGGTGAGAGAGTTGAGACGCCTGTAATCCACACACATTCGTGATGAACTTAACAAGAATCACATGAGAAGCAAAGGGGCAGTGGCTATGTCTAATGAAGTTTGTCTTCAATAGCTCTTCAGCTTGTCTTTCAATCTCACTAATCTGTGAGCGAGGATACCTAGAAGGTCTTAAATTCACAGGATTGGAATTAACCTTAAGAGAAACAGCATGATCCAGAACCCTCTTAGGAGGCAAGGTAGATGGCAGTGAAAAGACATCCTCATACTCATGTAGCAACTGTCCAATGGAAGGATCGGAAGTCCCCTGAGCTGCATCAGAATTAGCTGTGATGCAAAACAACTGACCAATCCACTGATATTTCCCTTTCCTTACCATTTTCTCGAGGTTTTTCCCTTGCTTCATACCCTTGCAATGCCACACTTTGTCCTTCCTTTTCAAAGACATAGATAGTTGAGCAAAATCAAAGACTAAGGGACTAATGGATTTCATCCAATCAACCCCAAGGACCATACCATAACCTCCCAGTTTAAGTACTCTGAAATCATACTCAAATTGATGTCCTTGCATCCTCTAGCAAAACCCTTTACAGTTCATCTGTGTGATCATGGAATTCCCATCAGCCACTAAGAGACTAGTCTTGATCATTTCATGCTCAACCTGCTTCACAAACTTAGGATCCACAAAGCTATGTGTACTGCCGCTGTCAATCAAGATCAACAAGTGCTTGTGTCCCACCTCTCCTTTAAATCTTATCGTGTTATGAGAGCCATTTCCAGTGAGGGCCCTGACAGATATCTCCATTTCATCATTCTTAGATTCCTCATGATCCTCCTCTTCCTACTCTTCAGAGATTTCTTCTATTTCCTGAACCTAATTGTCCTCACAGGTGTCTGCTCTAGTGACAGTCATTAGCAGCTCAGGATTACATTTGTGTCCAAAGAAATACTTCTGATTGCATTTGAAATACAACCTCTGATTCTTCTTCTCTGCCAAACTCAAAGTCCTTGATCCACTAATAAGAGTAGCTTGCTGTTGAGATGATGACTTTAGAGCCTTGGACCTAGGTCCATCAGAACTAGCTAAGACTGTGGCCTTCATCAATTTAGCCTTAGAAAAGGCATGAGTCAAGGTTCTAGGATTCAAAGCCTTAACCAAGTTTTTAATCCTAGGTTTAAGGACACTTATGAAAATGGATATGTAATAAGACTCACTAGCTCCGAGATTAACTGTCAACATCCTAGCTCTCAAGTTCTCAAAACGAGTCATATATTCTCTCGTAGATGAAGTTTGAGCCAGTTTATTGAAGTGATCAATCACCTCACCAGGATCCTCTTCTCCATACCTCTCACAGAGGTCATTCACAAATTCAATCCATGTCAAGTAAGGATTGCTGCAAACCAGACTATAATACCAGACTTCCTGATCTCCTTGGAGATATACCGCAGCAAACTCACTTTCTCAGTTTCATCAATATGATAGAATCGAAAATACCTTTCGCATCTCCTGATCCACGACTGAGGTTGCTTTCCATAAAATGTATCAATCTCCACACGTGGCTGTTTGAATCCTTAAGTCCTTCCACCAGCAGTTCCATTCTCACTAGATCCAGATGATTGAGGTTGTATAATATCAGAAGGACGATCATGCCGACTGGCAGCAGATAACACTTCTACTCCAGGAAGTTGATTCTGTCTAAATCCATTAAGCTTCGATTCAATTTGTTGAGAATGCAAATCAAACTTCTCAGTTAGCTTCTGATCCTACGATTACGGCATCCTTACAAACATCTACTCCATCTAAAGTCTCAATTGCTCAAATTGATTGACCTCCACATTGGCTCTAGTGTTTGAACCCACAGTTGCAACATAAGTCGTATTTGCTGCAGCATTTGCTTAAGTAGTTACTCCACCAACCATTGGTACTGTCTTCTTGCATCTAGCCAGCTCCAACCAATCTATTAAGCAATTAATTGGCAGCAAACACAAGCTATGATACCAATTATTATGAATCAATATCAAACTTCAATCATAAACTTGAGATATAAGATTATGAGATGAGAAAGAAGTGAAAGAGATGAGAATTAGAGAGAAAATTAGGGTTGAGAGAGAGAGAATTAGATCAATTTCATTGAATGCCTTTCAGTTACAAGATATTTTGCTTATTTATACTAAAGGAAATAGATGACCAACACTACACATGAAAAACAAGCTTAAAACCAAACATAAGCATTTTCCCGCTAAAAACATACTTAGCCGCTAACTACCTTACTCGCCATTCCCGCCAGATTTACAATTTGAATCCAATTGAGAATTACAAAGCTAAAACCAACTAAAAAATGCATAAAATCCTTCATGGTCATGACACACAATATATGGGGATTTTGGCCTTTTAATCAAGGGCATACCTTGGCTTCAAGGGACCTCAATGCCAATGTTTGGGTTATGCCTATCTCTAAGAATGGGGGGCAGGCTGTACATGTGCTCCTTATGTTTGAGAGGCTGTCTCAAGGCTTAATTAGAGCCTTGGAGCATGCCAGTGCCTTAAGGGCTCTCGCCTAAGTAGGGTCGGAGGGAGGGGGGTTGTATGCAGCCTTCCCCCTTCAGGGTATACCCCTGAAGAGGCTGAAGAGAGCGTTGGAGCGTGTGTGCAGGGGCAAATTCCCAACACTAGGGATCAATGTCCTCGTCGTGGGGCAATCCAATTTCCCATGTCTTTAAGATCAAACCTCAGGGATTGATCAAGCAAGGATGACCTAACAACTTGTTAATGTAGGTGTTTCTTTAGGCATGCCGCAAACCCAATGATTGGTTGGTCCATACTTTATGGCTACTCAACCAATTGGCCATAATGATCAAGGAGGTTACCATTCTACATATGTGGGACAACATCTGTTCCCTAGTTCAAATGTCATGGGAGCCCAGGGGTATCCTGCTTATCCCCTCGAGATCCTCAACCCCTTGGGGAGCAATGGCAGGTACAAAACCATGTGCCAAACCTACCCCTTTAAGAACAATTGGCCGCCCTTATTGAGCAAATGTATGGGCCATGCCTTAGGAAGGTTAATAAACCCTTTTATAATAAGCCATACCCTTACTTTATTGACATGTTTTTGCTCTTTTTGTTGGTTACGCGTGTGAATGTGGTTGCCGTAGATACAAATCAAAAAAATGTACAAATTGGGACTCACCGCGACTAGGAGCCTAAATATTGGACCACACGTCTTTAACCTCAACCACTCAATTTTTCGAAGAAAAGGGATGGTGATTTTGGTGAACTTGACTTCGGTTTGCAATTAATATGTGGATTTTGCTTATGCTCCAATTTAAGGAGACTTTTGAATTTGTTTGTGGATTTTTTGCATATAAGTTTGACAGAGAAGTAAAAGGATATAGATCTAACTCAAGCGGCAGTTATAGTGATGGAGCAAGGCCCACATGCACCTTTCCTCATACACATAAAAGTCAGAACTGGGTGGAGATATACTTAAGAGCTCAGCAGTCTACTTACAAGCCCTAGTCAATTAGGTTTTTAGGCCTGGAACCCTTGACTTGTAATAACTTGAATGAGTTAAAGTTTGACAAGATTAAGATGGAGCAAACTATATCTGGGTTGCTGGATGAGGACCAATACAATTAAGGTCAAGCCTTAGCTGTCAAAACCCTTAAACAATAACCCAAACCTAAGTTCATCTGACTTATTAAGTAGTAAGCCTAGTGTTAAGACCAATGCAATCAAGGCCAAGCCTTGGTTGTTAAAGCCTTAAACTAATGTCTCAATCCTCAACTCGTTGATTGTGGGAACAGATTAAAACAGAGAGTTCATGCCTTCAATAATTAATGACCAATACAGTTAAGGTCAAGCCTTGGCTGTCAACACCCTTAAACAATAAACCAAACCTAAGTTCACCTGACTTACTAAGTAGTGAGCCTAGTGTTAAGACCAACGCAATCAATGTCAAGCCTTAGTTATTGAAGCCTTAAACTAACATCTCAATCCTCAACTCGTTGATTGTGGGAACAGATTAAAACAGAGAGTTCATACTTGAAACTCGAAGAACGATATTATTCTGAAGAAAGCGAGTACAACATAGATCTACGCCATGCTAAGCTATATTAAGTTACGCTACTCCTAGGTAAAAGGTACAAGTGTGCTGTAATGAAACTTGAAGAAGTTTATATGAGTGGTGTTGGACACTTTACAAGTAAAATATTATCTCTTATTTATAGATAATAGAAATAATTGCTGCATCCTAATTCCCCGATATTTTCTTCCCACATTAGCCTTAATGCTTCTTCGGCATGCTGAATGGGTAATAAATGTGCCCTGAGTTGGTGTGCTCGAGCGTCTTTCTAGAAGCCCACGTTTGCATTTCCTGCTGGAGTTCCTTCTACATCCCCCAAGTTTTGTTGGATAGGCTTGAGGCTCACGTATCTGAAATTGTGCTCCATGTAACTGCCTTGAGCTTCAAAACCACTTGTTTTGCAGCCTTCTAGGAAGTCCCTTGAGCCCATGCATCGTTTATCCCAACCACCTCGAGTGGTTACTCAAGCAACTGAGCTTGAGACATTATTATCTCAGCATCTAAAGGCCTTAAATCCCTCGAGGATGGCCTCACGTGATAAGTGTTGGGACAAATTTCTAAAATTTTCCCTAATTAATAAGATTAACACAGTGGAATGGTTTAAAATTTCTAATTTTAAACCTATAGGTTATTTAAAATTCCTAACTTTTAAATCTACAGACTTAAAATTCCTAATTTTAAATCTACATACCTATACTCTAAAAACAATAATAACATGAACATTGACTAGCATAATAAAATATTATAAATAAATAGAGAACTGAAAAACTAAAAGAAAAGGAAAAGAAGAATAGCTGGAAATTGCTCCAGTAAAGAAAACCGAAGAAAACTAGGACCCAGAGACCTTCTACACAATCACCTAAATAACTCGGAGTGTGGGCTCCCAAAAATATTAAACTAAGAATTTCAACAAAAATTTTCTCCCTTTTTGATCTCCGAAAGTCAACACTTTCAGGAAATCCTTTTTAAATTTTTTAATTGGATGCCAAATCTTAACTTCAGTACTCTTATTTGTAGCAGGCTACTGGAGTGAAAAGAACTCAAAAATTTGATGTGGGATGTGTATAAAATAGCAAAAATAACGTCGTTTAGGCGTAGGTTAAACCAAATCTTTTGACTCGTCATGGCTGCCACGTGGAAGCTTGAGATTGGTCCGCGACAAGCGGTATGGATTGCCCGTTTGGGGATGCCAAGGAGCTCCTGTTGGTTCACACCTGAAGGCGCAGATCACCCCAGTGTTTGTCACGCGCTGGTTGGTCAATTCCGTGCAACGCGGATCGTGACCTTATTCTGATTTTTCTTTTTTGCTTTGTTTCCCACATGTTAAAATTCTTTTTATGAATTTTTAATTTTAAAAATTATTTTACTTTATAATTTTTAACTTTTATTCATCTAAGGAATAATGTTTAGTAAAATTAAATTTATCATCTCATGAGTAACTAATTCATCCCACATAATTTTTTAATATTTTTGCAATGGCATTTAAAATAGAGGCTTGTGCAGGGACCTCAAGGACAACTTATATCTAGCTCCAAATGGGTTAAATTAATTACCATCTCATGATAAAATTTAATTATCATTTAATGGGACATAATTCCACTAAATAAATTTTACTACACTCTAGACTTAAATTATTTAGTCGATAATTCCCAAATAGACTATGTTGGCAACAACAACCCCTCTATGAGATATCTGTGATGAAAAATAATTATAACTCCTATCATTATTTTTCTCACAGCGTTTCCATTAGCTACCAACTTGCCTTTTTCAGAATAATTCATTTATACTTGAACAAATTCGTAGTATAAATTCCAAATATCAAACACTTGAAACACTTTGGCCAAAGTTTTTGAATTAATTCAAACACTTGTGAATCAACTAAAGGGACATTTGTACTTCATAAGAGACTATAGATTCCATATTGAATACCTGATTCTTGTCACACTTCATGCTGCCACCCAATGCATGTGGGACTTTGGCCATTTGTTGTGAGCTTGCTATAGTACACCAAGGTACCTAACTTTCCATGCACAAGTCCAGAATACTCTCAGGATTTAGAGTCGTCGTTCAAATAGTACATCATGAATAACTCATTTTTGATAGTAGTCTTGAAACAAGTAACTCACATGGTTCAACTTAGAGCATTAATCTTATTGAGCACACCAACCTAACACTTTTGGATCACCATCCACATGACCAAGACAGGTCATCCAAAGCTTCATGTTATAGCCTTAGCAGACAAGTAGTCCAAACTTATCACTGACTATGAGTTTTTCAAATAACATTTCATTCCATTTGCTCCAAGTCTATTTGTGGGTCAATCTCATAATCCACTTAGAACAAACATGTAAATGTAGTTTCAGGACTACATCCATCTCATGGATGTCACTTAAAAGAAAATCACATGCAATACATACTCACTTACACAAATTTAATGAGGAAACAAGTGGAACTTTAATTTAATTCTATAATAAAGTAATAATTAAATGATTAATTTGGATTTTCAAAACACTGTTCCTCACAATCTTTCACTTGTCCTAAAATCAATTTACTATACACTTTATTCCCATCCCTTTTGAATGTGATTCCAAGGTCTTCTTAGTCAAAGTCTGTGTAAAAGGATTTGCAAGGTTATTGTTCATATCTATCTTCAAGATTGCTATCTCACCCTTCTCTACGTAGTCTCTAATGAGGTGGTATTTCCTTTTAATATGTTTGGACGTCTTGTGCCTCCTAGATTCTTTAAAATTAGCCACCTTACTCGGCTTGTCACGGAAGACTATAATGGGTGTTAGACCATCTCTAACTACTTCAAGATCTTTAAGGAACTTTCTGAGCTAGCATGCTTCCTTTGTAGCTTCTGAAGTTGCAACATATTCGGCTTCCGTGGTTGAGTCAGCAATACAAGACTACTTGACACTTCTCCAACTGATGGCTCCACCTTCAAGGGTTAAGACATATCCAGACGTCGAATATCTGGCATCTCTATCTAACTGAAAACATGAATCAGTATAGCCAGCTGGAACCAATCAATCATTATGAAAGATTAGCATTTAATCTCTAGTTCTTCTCAAGTACTTGAGAACATGCTTCACTGCCACCTAGTGCATCGGACCCGAGTTAGACTGATATCTATTCACCATGCCTACAACATAGCATATATTTGGACTCATACTCAACATGGCATACATGAGGCTTCCCATAGCTGAAGCATATGGAACATTCCTCATTTGCTCTTCCTCTTAAGGTGTCTTAGGACACTGCTCTAAAAAAAGAGGGACTCCATGCTTGAAAGGAAAAAGCCCTTTCTTATAGTCCTCTATGTGATACGTTGAAAACATTTTGTCAATATGAGTGGCTTGAGAAAGACCCGACGTCCTACTCTTATGATCTTACAAAAGCTTGATCCCAAGAATATAGCTGGCTTCTCCAAGGTCCTTTATATCGAACTGACTTGACAACAAAATCTTCGCAACTAATAAGACACCTACTTCATTCCCAATGAGTAATATGTCGTCCACATACAATACTAAGAAAGTCACTACTTTCTCATGATGTCATTTGTACACGGATGGTTTATCAACTAATTGCTCAAACCCATAAGACTTAATCACTTCATTGAATCTAATATTCCGTGAGCATGATACTTGCTTCAGCCCATATATGAACTTCTTTAGTTCGCATACCAAATGCTCCTATTTTGCCAATAAAACCATCTGGTTGAACAATATTGATGTCTTCTTTACAATAACCATTCAAAAAGGCCATTTTGACATCCATTTGCCAAATCTCATAATCATAATGAGGGGCAATGCATAGGAGTATCCTTATGGACTTTAACATAGCTATTGGTGAGAAGGCCTCATCATAATTGATTCTTTCCTTCTAGGTAAAACCCTTATCAACCAGTCCTGCCTTTAAGGTCTCTACCTTCCCATCCACTCCTCTTTTTCAATTATAGACCCATTTACATCCAATGGGTTTAATGCAGTCCGGTGCCTCTACAAGTTCCCAGACTTGATTAAAATACATAGAGCCTATCTCAGATTTCAATGCCAAGACCCACTGGTTTGCATCCTTGTCTTTAATTGCCTCATTGTAGCTAAGAGGATCAGACCCAATGTCATGGTCAACCACTAAGTCTCCTTCCATGAATCTGTCACGTACCCTAACAATCCTCCCACTAGGCCTAGGCTTTCATGTGCTTGGGACATCCTCGGCCCCATCTGTAGGTGCATCTAATGCATCCACTGTATTCCAGGATGTCTCTAGTTGTTTAGAAATAGTGTCTTTATCTCTCAATTCCTTCGACACTACTCTACTTTTGCCTTTGTTGTCTATTACAAAATCCTCCTCCAAATATTTGGCATTTGCACTTATAAACACCTTTTGTTCAGAAGAACTATAGAAAGGATCACTCCTTGTTCCTTTGGGTGGGAAAACCAACAAACATACACACCTCTGTCCTTGATTCCAACTTGTCGGGGTTCTTTTTCAACACATTCTAGGCACCCCCAAATTTGAAGATACCCTAAACTTGACTTTCGCCCAGTCCATAACTCGACAAGCGTTTTAGGAACTGACTTAGATGGAACTAAGGTAAGGAGATATGCTATTGTTTTTAAAGCATAACCCCAAAAAGAAATTGGTAAAGTAGCATGACTCATCATGGACCTTACCATCTCCAACAAAGTCTTATTCCTTCTTTCTGCAACACCATTTTGCTATGGTGTACCTGGAGTAGAAAGCTGAGGTGTAATCCCACTTGCAGTTAGGAAATTCAGAAACTCTTTTGAAATGTATTCTACACCTCGATTTGATCGAAGTGACTTAATTTGTTTACCTAATTGCTTTTCAACTTCAGCTTTGTACTCTTTGAACTTTCTAAAAGAATCCGACTTATGTCTCATTAGGTAAATATATCCATACCTAGAGTAATCATTTGTGACTGTGAAGAAGTACCCACCTCTTGCTTAAACATTCATTTGTCCACTTACATCTATGTGAACCAACCTAAGTAAGTCACCAACTTTGTTGCCTTTACTCTTAAAGATAAATTTGGTCATATTTTGCCTTCTTTGCAGAATTCGTAGACTGACGAGGACTTCAAGTCCAAAGGTTCTATCAGTTCATCTTTTATCAGTCTTTGGATCCTATTTGAGTTAATGTGACTAAACATTGGTGCCCTATGAAGGTATTATCCCTTTCATGGTGTTTTCTTTTAAGAGATTGAACAAGTGAGCTTATGCTAGATTCATTCGAACAGCTATTAGAGTTTTGATTAGGAAATAACATGAATAAATCATCCACACATGTACCTTTGCAAATAAACAATTTATTTCTTGTAATAACAAGTTCAGAAACAAAATTAATTGAATAACCATTATTCCCTAATCGAGACACAGAAATCAAATTCCTATGCAATGTAGGTACAAATAAGCAATCCTCCAAAAATCAAAGCCCTACCACTAAAGATTAAGCCATCATCTCCTACTCCTAAGACCGCAACTCTTGTACCGTCTTCAATTATCATGTACACATCTCCATCATGTAGCCTCCTGGTTAGCTTGAGCCCTTGTAACATAGTACAAATATGGTTAGTTGAACTTGAGTCCACAGACCAGGAACCTGGTAGACTCTCAATTGCACATAACTCAACTAAGTGAGATATCAACATACCTTCATTAGATGGTTTGCTAGTCTTTGCAAGAAGGGTAGTTGAGTCTTTAGTGTAATCCCTTGTCCAGTGACCCATATCTCTGAAAAGAATACACTTTGTTTTTGCTTGCTCAATTGTCCTTAATGCCTAGGTTGATTGGACATTCCATTCGGCCCACAACTTGTCCCCTGTTGCTTGCAACTCTTTCATTAGCTCAGGCAACGAATAGTTCTTGTTATTATGGAAATATTCAGCTTGAACTGGGTGAATGAGCTAGACAGATAATTAAGGATGATGTCCTACTTACTTTGACTGTCAAACTCAGCTCCAAGGACTTCCAGTTCAGAAAAACATGCCATTGAACTCTTGATGTGTTCCGCAACTGGCATTCTTTTGGACATCCTCATAATGAGCAACTTTCTGATCAGATCTTTCTTAGCTGCTCTATACTATTGTTCAAAAATTTCTTCTAAATGATTCATCATCTCAGCTACAGTTTGCATCTCAAGCATCCGATGCTTGAGTAAATTTTACACAGAGGTCATTATATAGCATTTGATTAACTCATTAGCTTTATGCCAGCATTTGGGATGCTCTTTAATAACAGTTGTGTGATTAGCAGTGGGCATTTGTGGATGAGCATTAATGAACAAACTTAAGACCCTCGTGAATTAGAATAATGTCTAAATTCTTTTTGCATTTGAAATAATTCGACCCAGTGAGTATACTATACTTAAGAATTGAATGAAGAGCACCGGTCAAAACCATTATAAATATCTGTAAACACAAACATTTGTGCAACTTTAAAACATGAGACATGTATAATGCAGTGATATCTATTCATTTAATTTTAGCAAACACAATGATTCAGGTGTCCACAAAATTGAACTATCATGCATGCAATGATGACCCAAACACAGCACTCCTTACTCTCCAGTAGCGGGGCCGTATGAAATTAGTTTAGGTGAGAACTATTCTTAATTAACATGCTTTTTTGTAATTCTTACTAAATATGATTAACATCACTTTTCCTTGGACTCTAACACAAACAAAAGGGCTCCTCGAGGAGGCTAATGTATAACGTTAGTCAAGTGTAAACCATTACCTAAACCTCCATATAAATGCACGTAATATTTAATGGCAATGTGGTCGCATCGCTTCTTGGCACTTTCGTTTGCCTTATTAGAAGTCTAACCTTGTAACCTACAAACCGACACCCTCCACAGGGAGTGATGGCGATTTACTATACTGCTAGGCTGGTAGTGGAGATCATGAGGTTTCAACTATTGAATGCTCGCTCCCATTTGAACTTTATAAACTAGTGATTTTAATTAAATTGCATTTAGAACTAGATTACCTCATAATCAATGCTAGAATCTTATTCTAAAATTAATTAACTAATAAAATTAATTTATTCCTTTTATTAATTAATTCAGTACCGACATTTCCAAATCTAAAATTTTTTTTTATGAATTTTCGTGTCAGTGTTGACGTCAATCATTCATTTTTTTAGGTAAATTATAGAAAATCCCCCTAACATTTGCTTCAATAATAGAAAATTCCTTCATAAATAAAACCACTTATTAAACCAACGTACTTTTAAGCAATAATCACTTTGCCCCCAGCTAACTGTTTTTGACCATTTTCCCCCTCAAAATAAAATAGCCAAGTATTTAATTTTATTATTAGGTAGGATTTTATGTTTAGAGAAAAAAATAAGAATTTTTTTATATTTATAGAAAAAAGGGACTTTCTATATTTATAAAAATTATTATTTTAATTAATTATATAGTAGTGATATTATAATATCAATAAAAATATTATATTTTATCTTATACTATTTTTTATAAAAATTTTAATAATATTTTTTATCTTCTAAACTTATAATATTATTACTTTAATTAATTAAAAAAATTATATTTTTTATAAATATATAAAATTTCATCAATTCTAAAGAAAAAAATATAAAAGTTTTCTAATTTTGTACCTAATAATATAAAAATGCCTTCTAAAAGCATAATCAAACATTTAACCCCCTTACTTTTGAAGGGCAAAATAGTCAAAAAAAAGTTGCATGATGGTTAAGCGATAAATTTTTAGTAGTGAGGGAATTTTGTAAGTACTTTTATTTGTGAGGAGGCTTTTTTATGTTTGAAGTAAAAGATATGTTTTTTGTTTCTTTTTTTTTTTTTTTTGTAATTTACTCTTTTTTTTGAAAAAAATTAAAATTGAATTTTGATGCTAATCCCATTAGACCAAATATTCTCGATTTCGTAAATCTTAACCATAAACACACAATCTCATCATACTTAAACTAAATATAATTAGAAAAATCTAAATTTACGGATATGAATTCACTATTAATTTGTTCGGTGTTTCAAACAATTTAAAACCAAATCTTTTATTATGATTGTTATCAAATAACTCAATCATCTTTCCTTTGTCGTTCAATAAAATCTCTATTTTATTCAATCGCTAGTTTATTTATGTCGATCTTACTATGCCTATCATTTATATTATGAGTGTAATAAGAGGCTAGCTCTGATACCAATTGTTGGGATGAGTTTATAAAATTTTCCCTAATTAAATAGATTAACACAACGGAACAGTTTAAAATCCTAATTTTAATCTTACAGGTGATTTAAAATTTCTAATTTTTAATCTATGGACTTAAAATTCTTAATTTTAAATTTACAGGCCTCTACTCTAAAAACATTCATAATAACAACATGAATATTAACTAGCGTAATAAAATATCATAAATAAATAGAGAAGTGAAAAACTGAAAGAAAAGGGATAGAAGAATACCTAGAAATTGCTCCAATAAAGAAAACAGAAGAAAATCGAGACCCGGAGACCTTCTAGGTAATCACCTCAAAAACCTGAAGTGTGGTCTATTGTAGAATTTCCCAATAAACTAGGAACCGGGTAACCAAAAGATCTCAGGTATCGAGGCTATGTAATCACTGTACTTAAGGCTTATTTTAGAGAATATTGGGATACAACGACAACCAAAAATGAAGTGAAGATGTGTATGAGGAAAGACATAGTGAGATGAACGAGAATGATGTTTTCAACACTTTCGCAACACTTTATTATGAATTGATTCCAATGTTTCTTGAAATTAGTTTTCATAAACTCATCATCATCATCCCACAACATGAGAGTGAAGGGGTTTATTTATAGTTTTTAAGTGTCTCTTCATGAAGGGACATGACACTTCCCTCTTTTAATATTTTACAATACTTGCAAGCAAACACCTTTCATGTGTATTTCCCAAATGAATTAGAGGGAATGTTTATATAAAAGAGGGCTTAAAGACGTCCCAAAACATCACCCAACAAACCGCCAAAAGAACTGAAAAAGTCACATTACTGTAATTCTGTAAGATCTATATGTCGACACACGGCCCCTGTGTGTCGACACACAAACACTTCAAATTAGTTCTATTTGGCTGTGTGTCAACACATGGTACCTGTGTGTCGACACATCTTATACAAGCCAATACAGTTCAAAATCAAGAATGGGACAGGCTTTAAACACTCTATTAAATACTATTTTGAAAATACATCAGCATTTTCCCACCATTTTCAAAATACAATCATTCTCAAATAATCAACATCTCAAATTAAAGGAGGCCTTATTGTGCATCAACGAAGGTGTCTCCCGATTGAACCCCCAGCTAGTGAAAAGACTATACAATTAATCCGATCGAAAATGATAGACCAAGCTTTGAACCATACAACCCATTTGACTAACTGACTATCTAATCACATACAAGGCATACTCCCCGTACACACCTTACAACTCCTAGATCGCCACATTTATGTCCTTGTGTTCTGTACCTTTTGTAAGTGTTTCAGTGCCAAACCCTTAGTCAAAAATCACCCCTTTGAAGCGGCCAAACTTCAACACACACTAAGGTGGACCTCATTGATCATGTCACTGTGATGCGACATTCAATAAGTTCTGAAACCAGGTCCATTAATAGCCTTAGCTCATCCTCTTAGTATCTCTGACGCAACTTCCAAGCACTACACACATGGGATGGAAAAATTCTCATTTAGTGCTTGCAGTCACACAGATGACAAGTCTCTCTTATTGAGCTCGAGACCCAGCATCATACTAGGCGTAGAATTGAGGGGCTATCATGGGCGACTAAAAAATGACAGGTTTCACACAGTCCCTTCATTTATTTATTATCAAGTCCCTAGCAACGTATTTAAATAAGAGATCCGCTACATTCTGACTTACATATTCAAAGTCCACAGTGATCGCACAATCTTTTATGAGTTATTTCACTTAACAATATTTAACAATAATGTGTCTGGACTTTCAGTGATATATCTCACTCTTATATATTTGAAAGCACATCTCAATATCGCAATGGATAGAAATAGTTAATATTGACTTAGGCCACAGAGGGATCTTAAACACAAGATCCTTTAATCATTCTGTTTCTTTATAAGCAGAAACAAGAGCAATAAACTCTATAATCACGGTGGAATTAATAATACATGTTAGTTTCTTGAAACCCAAGGAGCAACACCCCCTTCACTCACTTTAGAAGCGTAGTCCTTTTTATTGGATATACAACTGGCATCCAAGTATTCTTCTAAATACAAGAGTATTCATTAAAAATAACACCATAATTCATGGTCATTCGAGTACCTTATGTACCACATGCCAGTCACCTTTACTTACATAGCTAGTTATATACACTTAGCTATCCAACAAAAAAGGCTCCATCTAACCTTTTCAAATTTCAATTATACTATTGAAACACTTTTATTTAGTTGTAGATATTCATACCAAATTTCAACATGTAATCAACGTACATACATACAACGAATCCTATATCATTGTTAAACTTGCCATACACACTTTTCCAGATTCATTAATTACCTCATTCAAAAGGCAACATTGCAAAACTTCATAGTTTCGTTATAGAATTACAATCTATGACACTACAATATTGAACTTTAAAATTCATATTATCTCTAGTTCATTCCTCTAAAAATATACAAGTCCGATCACTAGGACTTCTCTTTTCATACTCTTTTACTCTTTCAAAGTTCTAGAGTATTTTTAGAAATTTTCCCTCAATCATGATTTTCATCATAATATACTTTACTTTGCATGATCACAATGCATCGTTCAATATCAATAACAGACTCAAAGTCCCTTCTATGTACTCATTCACATTACATCTTAAGATGTTCAATTCAGCCATAATTCAGTCATACGAATTTACTTGCCATTTATGTGCATAAAAACTTATGGATATAATAAAAGAGTCATTAGAATTCAGTATTAATATACTCTTTAAATTTTGTCATGTTGATGACTAACAACATCCTAACATGTGAATATAACATCACACAATAATCTTATTTATCATGCAACAATTGCATATAACTATACTGAATTTGAGTATTTTAACATTTATTGTATGAATGCACTTCACTTTAACCGACTACTCAATCATCATATACATATGCCATTAAAATGCAAATAATCTTTACTTCAACTACATCAATCATGATGAGTGATAGAATTTTTACACGCATGTCGGTTTCCATTGAAACATTACATCCAATAACATTGGAAAACCCACTAGAGATACACGGTCAATTATGAAATTATGACTCATTATTTTAGAGTGATTTTATATAACTTTTCATCATCCTTAATCATGAACTTTAATTTGAATTCTTTATATCAGTCACATGAGGGATCAACATATGTAAAATAACCATATATTTCATGACCCACTAATTCCATTCAAATTCATATCACTTTCATTTTATCAATCAAACAAAGGCATTCATGTTCATAAATAACATTGTTGTAAAGTTCATAATCATATTAATGATCATGGACATATTAACGTCATAACCACATCAACACATGTGGTTATAGAAATCATTTTTGTGAAGCATCAGCCTCAATTTAATGAAATCATACATCCATAATTGTATCAATATGCATATAAGCATTAATCATACAACCACATTAACACCCATGCTTATTCTTCCATATCTATGGACATGCATGTACTAGTTATATTAACTAATATGCATTAACATTATAACTCCATTAACATATATAAATCTTTGTACTCAAGTTCTTTTCATAATCATGATCATATAAACATTGTCATTCATGATTTAATTTCTTTTGCTCAAATTATATACTCCAAATACACAAATATGTACCTGTTATAGCCTTTTCCTTTCATGATCCAATATTCATATAACATCAAATATCACATAATTTCAGTCAAATTCAAGCCACTTTAGAATTCACCAAGTAAACATATAATATTCATGTTACAAATTAAAACAGCAAAGTTTATGATTGCATTAATCATGTATACATGCATTAAATCTCAACTTAATTACTCATAGTACAAATTAATACAATAATGAATTTACTATATATAATGCATAATTTATACTTTGTTCCAAACTGTGAATGCATTTTCATATTTTATGAAAAATCCATTGTTCTTTCCAATTCGCAAAATACAGGAGCCATTATCAACATACTTCATTCACTTATTTATTATTATAAGTATTGGCATCGTCTCGACGCCTGGTTTCAACAACCACACTAAACAATGATTTTCCTTTTAGCATCGCCTTGAGGTTTTGTTTCAACAACCACCCAAAACAAAATTTCCATACTTAATAGACATATCAGGAATTACAATAATTAATTAAAATACTTGCTCTTAACTTATGTTGCAAATTATCAAAAGAAAGGCGTTTCACAATTGGAAATCCAGGGTTTCCAAATTTAGTACAATATATATATTTTGTACATGTTATACACAAAAAGTCAAGTGCTTTAATGGTAAGTGCCCCTATCCTCTTCTTACATTTTTTTTTGATAAATATTGGCATAGCTGTAGAACAAACTGTTAAGAACAGTGTCCTGAAATTCAGATTTATTATGGGTATATTATTTTAATTAATAAATAAAATTAAAGTTTCAGCCATTTTCTTGTTAAATTTGTGTATGTGAGCATTTATACTGCATGTGATATGCTTTTGGGAGACATCCATGAGATGGGTGTAGTCCTCACACTACAATTTACATGTTTGTTCTAGGTGGTTTATGAGACTAAGCCACAGATAGACTTGGAAAAAATAGTATGGATTGTTATTTGAAAGACTCGTAGTTGAAGACAAGTTTGAACCACTTGTATGTTAAGACTCTAACGTGACACTTTAGATGACTTGTCTTAGTCATGTGGATGGAGATCCAAAAATGTTAGTTTAGTGTGTTAAATAATATTGACACACTGAGTTGGACCATGTGGATTACTTATTTCTAGACTATTACTAGAAATGAGTGATTCACGTTGTACTGTTTGAACCATGACTCTAAATCCTGAGGGTATTCTGGACTTGTGTATGGAGCGTTAGTTACTTTGGTGTACTATAAGTAAGGTCTAAACGAATGACTGAAATCCCACGTACACTGGGTAGCGGCGTGAAGTGTGACAAGGATTAGGTATTCAATAGGGAATCTATAGTCTCTTATGAGATAAATATGTCCCCTTAGTTGATTCGCAAATATTTGAATAGTTCGGAAACTTTGGCCCAAGTATTCCAAGTGTTTGACATTTGAAATTTATACTGTGAATATGATCAAGTATAAATGAATAATTCAGTGAAGGGCGAGTAGGTAACTAATAGAGAAGCTGTGAGAAGGATAATGGTAGTGGTTATATTTATCCTTTGTCATGGACATCTAGTGGAGGGGTTGTTGTCATCATTATAGTCTATTAGGGAGATAATGATTAAATAATTCAAGTCTAGAGTGCAGTAAGATTTATTTAGTGGAATTAAGTCTCATTAAGGGGTAATTAAATTATTTCATGAGATGATTAATTTAACCCATTTGGAGTTAGATTTAAATTGTCTCTGAGGTCCCTGCGCAAGCCTCTGTATTTATTACTATTGAAAAAATATTAAAGAATTCATGAGATGAATTATTTATCCATAAGATGGGTAAATTAATTTTGCCAAATATAATTCATGAGAGGAATAAAAATTAAAAATTATAAAATAAAATAATTTTGAAAATTAAAATTCGGAAGATGAATTTTTACATGTGGGCAACAAAGAAAAAAAATAATACAAAATTCGGTGACCCTCGTGTTTAAGATTGGACGAACCAGCGCGCAACACGTGTCGTGCGTTGGGACGTCTAGAATGGCTATACGCGTGCACGCGAGCGGGCCAATCGTGGCTTGCCATGTGTCACGCAGATTTAATTGAAAAATAAACAAGTTTTATCCTGGCAACGAAATGCATTGTTTTGTTTGTATTATATATGATACGCTGCGTTTTGATTTAAACTGGGCAATCCCACATCAAAAAAATTGGATTCTTTCACTCCAGTATACTCCTATAAATAGAGGTGCTTATTTCGAGGTTTGGCATTCAAGTTGAAATATTTCTTGAGGGTTTCTGAAATTGTTTCGGAGATTTAATTGGAGAGAAAAATTTCCGCTAAAATTTTTCATTCCTTAGTTTAATATTTTTCGGAGCCTACCCTCCGGGCTGTTCGAGGTCATTGCATAGACGATCATGGGATCTCGATTTTCTTGGTTTTCTTTATTATTGGAGCAATTTCAGGTATGTTCTTCTTTCTTTATTCTTTCTCACTTTTCTATTTATTTACAGTATTCGTTATTATGCCTGTACAAGTTTATGTATTGTTATGAATGTATTAGAGTAAAAGGCCTGTAGATCTAAATTTTTTAAATTATGAATTTAAGTCATTAGATTTAAAATTAGAAATTTTAAATCAATCCTAGGTTTAGAGTTATGAATTCTAAACCCGTTCCGCTTTGTTAACTTTATAAACTTTAGGGAGAATTTTTGAAATTCATCCTAACAACCAGTATTAGGGCAAAGGGTTTATAGAGATAAACCTATTCCCGGGAACTTTTGCACGTGAGGTGTCACGAAGCGTGACTCTCCGACCTGTAGCTTAGGCAGATAGAAAAGTCTCCTACTCTAAGTGCTCTAATAGGTGCCTATTGTTGTGACCATCGTTGAGAACTGTGAACCCAATAGTCGGCATCAGAGTTAATTTTCCAACAAAATTCATATCTTTTCCCAACAATTGGTATCAGAGCCAGACTCTGATTACATTCGTTATATATATGACTAGGTATAATAAGATCGTAATAAATAGATTTGCGATTTAATAATATAGCAATTTTGTTAAGAAGGAAAAAACTTGTTTGTATTAGTGATTTAAATTGTTTAAATCATTAAAGTAGTTAATTGTTAATTAGAATTTTTTAAAGTATTGATTTAAATTGTATAAATCGGTTAAAAGAGTTGATAGTTAACTAGGTTATTTAAAGTAACAATTTAAATTATTTAAATCGTTAATGAATTAATAGTTAATCAGATTGCTTAAAGTAACAATTTAAATTGTTTAAGTCATTAATGAATTAATTGTTAATTATGATTATATAAGTTAACGATTTGAATTATTTAAATCGTAAATTAATTAAAAGTTAATTTGACCGTTTGAAGGTAACGATTTAAATTGTTTAAATCCTTAATGAATTAAACGCTAATTCGGAATAACCCACAAATTTGCGATTATGTTGTTCGTATAATGAGATTATACGTTCTTAGTTATGATTTACGAAGTTAGACAAAATTGATCTAATAAGATTAGATTCAAATATTTTATACGAAATCGGATAAAATTGATTTAATGAGATTAGATTCAATTTATTTTAAAATTAAATATTTTAATTTTAAAATTAAACAAAAAAGAAAAAAAGATTTTGTCAGCAGATGCTAACGTCAGCGCCTGCTGCTGACAGTCGACGTCAGCGTCTGACATATGACGTCAGCGCTGACATCATCAATTAAATATAATTTTTTTTTGAGACATGTTGGCATCAGTACTAATTTACATAATAATTATAAATTAATTATTTTTATTAATTAACTTTCTTTTAGAATGAGATTCTAAATTAAATTCTGCGATAATTTAAGTTGTAAATTATTGTTATTTTAAATAAAAGTTATTCGATATTATTTTAGAATAAGATTCTAAAATAGACTGTGAGATAGTCTAAAGTTTGTTTATTTTTAAGAATAAGATTCTGAAATAGACTATCCCATAGGCTGAGCACAAAATCGCTATTAATTTTAAATAAAATTATTTTTAATTTAATTTTGAAATTAGAATTTTAAAAGGAGATAATGCGATAATCTAAATTAAATGTTGGTATTATTTTAATTAAAATTAATTAATTAATTTTATTGATTTGTTTTAGAATGAGATTCTAATGCAAGATTATGAGATAATCTATATTATAAAATGATAGTATTTTTGAATAAATTATTTAATTAATTTTGGTTAATTTTAGAATGAGATTCTAAAGAGGATTGTGAGATAATTCAGGTTATAAATGCAAGTTAATTAAAAACTGCTGGTTATAAAAATCAAATGGGAGCGAGGTTTTAATTGTTGTAACCTCACGGTCTCCATTACTGGTTTAGCAGTATAGAAGATCAATAGACCTCCCTGCGGAGGATGTCGGCTTGCAGATTACCCCTTTTTTTTGTAGGATAATGGAGCAAAAAAAAAAAAAAAAAAAACTCAAAAATTTGATGTGGGACGTGTATAAAACAACAAAAATGACATCGTTTAGGTGGAGGTGAAACCGCTTCTTTTGACGCGTCACGACTGCCACATGAAAGCTCGTGATTGATCCACTCCAATCGGCGTGGATTGCTCCATTGGAGCTGCCTAGGAGAGTGTCACGTGGCATGCTCCTATTTATCCACACTTGAAGGCTTAGATTGTGCGCTGGTTGGTCAGTTCAGTGCGGCGCGAGTCACGATCTGATTCTGAATTTTTTTTTTTGCTTTATTTCCTACATGTAAAAATTCATAAGATGAATTTTTAATCTATATTGTGAAACCATAGTATTTTTGAATAAATTATTTAATTTATTTTGGTTAATTTTAGAATGAGATTCCAAATGGGATTATGAGATAATCCAAGTTGTAAATGCAAGTTAATTAAAAGCCACTAGTTATAAAAATCAAGTGGAAGTGAGGTTTTATTTGTTGTAACCTCACGGTCTCCATTACTAGTCTAGCAATATAGTAGATCGATAGACCTCCCTACGGAGGATGTCGGCTTGCAGATTACAGGGTTAGACTTCTTTAGGATAAACCAAAGTGCTAAGAAGCGATGCAACCACGCTGCCGTGGAGTATTTTGTGTATTTGTGTGGAGGTTTACGTAATGGTTTATACTTGACTAGCGTGATGCACTAGCCTCCCCAATGAGCTCTGTTGTGTCATGTTAAAGACTAAGGTAAAGTGGTGAGTTAATCATGTTTAGTAAGAGTTACAAGAAAAACAGGTTAATTGAGAATAGTTCTCACCTGAACTAGCTTTGTGTGACCCCGCTGCCGGAGAGTAAGGAGTGGTGTGCTTGGGTCATCATTGTATGCATGATAGTACAGTTTGGTGGATATCTGATTTATTGTGTATGGTAAATTGAAAGAATATATATCACTGCATTATACATGACTAACGTAAGGTAGTTACATGATTGTTTGCATTTACAGTGTTTTTGAAATGGCTGCGACTGGTGCACTTCACTCAATTCTGAAAGATAATGCCTTAACTGGACCAAATTACTTCACTTGAAAAATGAACCTGGACATAACATTAATAAATGAATGTCATAAGTTTGTTCTCATTGAAGCTCGACCTACGGTGCCCGCTAATAATTCTGCAGTTGCTATTAAAGAGCGTTATGAACGCTGGAATAAGGCTAATGAGTTAGCTAGATGCTACATTTTGGCCTCTGTGACCAATGTACTCAAGCATCAGATGCTTGAGATGGAAACAGCAGCTGAGATGATCAAACATTTAAAGGAAATGTTTGGTGGTCACTGTAGGGCACCTAGGCAAGAGCTGATGAGGAAGCTCTTAAACATGAGGATGTAAGAAGGGTCCCCAGTTCAGGAGCACGTCATGAAAATGATGGCGTGCATGTCTGAGTTGGAGATTCTAGGTGCTAAGATTGATAGTCAGTCTCAGCAGGACATCATCCTCAGCTCTCTGTCCGGCTCTTTCACTCAGTTCAGGCTGAACTACACAATGAATAATAAGGATTATTCATTACCTAAGCTGATGAAAAAGCTACAGGTAGCAGAGGGTGTTATGCGAGCCAAGGGGAGTGTCAACTTGACACAGGTATCGAGTGCTAGTGGGAGTAAGCAGAATAAGGGACCGACTGGAAAGAAAGGCGAAGGCAAGGTTGCTAGTGTAACGGCTAATCCTAACACAAGACCAACAAAAGAAAAGTGTTACTTTTGCGGAAAGATGGGCCACTGGAAGAGAAACTGCGTAAAGTACATGGCTACTCTTCCTGTAAGGATTACTAAGCCATCTGGTGAAGGTATGTTAATATCTCACTGATTTGAGTCTTGTGTAGTTATGAGTTCACCAGATTCCTAGTGTGTGGACTTAGGTTCAACTGACCAAGTCTGTAATATGTTGGGGCTCAGGCCAACCAGGAGGTTACATGATGGGAGCTGTACCTGACAGTTGAAGGCAGTACAAGAGTAGCAGTCTTAGTAGTAGGAAGTGGTAGCTTAGATTTTAGTGTTAGAAATTTTTTTTTTCTTATTGATTTGTACCTGCATTGTACAGGAATTTGATTTATGTGGTTTGAAGAATAATTGTTATTCAATTTGAATATGGTTGTGAACCTTTATTACAAGTAATAAAAATTTTTATTTACTAAGGAACACGTGTTTATGATTTATTCATGTTGTTCTCCTTATATATGTGAACAATGTGAAATACTTAGAGAAAAATTTTGCAAGTAAACTACAAAAGCAAAAACAAAATGGCATTGAAAGGAAAATGACAATAATTCTAAACAGCTAGACACAACTTATGACTTAGTGGATGCATTAGATGCACCTATTGATAGAAACGAGAATGTTCCAGGTACACGAGAGCTTAAGTGTGGTGAGAGGATTGTTAGGACACCTGACAGATTAATAAGGGGAGCCTTGATGGTTGACCATGGTACTGAATCTGATCCCTTTAGCCACAATGAAGCAATTAAGTCTCATAGTTTTGAGCAATTGGTTGAATGAACCATGCATGTACAAACGATATTAAGAGAAAGTAGTGACTCTGTTGGTATTATATGTCAACAATATACTGTTCATTAGGAATGATGTGGGGGTGTCATTAGCTGTAAAGACTTGGTTGTCATGATAGCTCAATATAAAAGACATAGGAGAAACTAGTTCTACTCTTAAGATTAAGCTTCTGCAAGGTCGTAAGAGTAGGATGTTGGATCTCTCTCCAGCCACTTATATTGACAAAACGTTGTCGAGGTATAGCATGGAGTCCCTCTCTCTTTTGAGTAGTGTTTTGGGACACTTCAAAAAGAGGAGCAATTGAGGAATATTCCATATGCTTTGGCAGTGCGAGCCTCAGGTATGCAATGTTGTGCACAAGACTAGATTGCTATGCTGTGGTATAGTAAGGAGATGTCGGTCTAACTTGGGTCCAATGCACTAGGTGGCAATGAAGCGTCTTCTCTAGTACTTAAGAAGGACTAGAAGTTATATGCTGATCTTTCAAAGTGACGAGCTGGTTCCGGTTGGATATATCGTTTTAAGACTTCTAGTCAAATATATATGATAGGTGTTCGACATCTAAGCATGTCTTTACCCTTGGAGTGGGAGCCATTAGTGAGAGAAATATCAAGCAGTATTGTATTACTGACTTCACAATAGAGTAATTGTGCTCACTAAGAGTTAGGCTCAGTAGACTTTTTGGTTCAAACTTAAAAGGGGTGAGTATGGACATTGTCATAAATTAAATTTAGGACAAGTGGGAGATTGTTAGGAACAGTGTTCTAAATCCAGATTTATTCTGGATATATTATTTTAATTAATAAATAAAATTAAAGTTCCAGTCGTTTCCTAGTTAAATTTGTGTATGTGAGCATTTATACTGCATGTGATTTTCTTTTGGGAGACATTTATGAGATGGGTGCAGTCCTCAATCTACAATTTACATGTTTGTTCTAAGTGGTTTATGAGACTAAGCCACAGATAGACTTGGAACAAATGGTATGGATTATTGTTTGAAAGACTCGTAGTCGAAGACAAGCTTGGACCACTTGTATGTTAAAACTATAACGTGACACTTTAGATGACTTGTCTTGATCATGTGGATGGAGATAAAAAATTGTTAGGTTAGTGTGTTTAATAAGATCGACACACTGAGTTGGACCATGTGGATTTCTTATTTCTAGACTATTATCAGAAATGAGTGATTCACGTTGTATTGTTTGAACGACGACTCTAAATCCTGAGGGTATTCTAGACTTGTGCATGGAGCATTAGTTACTTTGGTGTACTATAAGTAAGGTCTAAACGAATGACTGAAATCCCACGTACACTGGGTAGCGGCGTGAAGTGTTACACGGATCATGTATTCAATAGGGAATCTACAGTCTCTTATGAGATAAAGATGTCCCCTCAGTTGATTCGCAAATATTTGAATAGTTCGAAAACTTTGGCCAAAGTATTCTAAGTGTTTGACATTTTGAATTTATACTGTGAATATGTTCAAGTATAAATGAATTATTCAGTGAAGGGCAGTCGGTAACTAGTGGAGAAGCTGTGAGAAGGATAATGGTAGTGGTTATATTTATCCTTTGTCATGGACATCTAATGGAGGGGTTGTTGTCATCATTACAGTTTATTAGGAAAATATCGAATGAATAATTTAAGTCTGGAGTGCAGTGAGATTTATTTAGTGGAATTAAGTCTCATTAAGTGGTAATTAAATTATTTCATGAGATGATTAATTTAACCCATTTGGAGCTAAATTTAAATTGTTCCTGAGGTCCCTGCGCAAGCCTCTGTATTTATTGCCATTGGAAAAATATTAAAGAATTCTTTTTTTTTTTGCCAAACGGCAAGAGCTGATATTTGACTCAAAACTAAAATCAAATACACATAGCCAAACGAAAACCAATGAAAGATCCCCCACCCAAAATCATCTAGACCCTCTCACTCCATTAGTCCCTATACAAAAAATTAAACCGACACCAGGCTTAGTTCACAATAGACCTACACAACTCACCTTCTCGACATTTACAATTTAAAAAGATCCTCCTATTTCTCTCACACCAAATGTTGTAAACAGTAACCGCAAAAACTATTCTTTTCATAACACTACGCCGTTGCCGATTGCGTACTTGGGACCCGAACAACTCCATAACTTGGCTAAGCTCTCTTCTCGGGGCAATCTGGAATTGAATAGCGATATTCTTCCATAAAGAGAGAGAAAAATCACACTTGAAAAAGAGATGGCCAAGCAATTCACATTCATGCTCACATAAGGAGCAACGACTTGGAACGACCCACCCAATTCTGTGGAGACAATCATCAGTGTAGAGCCCATTTGAAAGCGTCTTCCATAAACAAAAGCTATGTCTAGGTATGGCAGCCCCCCAAACCGAGCGCTGCCAATGCCAAATGCTTCCATGCGAACGAATGTGCTCGTAAATCAAACCCACCTGCATGTTACCATCTTTGACACAGCTATGAAGTATACAGTGGGCTCCCTCCCAATCACCATGAATATCAACCCATTTATCTCTACATTTAAGGAGCACTTTCCAAAAGGTAGAGTCATGGGCCCGACTTTAAGCCGTCCAAATGCTCTCCCTCTTCATATAGAAGCCGTGCATCCATTTCACCCATAATACATCTCGCTTGTTATGAATATCCCACAATAATTTAATATAACAAGATAAATTCCAGACGTCTAACTACTTGATCCCGAGACCAACCTCCTCCTTTGACCGACATACCCGACTCCAAGCAACCGGATACAATCCTCGGCCACCATCTGCCACTCCCCCTTTCCACAAAAAGTGCGAGAAAAGAGATTGTATTTGTTTAGTAACCAAGAGAAGGAAAAGAAAAACATTACACCAATAGCCCAAGATACCTCCCACAACTGATTTGAGAAGCTCAAGGCGCCCCGCACCCCATAAAACCTGAAAGCTCCAACCACTGATTTTATCTCGGATTTTCTGAATCAAAGGCACATATTGCCCCACTAACAAACGAGTCCCAGCGACAGGGATCCCAAGATAATGATAGCTTTCCAAAATTAATTTGGTAAGCTAACCTTGTAGAAGAGAGTATGAGATGAGAATAGAAGGGAAAGGGATTAGAAAGTAGAGAAAAGAGATGAGAAATAGAGAATTCCCTTAGGAATAGGTATTCATTTAATTGGATATATCAAAATTACACTAATAGCTTTCCATTTATACGAGGAATGATCTAAAAAACCCCAGCTGAGCTGCGCAGCCGCAATGGACACTGAAATGTAATAACCTGTAACTGAATTCTGGATAATTTGGTCCAGCTGCTGTCGCGTGAGCAGCACGTGTTGCGGGTAGCCTTAAGCTGATTTTACTAGTGCAATTTTAATTGTTGTTACATCATATAAACTCTAATAAAAAGTAATACTAAAAATAAAATTACATTACAAGTAAAAATTAAGTAATTCGTAACAATCCCTCCGTCTTGAAAAGCTTCTTGTCCTCAAGA